>CM058040.1:98359591-98915305 GCA_030169165.1 Centaurea solstitialis
TTATTTTATTATTATTTTTAATTCTCATCAACTTATTATTGCATTTTAGTGCATCACTAATTTTCTTCAATTTTTAAAAAATAATTGTTATAATAATCTATTAAAACTTATTTTTGTATATCTTCTTTATATTTAGATGATATACTTTTTGTATTATTTTCATTTTCATCTAGTTGTTAGTTTTATTTTAAAATATAAATTTTAATGAAGTATATATAGAAAAATAAGTTTTATGAAAATATTATAACTATTAGTTTCTAAAAAAAATAAAAAAACCAATAATGTAGCCGTTCAAAAAAAAAAGAAAACTAATAATGTATTAAAATACAATGATAACTAATAAGGTGACAAAATCAAAAATAGTGAAATAAAACAGATAAATAATAACTAAAATGAATATATTTGAAAATATCAAACTAAAAAACAAATAACTTACATAGTTATATAAATAAAGTAATTCATACATTGCATCTAAATAATATATTTTTATTTAAATTTTATCTAGTGGTCATTTTATCAATGTATAAATTTTAATGAAGGTATACAATAAAAAAGTTTTAAATATTTCAGTTATATTAAAAAAATTAAGAAAACAAATAGTGCACTAAAATGCAATAATAAGGTGACGAGAATCACTATAGTGAAATAAAACCGCTACATAATAACTAAAATGAATATTTTCAAAATATCAAACTATAAAACTTATAACTTACACAATTAATTAGTTTATAATATATTTTATTTATTTAATCTTTTAAGAATAATTATGGAAAATCTAATTGGACTAATATACTCCTACCATCAATAGAGAAAATTAATGAATTATTGATGGCGGATCATTTTCAAAGCAAAACATAAACCATAAGGATCATATCTAGAGTTATCAAACCATAGGTCCCACTTTCAAAGATTTCAATAAACCACAGGGACCAAAATTAGAGTTTACTCTATATAAATATGTTCATTTAGGGACATTTAAGTTTCCGAATGGAATTTGATGCAATTAAACTCCATAAAAAGAATTTGACTTTGAAAAAATTAGAATAAAATTTGATCAAAGATTTATTTGATTGATAGAAATTTAATTCATTCCCTTAAATCATGAATTTCTTAAGAAATTTGACCAACGAAATCTATCAATGCAATTCCATCAAATTCCTTTAATTTTCACAAACCAAACAAACATTTAGTTACATTAGAAAACATCAACATTTTTCCCAATTTGTCGCTTTGAAAATAATCTCTCAAAACAAGAACCTAAAACAAAGTACACCGTTCTAATATCACAGATTTTGATTAAAAACTAAGTAAAATACATTTTTCAAAATGTAAGAAAATTTGCATTAGTTCCTATTTTATATAATAAATATCTTTTTCTTAATCAATATAACAAAGTTTGTTAATATATTTCCTATCTAATACAACAAATTTCCAATATTCTTATCTTTAGCCATTTTGACTGCTAATTTGTTGTCTTGTTCATCTTTGTACTTTGTTGTAACCCTTTCATAAGTAGACATTCACATCATAAAGGATTAGAATTATAAGATCACCAAGTTATTAGTTAAAACCAAGGTTTTAAACTTTAAATAACGCAAGACCTGACATGACGATGAAGTCAAGTCTCAAGCGATCAAGCCTTACGAGTTAGGATGACGGTAGACGTTTTTCAACACGTGCACTACGATGACATAAACATACACAAATTCACTCATATTTGAATAATATCATAGAACAAACTAAACTTATATCAAGTATTAAAACTAAAAAAAAGAATAATCATTGAAACAAAATATATAGAGGATATAAAAATGATATCAAGTATGGAAATGTGATTAAGTATCTACCTATTTGAGGTTTTAGTTTTTAACGTTTCCTTTTTATGTTTATTTAATGCCTTAAGTCTCGTACTTATTTATCGTTTTTCTCGCAAGTTATATATAAAAGTTATCGTTAGCTTTACAAAACAACTCGTTGTAACGTGTCATAACACGTCGTAACGCGCCGTAACGTGTTACAATGCAAGTCAAACCTTAGAATGGAGACATGAGGGTTAACAAAGCGGTAAACCCAAACTTTGACACCATAATGCGTCATAGGAAGCCATTACGAGTTATTTATAACCATGATCAAAACAAATGTTAAATAGAATATTATATAGAACTTTATTTTATATCAATTAAAAAAGAATATTCTTATTATGTAACTAATAAGAATTTTATTATTATATATTAAATAAGCATAAATTTTATTATTGTTTAACATATTTTTTTCCTTAAAAAATAATGGTTCTATTGGTTGAATTTCAATCATCTACCATCCAGCTACCTGCCATTTTTTAAGTTCTTGAATTCCATTAGTGCTTCCAAGAAACCTCTCTGGCATACCATCCTCCCCATAACTCTCTGTTATTGCCAATAAACTTCATCACCCATTGAAGACCATCAAAAAACCTTCAAGATCATGCAACACCCACTAGGCAAACCGTCCGCAGATGACTCGACCGCGGTCACGCGGTCCGGTCAGAGCGTTTTCATGTCGGTCTACAAGACCCAAGTCGCCGATCAGTGCTGGTTGATCACCGTCACTTGGTGCAAGAACATGTTGCTTCACGGGTTATCGGTGTCGGTCGACCAACCGCACGCGGAGACCACGTGCAAAGTCGAGCTCAAACCGTGGTACTTCTGGCGGAAACAAGGGTCGAAAAGGTTCGTGTCAGGTGGTAAGGCGATCGACGTTTTCTGGGACCTAAAAGCGGCGAAGTTCCATGGCGAGACGGAGCCGAGCTCGGAGTATTACGTGGCTGTCGTTTGTGACGAGGAAGTGGTTCTTTTACTCGGGGATTTGAGGAAAGACGCTTATCGGAAAACGGGTTGCCGTCCGGCTTTGATCGACCCGGTTTTGGTGTCACGAAAAGAACATGTTTTTGGGAAGAGAAAATTCGTAACGAGAGTGAAGTTTCACGAAACGGGTCGGTTTCACGAGATATCGATCGAGTCGAAGAACACAAGCACCGAACACGGGGGGATTCCGAGATGGAGATTAAAATCGACGGGCATTTGATGATTGATGTGAAGCATCTTCAATGGAAATTTAGAGGTAATGAATCTATTAATTTCAAGAAAGTAAAGGTTGAAGTTTATTGGGATGTCCATGATTGGCTTTTTAGCCCTGGTTTAAGGCATGCATTGTTTATAATCAATTCAACGGCTCCGGCGTGGTGCCGCCATCATCGTTGGCAGCAGGGAGTTCTGGTTCATCGGAAGGGTCGAACCCAAATGGGTTCTATGAGTTTTGCCTTTTTCTTTATGCATGGAAGGTTGAATGAGAATCATAGTGTTTTTATACCCTTGTTCGTACTTTAAACTCTTTGTCTTTATCTACATTAATTCGAACTCAAAAAGACATCATATTTTACGTGTTTTTTAATTGAGTTTGATTGTAAATATACTCGTACCTGCATTCAAACACGTAAAACCCCAATAGAATTTAGCAAAAACCGTGTTTTTTCAAAGAAAAGCACGTTTTTTGCATCTTCTTATGAGTTCAACTTTATATGTACACTTTGATTCTTGTAACCGCAACCGAAATCACAAATGCACATCACGGATTTAGCGATGATAAGTCCGTTTTATGTGTTTTTAAACAAGCATGGTTTAGCTATGATGATCTGGTTCTATGAGTTTTGAAGTATGAACCAGATATCCCTATCTACATTCAAGGCAAAAAGAAACTGTATGATTTAGTTTAATTAACCTCTTCAAATCTTTCTTCAGAATTAGAAAAGCCTTTATAATATAAAGGTTAAATTAAATGAAGGATTTTTGGCCTATACAATGATAGATATATAATATTGGTGATGCATGGAGATTGAGGTGGGGTGGATTGATCACATGGATTGGGGAAGGGGACCTAATAGCAAATTGGACAACACAGACTGGATTAAGTAATTGGCTCAATAATATATACATATATTTAAAAAAACCTTGGAATTATTTTTGGGTGCATATACACCAATGAATTTCAGTGAGTTTTATGCACCAATGGATATATATAAATGTATTTTTATAGGGTTAGATTCAAATGTGAACTCAATTTTGGTTGTGAACGTGAGGATGAATCTCAACCACACATCTTCGGTTACGGTGGACGCGATCACGGAGGATTGACGCGATTCATGGGAGGGTGGAGTTTATTAAAGGAGGAGACCCGGTCAAAGCCGCCTTTATTGACCGGATGAGCGGCTAAAGTGCAATTCATGGAGCATGTGAGATTAAAAGTGATCAACGATTCAGATCCAATTCTCACGCAACCAATATTAGGATATACTGGCCTTGTTTGGTTTGGCAGGACCTACCTCTGTTGGGATATATAGACTTAGGCCACCGATATTGTCATAGCATGTTAGTACCCCTAAAGGTTAGAAAGCGAGATGGTCAATGAATCAAGAAAACCCAATAAAAGGGTAAAAATGTCATTAAATTATAACACAAATGATGTAGGTATTTATGATACATGAATTGGTGTGTATAAAATTCACATAAATATATTATTGTTTGATAAAAAACAATAATAGAATAAGTGTACAAACACAAGTATCTCGAAGTAATGCGTATATGTATATCGAGACTAGAAGAATAAATAGAATCACCTGTCGTCACTTTGCAAAACCGAACCATTTCGCTAAGAAAAACGGGTTCTTTCCTTTTTCACGAGGGGCGTCGCCTGATTTTGCTGGTGACGGAGTCTGTTTCGTTGGCGGTTTTGGTTTTGCTGACACAAGAAATGATTTTACAATCAACAAAAAAAAAAAACAGCTTTATAGAAAATTAAATATGCCTAAATGTCCAAATAGACTACTGTATAGGACTTAAACTTATAAAAAAATAAAAAATAGTCGGTCCCTCGTAAAAGCGTCAAAATCAGTTTACAAGACGCATGTGGGCGTCCTAACAAGTTTTTGCAACACACTTTTGAAATAAAACGTCATATTAATTTTTTTAGATAATATTAAATAAAAGGTGTATTATGAAAACAACAAAAAGATATGTTAATAATACGCTTCTCAAAAGTGTCTTGAAAAAAAGCTAACTAAGAAACTTTATTTTAAAAGTGTACTATCAACTTAGGGTAGCACTTTTAAAGAAGAAGTGCAACTTATTTGTTTTTATAAACTGAAGTCTTCTAAAGAAGTCTTTTAAAACATTTAGACATATTTGGGTCTTATAAGATCAATTTTGTTGTAATGAGCATGGAGTTTGAGGATCAAATGATCGATATATCATGAACTCAAACAGGGTTTTTGCGTTCTAGAATCAGAAAAAAACGATAAAAACTAGTACCTGATGGTTCGGGTTTTGCTTGAATTTGGTCCTTTCTTGAGCCTTTTTCAAATGTTTTCGGGGATTGATGCTTTCTTTCAGGAAGTCTCTCTTCCGCTGGTGACTTGCTATCGAGATTGTCTGTAAATACAAGCCCACATTTTCAAGAATACATAAAGGACAGATGCAGGCATTTACGTATGGCTTAACCATAGCATGTTGCTACATGCTAAGAAAACAGTAACACCTCTAGACCGGATAGGTCTAACAAGACCAGACACTACAACAAAATCAGCCTTATATAACGCCAACTATGTCTAAATGTCTTAATAGACTTCCTTACAAGACTTTGGGACTATTTGCTTGGTTTTCCATCAAGCTTATTGTAACACCTAATGACTTAAGTCCTATAAAGCAGTCTATGAGGATATTTAGGCATATTTAACGTCCTAAAAAGTCGATTTTGTTGTGGTGTGAGGTGGCCGACACACCCAAGGACCCACGTTCAACATCGAGGGCTGGTTGAAACCATGGAGTCATGACTCAGGAGTGGGCCGGTTCATGGGCTGACTAGAAAGCATGAAAACTTTACTTACTCTCATTAGGAGGCTTCCCATAGTTCTGCCTTAAAGCTTCAAAGAAAGCACCATCTCTTTGATCTTGTGTCACTGCAAACCAAAATCTCACCAATATTTTCAACAGATCCCAACTTCTTATAAAGATCAAGAAAGAGTAATTTTACAAATAATTCTCTAGTTATCTAGGGACAAAACTGATCACCACCAAGGGTAAACCAGTCATTTCATATGGAGAACGTTCTAATATAGCCATGTACTTCCTCCGTCAAATAAATGCCCACAATAAAAAAAGGCACAGAGTTTTGAAAATATGTAATTATTCCACTTTTTTTTTTTAGTAAATGACAATTTTACCATAATAACAGAGAAAGTGATTAATTTTTTTTTTTTTTCATTTCATAATCAAGGGTCTCTAGTTTTTGGGGACAAAACCAATCACTATCATTGGGAAAAACAGTCATTTTACACTGAGATCGTTCTAATATGGTCATGTACTTACCTCTGCCCCAAAATAGATGTTCAAAATGAAAATGGTGCACAGTTTTAGAAATGTGTAATTGTTACACTTTCTCAATTAACTAAATGATGATTTTACCCTTGCTAATTGAGAAAGCAATGAATTTCTTTATTTCATAGTCAAGGGTATAATTGAAAAAGTAGTCACTTACTTCCGAAAACGAACAATTATTTTTTAGACAAACTAAAATAGAAATATGGACACTTATTTTGGGACATAGGGAGTAACATCTACGGGAAGCGTTTCAGTTATTTTGGAGGGAAAAGGGTGATGAAAAAAGAAAAGCATACATTGATCATACAAGCTATTTCCGTAGTTGGGCGCCGAACCAACCGAAAGCAATCGTGCAGCCTCGGTATCTTTAGTTGTAGCCGTGTTCAAATTTTGTGTGTCTAATAAAACACCCGCAAGCTGATTTACAAAAAAAGTAAAAAGTTAAGCATTTAAAACCACATTTTAAAGGATAAGAAGCGGGAAATTGACTTTTTGACCAACATATACACCATTTCATCCGGAACGGTCAAATATGGGGAGCCCCATTAGATTACTCTCCAAAAGAGCCCTTAAAGGAAATATCTATTGGGATTCTACATATTTTCACAGAGCCAAGGTCTACCACTCTGTGGCGATCTGTTTACCCGGTTGATATGATCATATGAAAGAAGTTTGTGTTATTTACCATAAGTTTCTTCAAAATGGGGTTTTGAAGCAAATCATATGCATCCTCGCAGTAGTTATCCGTAAGAATAGTGCACTTGGAGCCAACCTATTCACATAAAATTTCAAGAAGTTCTTAACCGGAGATCTTGAGCTATGTAAAACATATGTATATTCAAGACATCATAAGATGTTGGAAACTATCAATAATGATGGTTAAGTAGATAATGTTTGGTTATTTGTAACCTATGTGGTGGTTTAAAGTATGCATGACTCGCAAAATACGTCTCAAAAGCACAATTTTAGATACTGACATACCGTAGAGTGACTAGTGCAGGGGAGTTTCCTACCTATATAGAAGTTTTAATGGATCGCGTCTAGCTGATGGGGTCTCCAACAAAGGAGGCTAGATGGTTCCCCTAAGAATGGAGGTGAAAAAGTTTATTGAGTTCCTAGGTTATGCTAGACAAAGACTCTAATACCATGTTAGAATAAGTGGAACTTTGTTGAATCTATTATAGAGAGGGGGAAGTTCGCACATATATATGGGTTTGATGCACCGTTATATATATTTTTTCCTACTTATTATATTTGGAGTTTTGCATAACGTGGATGGATCATATCGGGTAGTTTTGCAATGAAGAAGTAACATTGGTTCTCCTACTTTATGCAAAGCTGAAAATTCAAAATACCAAATGCAATATGAAATTGATGTAGGAAAATGGATTAGTAGTCTTTTGTACGAACCTCGCCATCAGTCTTGAGGATTTCTTGCCCGACTACGAGAATGCTCAACTGCTTGTTCATCATTAAGATCTCCAATTCTATCTGTCATCGATAAGCAAAGCAATCATACATCAAATCAATGCAAGGCTCGCTTGTTAGCAACTTAATGAACTTCATGGGACTTGCAACTTATTCAATTAGTTATACACGATTGTTAACCCAACCACTAAAAAACGGGTACATTACATATTTGGTCACTGTGGTTTACATTTTATTGCATTGTTGGTCCTTATTTTGAAATAATTATGTAAAAGGTCCTTGTGATTTACACTATATTGCACCATTGGTCCCTATGGTTTACACTATATTGCACTGTTGGTTAAAATCCATAAATCGATTTGATTCCCTATGAGTTCTAGTCTCAATAAGACTACTAATTCTTATTGCTCATATAGTATGATATGAAAAGGACCAACAGTACAATAAAGTGTAAATCATAGGGACCAAATATGTAATTTACCCCTAAAATAACAAACTCCAACCCAACACTAAAAATCTTTAATAGAGTAAATTACATATTTGGTCCATGTGGTTTACTACTTTATTGCACTGTTAGTCCCTCTTTTGAAATAATTATGGATTTGGTCCCTATGGTTTATACTTTCTTACATTGTTGGTCCCTATGGTTTACACTTTCTTGCACTGTTGGTCCCTATTGTTTACACTACATTGCACTGTTGGTCACTATGCTTAACAGTGAAAGTTAGGAATAGGGACCAATAGTGCAAGAAAATGTAAACCATACGAACCAAATCCATAATTATTTCAAAAGAGGGACCAACAGTGCAATAAAGTAGTAAACCTCAAAAGTTGAGAATGGATAGTATAGTAAATTAGCAATCTAGAGGGACTAAAATGGAGTAAAAGAAAACAAGCAAACCTCATTAGAGAAAAGGATGGAGGCGGCATCAACACCAGCATGATGAAACAGCCACGCCGCCTGCCGCTGCTTCCACATCTTCCCCTTCTCACATTCAACACCGGCACCACCAGTTCCACGGCGCCGCCGTCGTCCTCAACCACCACCGCATTCCGTTTAGTCCTCATCCTAGCGTCCACCAACCACGCGTAGCAAATCGCAGCCACCATTGAACTCGTACCTACCATTTGTTTCGTTTCATTCATCCCCAAAAACCACAAATTCAACAAAAGAATAAAAAATCCAAAATTCGATCTCAATTCGAAACGTTGAAGATCGAAAACTTACTGTTTGAATGTCCAGAGAGAACGATCTTCGCTTTCCCTTTGATTTCCCCTTTCAATAGCTTCAGGATTTTAATTCGTTGCTCGCTTAAAAACGCATTAAGATCCAGTTGACCTAATTCTAAATCATGTAATTCGCTACGAATTGGGCTAGGTTTTCTGGAGATTTTGTCTGTGAAGCAAGTAGATGAAGAGATCGACCTTCGTTGAGCTGATTCCACTAGGTTTCTAGGCGGCGATAGGATTTGGTTCTTCTCTGGAAGAAGAGAGCATGTGGAGGATGAAATTGATCTCCGTTGAGCCGATTCATGGAGGTGCTTCGGCGGAGATAATAGGATTTGGTTGTCCGCCGGAGTTGTGGTTCTTCTGGTTGTTGGTATCAATTGAGGTTGAGCTGCGTTCGGATCGTTCTGGAATCTGGATCTCCGGTGTGTGGATAATCGAGGTGGAACAAATGCAGATGGATCGGCGGTGGTGGTGGTGGTGGTGATGGTGGCGGAGGGTGAGATTGGTGGTAGTGGTGGTGGTGGTGGAGAGGACTGGTTTTCGAAGCGGGAGCGGCGGTGGGTGGAAGCTCGCGGCGGGATGAGGTCTGGAGATGGTGGAAGGGAGGTGGAAGGTGGTGGTGGTTCGGCGGCGGTGGGGGGTTTGAGGATGTTGGAGAACCATTTCTGGACGGCGGAGGCAGGGGAGGCGTCGGTGGGTTGAGTGTTAGGGTTAGGGTTAGGGTTTGAGATGGAATCAATGGCGGTCTGAGAATTATTCCGGCTGTGAGTGTGTTTCACCGATTTCGTCAAGATTTCTCCGGTGAACCCATCCACAGACCTGTTTCTGTTTTTTTCAGTTTACCCAACGTTAAGGCTTTGTTTGACAAACTAAGGTCGCCGTTTGCTTAAACACTTATCCGGTAGGCGTTTACTGGTAAAATTGAACACTGTCACCTACTATATTGGACAATATTTGGAACGGTATTGAATGCAACAATTTATCCAAGCGCTTACCCGATAAGACTCTTGTTTCATGTCAGTGCTCTTAAGATACTAGTTGTTGTCACGATCGTCCAGCAAGGTAAGTTCACCAGTAAACACTTAGTGGGTAAGTGCCAACTAAACGGCACTTAAGCTAGCTAACTAGTAGTTGATAAGCTACCTTATAAATAAGTTATGTTTGGCAAAAACTAGCTTTATGAATATGTAAAATGACTAAAAAATGTATCTTGAAATATAATAGTTAATATTAAGAAGGATATAATTGGAAAAAGCTACAAAAAGTAACCCCAATGGGGCAGCCTACTGGTTAAGGCTTGGTGTTGGAGAAAAATCCACCCAAGTTCGAATCCAGAGGTGAGCAACCAGGGGCCACTGAGTATTAATCCCAGGGGAGCATGCTTTAGCTCTCGGTAAAATTTACCAAGGATGTAGTCTGGGCAAACCCAGATGAACCTTAGCAAAAAAAAAAAAAGCTACAAAAAGTTTCCAAAATGCTACTCCAACTAGCTTTGAATTAGCTAGCGTATAATCTGGTTTATGATCCATCCAAACATATAGTAGCTTATTAGCCAACTTATTTTACAAAAGTAATAAAATAGTTTTAAATTTTTTAATTCATATGATAAAGTTTTAAGTTTTTTTATTTATTTTGATCGGTTATTTATTGATTTTATGTTATTTTGATGATGTGGATACTAGTTTATAAAATGTTAATGGCAAATGAACCATAAAACTTGGCACTTCTGTGATTAAGATTACAAAGTTGAGATATGACAAAAGATTAAGTACCTTCTAGCTGACCGAGAAAGGGGGTTTCTTTCTGTTGCTGAAGAAGTCGACAGTCTAGGCCTAGAAGCGCCAAACCTAGGCGACCCCACAAGCCGAGTAGGAGAATTCCCCTCGGCTCGTGAGGAACCACGATTAGGCGAAGAAGCCACCAACCGCTTCGCCTCCTCCAGCCACTCTTGAGTCAATCGACTACTCGTACTACGGTTGCTCGAATCAAAATCATCGTCCTCCTCCACCACATCCCCACTGCCACCACTAAGATTATAAACTTTTTTCTCGGTTTTTACCACTCCAAAAAACATATCGTTCATGAAATCCGCGATATCAGGGACCTGTTCTTGCCCTCGACTTCCTTTTCGCCTGTTCTCGACCAACTTTTTTTGAAGATTCTCGTTTGCAGCACTTTTACTGAATCGTCGTTGATCCATCGCTTGATGCGTACGAGCACGCCAACGTGCACCTTGCTCGGGGTTCGAAGAAGAGAGATCCGGAAACTTGGATGAGATAATTAGAATATTGGTGAAGTTTTAAAAGGGAGGTTGATGGGCCGGCAAATGGAAGGACGGTGTCGTTTTGTAAGTGTAATGTTGCAGGCTTTTCGGCATTATTGAACAGGAGAAGAAATCTATGTGCATTTAATGAAAGTGATATTTTTTGAACTTTTCTTTGTGACACAAAAATAAGCTTTTGAGCAAATTACATTTTTAGCTCCAATTAATTACTTGATGACTTGATGTGACAGAAAATTGTTTGTAAAATTACATTTGTCATCCTTATATTCACCGTTTTGTAATTATTTTTATCTTATAATTACGAGTTTATTGTTGTTTGTTTTGAGGCTTTACATTTATAATTCATTGTTATCTTTGTCCTTAGTCTTAGGCTGTGTTTGGCAAGCATAAGCTAGCTGATAAGCTAGCTTATAAGCTAGTCCATCCAAACATGTACCAGGAAGCTAGCTTATCAGCTAGCTTATAAGCTAGCTTTTTGAAACGCTACTTTGAGGAGCTTATTGTAGCTTTTTTCCAATTATACCCTTATTAATATTAATTATTAAATTCAAATATACCCTTTTTGGTCATTTTACATACTCATAAGCTAGTTTTTGCCAAACATAATTTGTTCAACAGCTAGCTTATCAGCTACTAGCAAGCTTATCAATCAACAGCTAGCTTATCAGCTATCCGCTAGCTTATCAGCTACCAGCTAGCTTATAAGCTACGCTTGCCAAACATAGCCTTAATAAAAAATAGTAAAGGGTATGAAAGGTTGAAAGGTTGTGGTATGAGATTTGAAAGGTTGGTAAGAGTTTGAGGGTATGATAATGAAAAGCTAATATGGTGTTGACGTGGCAGAGACAGGTTGAAACCAAATGTTTTTGTGCTACTCATGGCCTAAATATAAGAAATATGTTGCATGTCATAGTTATTGGTGCCTTCTTAAATATTAGTTGGCATTTACTCGGGCTCATCATAATTAGCAGATCATCAGGTCAACTAGACCAGCAAATAAATGGAAAGTTTTCTTAAGACCCTTAGATGCAACTTCCAGGAACGGACTTATATTTTTTCTTCAAAATGTGGCACCATTTCACTATAAAAACAAATATAAAGATATTTTTCATGCTAGTCAGATGGTTGGTTCTATGTTTTCCAAATGTAAGGTATTGTTTTCGAGTCTTGTTATTGCAAATTCTTTAACAACATATTAAATATGATATTAAAAGCTAAAAAGTAGAAAATGACTCTAACAGGATCTGAACACAAGACTTCATATTAAAAAAAAAATTAATCAACTCTAACAAAGGAAATTATGTTCTTGTTATAGTTTTAAAACATATACTGTAGCAGACAACAAATTGATATGGTAATATTTTACAAGATAATTTTTTTAATACTACAACGAAAGAACGAAACGGTAACAAGTACCATTGTGAGAGCTGCACCAGGTAGGTCCGTCGTGCTTAAATGGTATTTCTTTTTTAAAGTTATTCTTAAAATAAGAATAAGTAATTTACTAATTTTAGCATAAATTTTCTTTTTATTTAAACTCGATATGGCTATATCAGTATATTCTAAACTTAAAACCCAAATAATAGACTAAAAATCAAGTTTTTAGACCCAAACATTTAAGCCCACAAATAAAGGGCTCAATTCTCAAGCATTGTTTATAGTTGTACACCTATAAAAGGGCCCATGATATTATTGGGTGATTGAATCATTTTGGTGATAAAATACCAAACCATGTAATAAAACTTCTAATGTAATGTCAAAGAGTTTTACAAACCTTGTTTAGGTTATTTTATGAGTGGACCAATCCAATAACTGGGTACCTCTGATGTCCTCATTTGACTCCCTTTGAGTAGATCGAACAATGTATTAGAACAATTGATGCATATAAAATGATGGTCATTTTATTATTTTCTGGATTAATTTGATCAATATGAATAACAATAGTTTCATAATTGAATACCTTTTTTTTTAATGTTTTCATAATCGGGTAACTTATTTAAAACTTTGCAAAGTCGGGTGGTTTTTTGGATCCCATTTTATTTTCAGAATAATTCGATAGGTTACTTAGTTAAAAGGCAATTCCATTTTCATCCAAAATTTCTTGAATATAAATGGATTGTTTTTTTTCTTCCATAAAGAGAGAACACGATTTTTTTCAATTGATCAAGTATTCTTATATCTCTTGTTGATGAGTAAGTAAAACAAAATCTAGAGAGTGAATTTTATAGGGTTCTTGTTAAATATTTTGTGTTTCATGAATAACTGGAGTATCGAACAATAACCAAAAAAGATATTGAGAAACAGTTTGATTAATTGTAGTTTCGTTTAGTACGAACAAAGAAAGGATTCCATAACACAGATCATTCTTTTAATTGTTGAACAACTCTTGATTGATCAATGTTAGGGTTTTCCAAACGATCATAAATACTTTTTAGCTCTTACAAAAATCCAAAAAAACCCCAAAAAATCTTATTGGGGATCTTTAACTGAAGTTATGGAATTAAATAAGTCTTATATGGATGAATTTATTCGAATCTTGGAACCATGATCAGTACAAGCTTGAAACTTTTTCATAACTATTCAAATGTATTCATGCGGTGTCTTTTCATGCCTTCTATTAAAGTCTAAATGACTAGACTTTGACCAATTCACTTATATGTGAGTGTGTTGGAATTTCATCTCTTTATAAGGCATCTTTTAAGTGTAATCTAATGTGATTCCACATATTTTTACATGGTATCTGAGTCAAGGTCACTAATGGGCAATCTCTACTCGTCTAGTCCCTACTCTTTCAACACTTTAAAACAATTTGTGCAGGTCTAGCCTCCATCAGAAAGGGCGTACGTGTTAATTAGTATCCCACACATCATCAAGAAGACTTGAACCATTATCTTTGTATATAGTGGAACCTCACTTTCTCTCCTCAATGACTCTTCTTTACATAATATTAATCTAATAAGATTCCACATATTCTCACACATTTGTTACACACAAAAACCTCAAAGTAGTGCGGTTCATTTCATCCTTATCCCAATTCAATTTTAGTATGTTCGTACCGAGAGTGTCGTCTATCTTTCTTTTTCTCGATCTTTTCTATATATGAACAATATTACGTATTACTCATCTCATACGTACAAGTATAAGTCGGCAACCGAGTGACTTATTCCAATCGGACGGCCTTCATCCTCTCTCCACATTGTTTCGTTTTCTTGTTTTCGTTTTTGCCCTTTCCAAATCTTTTGGGACGATCGAAAGCTCCTTAACACCTAATATTGTCACAAATAAGCTAACCTCCAAACACAAGAAGCTTAAAACAACAAAAAATTAACCCCTTGAGAATGCTTAAGAGCCATCTTAATTGCATTTATATATATTAAATAACAATTTTACGGGTGGACTATGCTTGGATTTCTCTATTTATGAAAGCATCCCCAAATAATATCCAACATATTCTTCTTTCTATATATACACAAATATAATATTTAACAAGAAATTGGTTTAATTTCCACATGGATTAGGACATTTAGTTGTGTTTCTTTTGAAATTAAACAATTCCTTTTTTTAGATTTTGAAGTTGAAAAGAAACTTATTTATATATAGTTGTGTTTCTTTTGAAATTAAACAATTCCTTTTTTTTAGACTTAAAAGGTCAAACCTTGAGGGTTTTCATTCTATATCTATATATAGTTGTTTGAGTTTGAGGTTGAAAAGAGAAGTGAAGGAAATTAAGTGATATCTCATATGGAGTTTTATGGTGGTTTTGTTGTTGGTTATCTTGTGTTTTCTTGTTTTGCAACAACTTGCTATGGTGTCACCTTCTCTTCTCTTCAGAGGACTCTTATAGTCTCAGCTTCATCTCCAAAAGGCCATGGTCTCTCTCTCCCTCCCTCTCTCTCTCTCTCTCTCTCTCTCTCTCTCTCTCACACACACACACACACACACACACACGAACATCTTTCTGCTTCTAATGTATGGTGATCACTGAGGGGCTCGAGGGTGTATCAATGTGAGATATAGGACATGATCCTTATTCTTTTTAGGGCCTAATTATACATGTTTTAGCGTTTAGTCCAATCTCTCTCTCTCTCTCTCTCTCTCTCTCTCTCACACACATCCGCCGTGTGAAGTAGCATCTGTTTTAGCCTCGCCCAATTATACATGTTTTATTCATATTACAATGTTTTAGGCAATTCTTTTTGCCGTTGAAAATAGGTTTTCGGAGAAAGTTGATTACGAATAATTGATTAAGGATTTTGTTTTTGTTTCTATAATGAATTTTTATGTTAGTTCAATACCTTTTAAGACATTTTTGTTGTTTCTTATTTGTAAGCCTTTTTAATACAATTTACGGTATAAGTGGGAAGGAAAAGAGCCAAAGAAGAATCACCCCAAACCCACCATAAGTTGACACTCATTATCAATCATATATTCATGATGAATATGTTATAACATTCATCGTAAATAAAACAGTCATTGAATATATCACATGTCATGTTGTAGACCGTTGCCAGGTTTCCATATAGTATAAACTTTCATATGTGTGTGTGTGTGTGTTGGAGGGGGGGGGGGTGGGGGGTGGGGAGGGGAGGTTCAAATAAAAACTTACCTTTTCATTGTAAATGTGAGGATAGTTGAATGTATGACATGTGTCTCATTCAGACTGAATGAGACACATGTCATACAACACACACATCTTAATTGTCCTCACATTCGCAATGAAAGATGAGTTTTCAGCCAAACTTTTGTTGATGCATATATATTGTTTCTAAAACAACACATCCATTCAATCTAGCTATATGGTCTTTGATATAGTTATAACACAACCTCCAAAAAGATTGAAACAACCCTAAAACCCCTTCCATATGGATAAAAATTCAAATTTTTATCATATCTTAATAAAAACCCTGAATCTTGCAGTTCTAAACGCCGGTGAAGATGAACTCACAATAAAATGGGAATTCAACCAAACTTTCCCAACCGGTACAGACTCAACCTACAAGACCATAAAACTCAAGCTTTGCTATGCACCAATCAGCCAGAAGGACCGACCATGGCGCAAGTCCGTCGACGATCTCAACAAGGACAAAACATGCCAACACAAGATCGTTGCAAAACCCTACGCACCTTCCAACAATTCTTTCGCATGGACCATTGGGACGGACGTCCCTAAGGCTACGTATTTCGTGAGGGCTTATGCGTTGGATGAACGAGAAATGCAGGTGGGTTATGGCCAGAATACCAATGCTAACAAATCTACCGACCTGTTTGATGTTCGGGCGATCAGCGGCCGGCGTGTGTCGCTCGATATCGCGTCCGTATGTTTCTCGGTTTTCTCGGTTGTTTCGTTGGCTTCGTTCTTCTATATGGAGAAGAGAAAGGGGAATGTAACAGAGAAGAAGTGAGATCAAAAATGAATGGGGAAAGTTAAAGTGGTTTTATATATATGTGAACTTCAAATCTTGAGAAACCTTAATTTGTTTTTTCTTAACTTCTGGAAAGACATGTATGTTTGATCGCATTCTTTTGTTGAGTTATAACAGCCTAAAATGAGAAAAAAAGGATTATATTATATATACAGAGAGATAGGTTAATACAATAAGAGGGTGGATGGGTATTTGCAAGAACAAAGGAACTCATTTTGAGCCATACATTGATGTGGGCCCATGTGGGTCCCACATAATAAAAAATCATATATGATTTAGTGGTGGGACCCACCTGAATCATATATGATTTTTTATTATGTGGGACCCACATGGGCCCACATCAATGTATGGCTCAAAATGAGTTCCTTTGTTCTTGCAAATACCCATCCACCCTCAAAATGAGTTCCTTTGGTACTTCGACCGGTGACGACAATGGTGGTTGTTTTCCGGGGTTTTTCTCTCCGATCGGTGCTCTTTCTTGAGGTCTCGAACACATTGGTGCTCCTCCGTGGGGGATCGAAGTGGTGGTCGGTACTCCTCCGGGAGCTGCTGTGGCGGTGAGACAGTGATTTCTCGACGATCGAGATGAACTTCTTGAGGTCGTGGATGTATTCGGGCCCCCGGGACACCGGAAAAACAATCGTCGGGAAAAATGGTTGAGGTCGCCGGAAAAAATGGGTCGCCGGAAATAGTGCAGTCGCCGAAATCTCGCCGGAGAAGATGACCGGAGATGATGACCGGAGGAGATGACCGGCTACCTGCTAAACAAGTTTCATGATGCATGAAATGGTAACTTTTGGTAGTTTAATGTATTAAATGGTAATTTTTAAAGTTGGATACATACAATAGCAAAAGGTGACAAGTTGGATACATTTTGGGGAACTAAACCCTAAAATAAAAAGATTGTTTTTTATTGGTTGTCTTTTTACTATGGATAAATAGTTGATTTCCTACTTAAAGACACTTCCTTCCCATTTGGCTTGATGGCTTTCAAATTTAGATTTGGAATCCTGAAAGGTCACGGGTTCGAAGTAGAGGAGAGGAAGAGAGACCAAGATAAAAGGTATTTTAAAATACCACTTTTTTGCTTCTTTTGGTCATTAATTTTAGATTTGTTTTACTTTATGTTAGATAATTTTTGGATAGAAGTTAGATGATGTTTGTTAGTAGTTTGAGTCTCTTCGATAATTTTTGCATACAAGTTTGATGTTTGTTAGGAATTTGTGTTCATAACTTAATCGGTAAGAGGATTTCCAACAGCGTTGCTAAAATAGAAAAAAATGGGTTTCTTCTTCTTAAATTGCAACAGCATTGCTAAATCATTTGCTAAAGGATTTACTTCACGAAAGTGTTTCCAACTTCTCATGAAAAGTTATTGTATGTATTGTACTTCCATTTGTTCCATTTAGTGTATCAGAGTTTAAGAAAATGGTCATTGTATGTATCCAACTTTACCAAAACGTATCATTTTAATGTATTCAACTTGTCATAAAATACACTAAATGTTAAGTTTTGATAATTTTGATACACTAAATGGAACAAATGGAAGTACAATAGATACAATACTTTTTTATGACAAGTTTGATACACTTTCATGAAGTAAACTCTTTGCTAGAATAGAAAAAATTAAAGTTTTCTTTAAATATAGAAATTTCTCAAAAACTTCTAAATGATGAGAGAGAAACATTATTTTAATGTGTTCTACCAATGACATAATTTATTGTTTAAATAATTATAAAAAGTTTATTGAAGTAATTAATATAATGTATGTTTTAATAATATAAATGATAATAGATTATCTAAAATAGCAAAGATATTGAAGATGAAAAAGTATAGTTTTAGAAATTTTGAGCCTCTATTCTCTATTTTAGCAAAAATATAGCAAAACTGTTGGAGATACTCTAAGTATTTAAAGGGAATTTTATGTAGAAAGTAAGTTTTTTACCAAACCTGTCCCTTTCAATTTGAAATGAGATCCTTCCACCTCTGAAACTTTTATATAACAAAAAAACTTTCTTAATCTATAAAACTTAAATAGGGTTTACTTCACCGGAGTGTATCCAACTTGTCACGAAAAGTTATTGTATGTATTGGACTTTGATTTTGTTTATTGTATGTATCAAACTTATAAAAACCTACCATTTGATGTATTTTGATACACTTTTGTGACAAGTTGGATACACTTTTGTGACAAGTTGGATACACTTTCGTGGTAGGTTTTGATAAGTTTGATACATACAATAACTAGTTTTGATATGTTTGATACATACAATAGAAAAAATGGAAGTTCAATACATACAATAACTTTTCGTGACAAGTTGGATACACTCCGGTGAAGTAAACCCAACTTAAATATAGGTCAGGTTCAACGGAATACCTAAAAAAAAAAAAAACTGGAAAACATCCTAGTAGTATTCACATATGCATAGAAGTAATTAATAATATACACACATACATAAAACCCAAAAAACAACTTAAATATTTAGCACAACATGTGTCACATTTAGTCTTAATAATAAAAGATTATTCAAAGTATATATTCATGCATTATTCATGGTGAATAATACAAGCATTCAAGGTGAATGAATGATATATTATTCATCTAAAATATTGTATTATTCACGATAGTGGCTGAGCAGACAACAGAGGAGGAGAAGCATGTCGGTGGCGATGCAGATGGTGGAAAAGGAAGATGCTAGCGACGGTGTAAATGGGGGAGGATTGCAGGGTTTGGGAGATACGATGGATAAGGATTTAAGAGGGGTAGGTTGAAGGTTGAGTTTTTTATTTCTAATAAAAAATGTGTATAAAAATCAATTCCGAAAATACTTTTAAGTGTTTTGTAACCGTTGATGTAAATCAACTCAAAAAAAAACGAATCTGATTGGTGGAAAGAGGTTAACAAAGTCAACACGTATTAATTCTGTATAAATAACCATATTTGGAACTAACAAATATGAAAAAAAAATATCTTCCAAATTAACCTACGTCAATTTCTCATTAATTTATTAATTTCAATTTTATAATTTACATTTTTTATTCTTAAAATTACTTGATTAAATTACTTTTTATCTCTTAATTTTCATTTTTCACTTTACATTCTTATTATATTTACATAAATAATATATATGCACTAAAATGTATTAAAATTTTTGTTTTTCCTTTTAATAAAATTACACCATTATAATCGTCTCCACAATACCTTCATAATGAGTCTAATATTAAATATTTTTTAAGTTAATTATATTATTTTTAATTTAAAGATATTATTTTTCTAATACTGAGTCTAATATTGAAATTTAAAGATTCCATCTTTTTAATTGTCAATTATTTTTAGCAAATATTTCAAGAAAAAAATTATGAATTTTTTTTTATCAAATTATACTATTATAATCATCAACTCAAAACCTTCAAAATGAGTTCAAATGTTATGAGTTTGAAAACCCACTATCGATCAATTTTTTTCAGTTTTTTTGATCAGTTGACCTTGAATTTTATGCGTAAAATTCAATTGTTTATGTATAATTTATGTATATTTTTTAATTTTTCGTACTTGATCGCACACATGTACGTATTTAATTTTAATATTATAATCAATGTTGAAGTCTCTAAAATAAGAAAGTTATTGAAAATAAATGCAAGTGTTTTTTAACTTAGATTTTTTTTTTTTGGCAAAGTTGTTAAAAGATGATTTAAAGCTATAAATTTGTCAATAGAAACTTATAAAAACGATAAGCTTTTATTGGTTCTATTTTTGTCAACTTAACTTAACCATTGATATGTGGATAAATTATTTTTTCCGTAAAGAAAGTTCCTTCTTTCCCATGTGGCTTGATGGCTTTCAAATATCAATTTGAAATCCTAAAGGTCACCGGTTCGAAGCGAGGGAGAGAGAAATGAGAGAGATTAAAAAAGGTATTTTAAAATACCACTTTTTTTAGTCCACCGATTGTAGATTGGATTATTTTTGGTATGTTTGGATTTTAGATTTGCCCTAAATATATCAATATTCTTCTTTTGTTTCATGGATCATTAATACTCATTTCAATTGACGTACTTAAGATGAATAATTAAGGGATAAATAGACAATTATACATTTTTATTGTTTTATATTTTAGATTTTAACACCATCTCTTAAAAGTCAAAATTGAAATCATATTTAAAAATTTCTAGGCATTAATGGTAATTAGGGTGTAAACGAGCCGAGCCAGGCTCGTCTACAGTTTGACAGGTTCGGGCTCGGCTTGAGCTCGGCTCGTTTGTTAGAATTGTGACCGCCGGCAATTAAGGAAGACTGACGAGCGAAGAAGGTGACCTGGAAAACGTCGACCACCATTCAGCCCGTCGTTTGCTGACCGTCATTTGTTGTGGTGGACTGGAAATGCCACCACCATTCGGCCCGTCGGTATGTGAGAGTCGCTACGGTGGAAACGCCGGTGTCATGGTGTGTGAGATTCGCCGGTGGTGGAAAAGCCGGTGTGTGAGCCCGTCGGCCGTCGCCAACAATACAGAGAGGGAGAGTGATTTGAGATTGATAGCCAAAGAGGGAAACGAAAATGTATTCAAAAGGGGGATCTGATGAAACCCTAGAAGTCTAGAACGCTACAACTTAATTGTTTTATTTAATTTTTAATTTTTAATTTATTATTTTATTATTTAATATATAAAAATATTATATATATATATATATATTAATGGAGGCTCGTTTAGGCTCGCGAGCTTTATAGTAAAAGCTCGAGCTCAAGCTTGTTTATTAAATGAGCTCGAAATGAAGTTCGAGCTCGAGTCGAGCTTTTAATGAGTCGATCTCGAGTAGCTCACGAACAGCTCGACTCATTTACACCCCTAATGGTAATCAAACCTTACCATTAAATTATCAACACCTCTTAAAAAACAAACGTCACCTAGGTGTCTTAGAGCATCTCCAACGGTTATATTATATTTCTGCTATAATAAAATACTAAAAGTAAAAATCTTAAAAAAAGTAGTCGTCTCCAACAACTATCCTATTTTAGTAGTCCTAACATTAAAGATTTAAATAAAGTACTCATTATATTTAATAAAATATTGTTTCCATCGCCTACGTATTTAATTTCAAAATCTTTTTTATTGATGTGAAGAGAATAAAATGTTGTTTCTCTCAATTTTAAACAATTTTAAGTGTTGTTCGTTTACCTCTTAACAGTTTTGTTAAGAGACAATCTGTAAATCACTAAGAGGTGAATCATATTTGGCAAAAAAAAAAAAGATTTTTCTCTTAATGATTCCAAAACCCTCTAAATGATTTTGCATCTTCGGTGTCCTTAACCATTCAAAGGCCAGATTTCATTTTCAACAATTATCAAACAAACATATTTCATTTTGTACTATGCCAACAGCCCCTTAGAGATTTTTACAATATTTTTCTTCTTTTCTCTATTTTAGCATATGTTTGGGTAAAAATCCACGATCGCACGACGACCGACTATAATCATAAGATATCTTTTAGGATAATGATCCTGCATTAAGATAAGGTCCTGAGATAAACCTAATAATACCGTTGAACAAATGTGATAATCGGTCGAACAAGTCTAACAATAAGTCGAACGACATTTCTATATAAGACGTACGACATATCATTAACGGTAACCTCTATCGTGAGTTTTCTTATTGATTGCAGGAGATTACCAGTTACCGGATATCTTGCCTTCAGTTAAAGACCTCATTCAAACTCATTTAAAGACAATCAAGACAAAGATTCAATATCATTCAATGCGACGTCCGTTATGACCATTGAAGACATTAAATGTACGACCGTTATAGAAGAGACTATATAAACACATCAGGACTACACTCAAGGACCCCGGACAACACTTGGAGCAACAATTACATTCTCTTGAGCATAAAGTTATACAATATTTGTAATTTTCGTTCGATCACATAGTTATTTCCATTGTAATCGTACGACACTCATTGTAATCTTGAAGGATATCACCCCTAATTGGTAACCATAGTGCATTATCGACCATTCATCAGTCGACCGCAGGTTTTTTCCTCCTTCGAGAGGTTTTTCCTGCCTCATCAAATTGATTGTGTTTATTTATCTTTTATCGCACTTATTATCGACTGTAATTCCTTTCTCTCGACGGTCTAACTTCACAAATTTCATACGACAATCGACTGGTGTAATTTTTTACATAAACAACATATAAGATAACATTTGTTAAATGAGGAATTATAAATGGACCCCGCCACCCTATGAGTGAAATGAGTATGGTTATGTGACTGTACAGGTGATCCCCGTGTATAGATGGTCTACTTTTATGTGAGTGCATGAAATGCTAAAAGGGGTCCATATAACAACACCTTTGTTAAATATACTCTTAGAGCATCAAAACAGTTTTTTTTATAATCTCTCTAAAATAGAAAATGAAAAGTCAATCTCTATAACATTTTTTTGCCAACTCCGACAAGTTTTTTATTTTAGAGAATCTATCATTACTTATATTAATAAAATATATAATACATTTAATATTTGGGGCCAAATTCAAATAAGAACTCATCATTTATTGTGAACGTAAGGACAAACGAGATTGTGCCACGTGACGTATTCAGTGTGAATAATCATGTATTATTCAGTCTGAATAACCTTGAATGCTTTCGTACGTAAAGTCACTTCCATCTCATTGGCTTGATGGCTTTCAAATTTTGAATTGTAATCCTAAAGGTCGGGTTCGAAGTGAAGGAAGGATGAGAAAACCATAAACGATTATATGGTATTCTAAAATACCACCTTTTTTATGTTCGATAATTGTTGGATAGAAGTCGGATGTTTATTAGCATTTTGATGAGATTAACAACTTATTTAATTTCTTATGTATAACTATTTGGTACCCAAAATCAGTATGCTTTCAAAGAGAGCTTTATACAAAAAGACAAGTTTTTCATCAAATTTGTGCCTCTCCCAATTAAAAAAATGCATATCTTCTACGAAACCTTTCTAAACAAAAGTACTTTCTAAATTTATACAAACATTTCAATCCATACAACCAGGAGTTAATGAGAAAATCAACCCAAACATCCCTGACGTTTTGTCTTATAAGGCTTCAGTATCTATTTATTTTCAACACTTTCTCGGTAAGAGCTTACCAGTAAGATTGAATACTATCATCTAGCATATCAGACATAAGATTCATTAATCTCGCATACTGAATGCGAATAACACTCTCGGTTCATGTCATTCCTCTTACCGGATAAGATTCTAATTCTTGTCATGTTCATCCTGTAAGGTAAATTCACCCTGCATGCATTAAGTAAACAACCCTTACATTCCATGTTTTTGTAAGTCTCGCCAAATGTTACACGATGGTTCTGCATATGGTCAGATGCACATAGATTTCTGGTTTTGATCGTTTTCGGAAAAGGTGAAAATGAAACACAAGGTTCATTTGATGTTGTCTTAGCTATCCGTTAAACCATCACTCATACAAATAATCAACTCAAGAATCAAATAACGAACACTATCCTTCCAAACTGTGTATTGTATAAAAATTAAATTACAGTTGCTATTTACTGATCCCGAGGTCCATAACAGTAGGAATCTCATCGGTTTGTTGTTGTACGTAGACAATAGTATCAGCAACTCGAGTATCTCCCCTTCATATACACACACATTAATATCTATTATGACCTATTTTTTAATACTTTTGATTATTCCATACATATGAATTTTATAAATATATTTAGACATAGTAGATATTGATTGATTTTACGTTTAGAAATACAAAAAATGGTTTTATATAGATTATTAGTATTTATTGAATTCAATACTATTTTTTATGAGAAAAATCGAAAAACAATATTAATGATCTTTTCGTATTTATTAAGGGCCAAAAATGCAATATACATCTTGGGCCTAAAAAGTATCATGAACAATTTTGAATTGTGAACATATAAAATTAAAAGCTTGTTTTTTATTGGATGTCCTTTTACTATGGATAAATAGTTGTTTTTCTATGTAAAGACACTTCCTTCCCATTTGGCTTGATGGCTTTCAAATTTCTATTTGAAATCCTGAAAGGTCACGGGTTCGAAGTAGAGGAAGAGAAGAAGAGAGAAGAAAGATAAAGGTATTCTAAAATACCACTCTTTTTTGCTTCTTTTGGTCATTAATTTTAGATTTGTTTTACTTTATGTTAGATAATTTTTGGATAGAAGTTAGAAGATGTTTGTTAGTAGTTTGAGTTCTCTTCTATAATTTTGCATACAAGTTTAATGTATTCAACTTGTCACGAAATACATTAAATGTTAAGTTTTGATAGCTTTGATACACTAATTAGAACAAATGGAAGTACAATAGATACAATAATTTTTGACGACAAGTTGGATACACTTTAACCCTTTGCTAGAATAGGAAAAATTAAAGTTTTCTTTAAATATAGAAACTTCTCTAAAACTTCTAAATGATGAGAGAGAAACATTATTTTAATGTGTTCTATCAATGACATAATTTATTGTTTAAAAATTTATAAAAAAATTTATTGGAATAATAAATATAATATATATTTTAATAATATAAATGATAATAGATTCTTTAAAGTAGCAAAGCTGTTGAAGATGAAAAAGTATAATTTTAGAAATTTTGAACTTCTATTCTCTATTTTAGCAAAAATATAGCAAAACTGTTGGAGATGCTCTAAATTTTTAAAGGGAATTTTATGTAAAAAGTAAGTTTTTTTTTACCAAACTTGTCCCTTTCAATTTGAAATATAGAATGTAGGTGGCAGTGCAGAAGGTGGAGAAGGAAGATGCCGCCGGCAGTGTAAATGGGCAAGGATTGAAGGGTTTGGGAGATATGGTGGATAAGGATTCAAGTGGGGTAGGTTGAAGGTTGAGTTTTTTATTTCTTTTAATTCTAATAAAAAATGTGTAAACCAATTCCGAAAATACCTTTAAGTGTTTTGTAACCGCTAATGTAAAACCACCTCAAAAAAATGAATCTGATTGGTGGGGAGAGGTTAACAAAGTTAACACTTAACACGTATTATGTGGTTAACAAATGAATGAGACTCTATATAATATATATACTAGTGAGTGGCCCGCGCGATGCGCGGTACTGGAAAATATTTAAAAACATATGTTCAATTTAATAAATATTTTACTGAATGTGAGATAAACAAACTTAATAACAAAGTATTGAATTATTAAAATGAGCCAACCCCAAGAGTTGCCTAAAAAAATCTCAATATTTATTTGTAACACCAATATTTCGAAAATAATAATAACTAGTAATTTTAAGTATATAAACCACATTTTCACCATTATAACTAGAAATAACATTCAAGTTACGGAAAACGTTAAATAGATTTATTACAGTTATCCCGTAACTAATGATTAATTACAAATAATTATATTCCAATAATTATATTAAGAAAATATCCAATTCGCTTGTCGGAACCATCCTCGCAGCTAGCCTCAAAGCGGGGCCTTGTCTTTGTCCACACCCGATCCCAAACCTGGAAAAAGGGGAAACAACTAAAGGGTAAGCTATAAGCTTAGTGACCAAGCACCGCACGTACCTTACGTTATACATACCATAACTGGTGCCATCACAATCACAACAACAAACATATACCAATTCAAAATTTCCAATACAATAATTCCAGCGAATAAACCAAACAATAAATCCAAACAATAATTGACTCTCATGAGGTCATAAAGCTCCCGTCAGTTTGGACATGGGTCGGCCCCCACAACTCACCAAGGGCATGTGGATTCCCTTTCGCCCGTCAGTTTGGACACGGGTCGGCCCCCACAACTCACCAAGGGCATGTGGTTTCCCTCTCTCCCGTCGATTAGGACACGGGTCGGCCCCCACAACTCACCAAGGGCATGTGGGTCCCTTACATACACTATTACGAATACGTAAACAAGCCACGCATAAAATACATATAGTGTACTCACACGATCGTCTATCGGCCACAGAAAAGAAATTGAAACTCGAAACTTGATAAACTGAACCTACGCAAGGTTACGACTAATTACTCGGTTATACGATAATTAATTCACGTGCCGACTCGATCTTTGTACTAATCACGTGCCACCAAAGGTTCATGGCTTTTAAGTAGTTATTGCGAAACCAAGTTATGCAAACCCACCTGCGTGTCGCTAATAATCTCATACCTCAGTTTGTCACTATTTAAGACCATGCATTCCTAGATACTTTTAGTGACAACAAATCAATTTTAATGCAAAACATTAAATTAAATAACTACTGCATCTATGCCTTTCTTCTTTCTTTTCCTTTACTGTTTCTTTACTGCAACACATGAACATGAATTTGTTTCCCAAAATATATATCACACACTTTAATAATTAACCCACCAAGAATATGCATGGCTAATAATTTGGTTCTTCACTCTCGAATTGAAAAACATCCCAGAAAATATATAAATAAATCTTCGTGATAACTTATATAAAACCCAACTCGAACGAACTTAGAGACCCAGATAATCTATCCTTAAATACATAGGAAACTAACTCACACACAATTATGCATATATACGTTCACAATAAAATAAAGCACATACAGTGAAACTCACCTTAGCGCAACAATAAACACGAGTCGATCAAGAATTAACGATCAACAAATCTGTAATTAATAACACATAATTATTATTCGGCTTTCCCCCAAATCACTAACGAACTCAAGCTATCCCAACAACCCTAAAACTATCCCGACTTAACTCAAATATTCACACGAAGCAAACCAGGGGTTTCGGTGCCAAACGGGTCCACACAAAACACTCGCGACTCGACTCACGCCACCCACAAACACCAAGCCGCTGCTGACCGCCGCTACCGGACACCGCCGCACCGCAGCCCGGCGAACAGCAACCTGCCAAAGCCGGCTGCCGCCGCACACCACTACCTCGACAGCCTCGTGATGCGAGCAGGGCCAACACACGGCCTTCGCGGCGCGAGCCAACCAGCAACCCCGCCGGCCGCTGCTGACGTGCTCCACCGCAACGACGCCGCCGGCCATTGCCGGCGCGGCTACCACCGCAGCCACCCTCGCCGGGTAGTGACGCGACCACAGCCGCGCCACCCTCACGACCGAGCTCGACCGGCGCACCGGTTCTAGCGGCAACCGGCCACCACCGCTACGCATGGCGTCACGGTAGGTACCCGCCACCGCGCCGGTAGCCACGACGGCTCCCGCCGCCGCGCCACCGGACCAAACCCCAACACAGCAGCCACGACGACGCCGTCGCAGACACAACCGGCGCCGCCGCTGGCCTTTGCCGACACAGCCAACACTACCGCTGCCGGCTTTCGCCGGTGCGGGTGGAAACCAGGCAACCGCCGCCCCTCGCTGGCGGCACAACCACCGCTGCTGCTTTAAACAGCCGGTGACGAAGCAAGGCCTAGACTACGAAGCTACGAAAAGGGGTACTATTCTTACCTCGCTGACGACCACCAACGACACTCTCCGGCGATCTTTCTCGTTCTCCGGCGCTCTCTCTCTCTCTCCGGCGTCTCTCTCCTCTTTCTCAGCCCTTTCTCTCGTCGTTCTCCCTCTCCATTCTTTTTCTTTTCCCTCAAGTACTAACCCAATAAAGCTGATAAGTTATATTAGGGTTTTCTTTAAAGCAAGGGATTGGGCTCTAACCAACTTGGGCCCTCACAACTAAGTCCACAATTAACTTTCCTAGATACCAAAATAATAGTCACGTCAAAATAACGAAAATAGCGAGAATAACGAATAGATTTTTTTATTTTTTTTTTGGACATTACATTATTCATATATCCACAATTCTTTCATAATCTTTTGTTTCTCCATCAATGTGGGATATACCAAGTCAACTTTTAAATAGGTATTAATTTTAAACTTTGCGTTGGCCAAAATAAACCAACCTATTGGTTTGAAGGGTTAAAATGACCCAATCTATTAGTTAAAAGGATTGGCCAAATTTTACCAACAATGTGAGTTTAAATGATTGACCAAAATGAGTCAACCCCATAAGTTGTCACAAAGGCATCTCAACCTCCATTTATATTTCTACAATTCATTATCCACATTTTGTTTCTTCATCGACGTGGGGTGCACAAAATCAACCACGATTCAAGAAATAGGAAATTCTTAAGTCTTAGGATGTCATATCATTTCTGTTGGGTTTTGCTTTTAGATATCTATAAATGGATGATATTAATTTTAAAAATTTGGTCCATGTGGTTTACATTATATTGCATTATTAGTCCTTATTTTGAAATAATTATGAAAAGGGTTCTTGTGGTTTACATTATATTACACTGTTGTTCCCCTATGGTTTACACTATATTGCACCGTTGGTCCCAATGGTTTACACTATATTGCATTGTTGGTCCCATGCTTAACAAATTGATTTTACTTAAAGTTGGGGTTAGTGACCAACGGTGCAATATAATGTAAACCACGTGACATTTTCCATAATTATTTTAAAATAGAGACCAATAGTGCAATATAATATAACCCATGGGGACCACATATGTAATTTACTCTTAATTTTATTTACCGATATTAAATGTAATAAGTATTTAATTTATTTAAAATAGGTTAATAATAAGTTTTTAATGTGATTTTAGTTTTATTCATGTATATCGGTTCTAACGTCATTTGTATTTATATGAATTTCGCTAAGGTTTTACATAATATATATATATATATATATATAATTTTATAACTTTATATTCATTTAAATTTTAGATATATTTATTTTTATTTAAAAATAATAAGCATCAATATATATGTTGTAGTAAAAAATTGATTGTAACTCATATGGCTGGTTATCTAAAAGTATATTATTTTCCAAATAGTTACATATATAAAAAGTGTTATGTCAATAATATAACTTAAGCAATAATCATAAGATATTATATTGACATGATTATTGTCATCTTCTGTTATTTATTATAATAATTATAACTATTTTATTTTAAAAATACACATGTATTATTATATTCAGGTGTCATATATTAATATATATTAATTGCAATTTCATTTATACAATGAGTTTTTAAAGGGGTTAATTATATATATATATATATATATAAAAAAGCACGTTAAATGTATGAATAAACATATTAGAATACTGTGAAAAAATAATGAAGAAATTTAGGTGTAATCAAAGAAGACAAAAAGTTTAATTGAACAAACATTTTTCGAAAACTAATTCAAAAGGGAAAGTTTTGAAAGGTTAAAGAAGAAATTTGGGATTTGGATGCCAAAAAAAATGTCATCTCATTGTTTGTGGTTTTTCTTATTAAATGCAAACTAAAAAACCATAAAAACATAAAAGAATTAAAATAGAGCCCATAACAAAAACAAAAGTAAAACCCCACATAAATCACACTTTGTATTATGATTCGTTCTCAATAGGAAAATATAAAATATTTTTTAAGAAACTACGACAGTATAAGTGAATCAATTTAGGAAACCTAGATAAAGCACACACACAACATAAAGATTATATGGAAAACATGAATGAGGGAAAACAAAAATAACAATCGTGGAAAAATTCCAAATAAAAACTTACAAACTCATTAACAATAATATATACAATTAAATAAGAACAATTATACAAAGCATAAACATTATTTAAAAATTTGAAAGGAAAAATAAATACAAAACATAAACATTATTTAAAAATTTGAATGGAAGAAGAACAATACCAACATGATAATCAATTTTGAAGTATGACAAAGAAAATAGAAAGGTAATAATTGTGAACAAACTCCAATAAAAAACTAAAAAGTTATTTAACAACAATATGTAATATACATAAAAACTTAAAAAAATATATGAAACTCTTTTTAATAGAAAATGCAATGATAGCAATTGTGAATGACACACATATACACACATCAACAAAATGTATAACTCACATAATCGTAAAATAAATAAATAGAAGTTTTATTTTACCTCGAAATTTTATGAAGGATGAGCAATGTTATCGACGATAGTAAATTCTACAAAGAAGAAACAAAAAAACAAACACACAAACCTCATAGAACATAATATACAACATAAAAATGATTAATTTCATTTTGGTGGAGGATTATGTTGTAGTTTATATACCATGGCATGGTTGGGGGTTTTCTTTTAATTAATAATTAATAAATGAGAATATGAAGAGGGTAAATTAAATGTTTTTTAGAAAGTGAAATAATTTAAAAGTTAAAACCAATTAAATTATAGGTCAAATTACCAAAGAGTCCTTTTTATAATGAAACATACAATTTTCATTTAAGGGTAAATGTAACACCCCGTTTCCATTCAGTTAAGTTTTAACTTTTCTTTCGTTAAGTTAGTAAGGTTTGGTGTCATTTATGTAATTTCAGGTAAGGGGACTTGCTTGTAAATGTAGAAAGTGGAGGGTGTTATGTGTAAGTGTATATATATAGGGATTGGATGATCAAACCCTTCCATTTGATCATTTGTCAATCTTGAGAGAAAGGGAAGGGGTTTTGGTGTTTGGGAAGAAATCGTGTCTACGTGGTGCAATTGTTTGTTGCTTTATCGTTAGAACTAAGTTCTTAACTTCAGGTAATCATCAATTTCCCTTTTGTGTTGTTAAATATCAAGTTTGGATCAAAGTTAGGGTTTTGGTCGTATGTTGTGATAATTGGTGATCTTTGGATCACCAATTGAGTATTTTGTGTTAGGTTGGTCCTATTTTCATTGTAGTAGTATGGTAGAGCCTGGAATGACAAAAACGTGGCTTTTTGAATCGGACGAATTGGGGTTCGGATGTGGAAGTTATGCCAAAAACAAGAAAATGCGATTTTGGGTTCGTGCTGAAAATTCAGCACCTAGCGATCGCTAGGTGGTGAAGCTAGCGATCGCTAGCCATGAACAAAAAGGGGCTCTCGATCGTGAAGTGATCGCGAGCTAGAACAGAAAGTTGGGAAGGATAGCTAGCGATCGCTAGCTATCAGGCTCGCGATCGCTAGCCCCTGTTTTGAGTTGGAAAACTTGTTTTGGCCATAACTTTTGCATCCTAACTCCGATTTTGATTCCGAAAGGACCGTTGGGTTCGTAATTGAATTACCTACCCTCTTAGAAGGTCTAAATCAGCTCTAGACTAAGAGTTACGGTTATGAGTCTTAAGATGTTATTTATGTGTGCCATACGATGATGTAATGTATAGGTGTTTAATACTCAGGCGTGTGAGGTGATTGATTGTGTTGTCTGTGAAGCGAACTAAGGTGAGTACATTAACTTGCGTTCGATATTGCTATGCCTTGTGATCATGTGTCTATATGTTGATGTGTAAACTGGCATGTAAGGTTATGATAGTACCTACGGAGGTGTTTCACCCCTAGGGAAGTTGTGATTATGAGGCCTGGTACCAGTGTCAGTATGATGCTTTTGGTGGATACACCTTGAGTAATGTTCATGATACATGTTCAGTTTTCCAGTTATATGATTATGATTATTTACATGCATGCATAGGACCTAGGTTTGTGCTCACTAAGCGTTATGCTTAACCCGTTGTGGTTTATGTGGTTTAGTGGCAGGTACCTCATCCAAGGATAAGGGGAAGGCACCTGCTTGATGCACGGAAGGACTCAGTTCAGGACATGTTTAAGATATTTGAAAATAATGGATGTTGAACTATTATTAAAAAAATGTTTTGGTTGCAACCCGGATTTAATGTGACTTATTATCTCTTTTAAATGTTGTTAACTTTGGACCCGTTTGGGAAAAACATATTACTTTTTAATGGTTTAAAGTGCTTCCGCTATGTTGGTTACAATTTCTGTCAAATTATGTTGAAAAATGAAACTGGTTGTTACAATTGGTATCAGAGCCTAGGTTTGAGGGATTCAGGTGTTCACAGGTAGTGAATACTTGAACTCAAACCCGGAGTTCGTATTTTCAAAACAAAGTAACTAACAAAAGAGAAAATTTTGCTTTAAGAACATGAGGTGGAACTGAACTGAGATCCGGAGCATCAAGACGGGAGTGAGCACCCTAGACTCTATTGGGTTGTTAGTAAGCATGCCATGTCAATTTACGTATGAATATCATGATATTGTTATGCTTAGTTGTTAAAATGTAACAGACTTGTAGTTGAATTAATGATGCTTATGATGGGTGATGAAACCCTTATATCACTTTTGTGTATGTTTGAGTAATATTTGCTTAGGTATGCGGATGAATGAATGCTATGACATGATTGTGTAGATGTCAGGGTAAGTATAAATGTATAATGACATAGAGATACTAATGGCACGGTAGTTATAGGTGGCACTACTAAGAGTGCTAGTGGTACCATATGATTATGTGTTTTGTGTATGACCAAGTCTAGAAAGTAACCTTTCTTATGATGAGGAAAAGCTGAACGGGTAGGGTGTAATTATAATGATATAAGGGCCCATATCATTGCAATTACATTGTACTGTTGAGGCTTGACTAAGTTATGGGGATCGTTACGGACTGACCGAAGTCATGGGATTGGGAAGTAGAAGCATGAAAGCGATTGTGGCTTATCAGGAAGGGTAGTGAGAGTTACTCTCTAGTAAGGTCACTTATTTCCATTGTTAGCTAAACAATTATGTACTTGCATCAGTATGGTGACCACAAGAAGAACTGGAACTGGAGAGCGTCCGAATGATGGCGATGAGCATGAAATCCCTGATCTAAGGGGGATTATTGCTGCTGAGGTCGGAGAGGTCTTGCATGACCTGCTTCCGGGCCTTTTTGAGCAGATGAAAAGGGAGTTGACCCAGGTGGTCACTCAACAAGTCAACTCCGCCATGGCTGGTCGGGGGAGTGTAGCAGGAAGCTCGAGTACTGGCCAGAATCGGGCGGTTGGGTTCAAGGATTTTGCTGCTTGCCAGCCGCCTCATTTTGGTGGAGACAAGGATCCGATTGTTGCCTCGAGGTGGATCTCTGAGGTAGAGGGAGCCTTTCTCACTAGTTTCTGCCCGGCTGAGGTAAAGGTGAGATATGCTGCTAATCTTCTGAGAGGGCCGGCGAAAGACTGGTGGGGCGTAGTGAATAGTTCCAGGACTCAGGAACAGATTGGGGCCCTTACTTGGGAGGCGTTCCTCGAAATGTTCCGAGCAGAGTTTGTGCCCCAGATTGAGGTGGAGAGACTCACTACCGAGTTTCTGGAGATGGAGCAGACTACGGAGTCGGTGACTGAAATCACTAACAAGTTCTTGGAGCGGGCGTTGTTTTGCCGCGAATATGTTCAGAATGAAAGGATGAAGATGTATCGGTACCGAAACATTCTGAGGTCGGATATCCGAGAGTTTGTGGTAATGGCACACTGCGATAGTTTTCAGCAGATGTTTGAAAAAGCTCGAACAAGAGAGTTGGAACTCGAGCGTCAGGGTAAGAAGAAAAGGGCAGAGCGGGTTCAGCCACAGCAGCAAGTGGTCAAGAAATTCAAAACCGGAATTCAGAAAGGAGATGCTAAGAAAGATTACCCTCGTTGCTCAAGGTGCGGAAAGAATCACTTGGGTGAGTGCAGAATGGGCTCGGGAACTTGCTACAAGTGCGGGAAACCGGGACATATCAGCCGTGACTGTAAAGTGGATCCCAAAATGTGCTTCAAATGTTTTAGACCGGGTCACTTTGCCAACGAGTGCCCCACAGCGGCTGTATCGACTGAGATCTCTGGTTCCGCACCCGTCAAGGCTATAGAGGGTGGACCGAGTAAGAAGGTGGAAGCCCCTAGGACTCGAGCTAGAGTCTTCCAGTTGACTGCCAATGAGGCGAAGGCCGAGCCGGACGTGGTGACAGGTATCTTTCTAGTTAATTCGATGCCTGCTCTAGTTTTGTTCGATACGGGTGCTAGCAAGTCTTTTGTTTCCGTGTCTTTTTGTAAAGATTTTATGAATGTAAAAAGTAAACTAGAAAGCCCGTTAGAAGTAGAAATAGCGGATGAGGAGTTTTGTTTATGTAAGTTTATCTATAGGAAAAATGTATTAGAGGTAGAAGGTGTCAAGTTTAGTATAGACCTTATCCCTATTCCTATGAGGGAGATTCAGGTAGTGGCGGGAATGGATTGGCTTAGAAGGAATGGGGCTAATGTTGATTGTGAGAACTGTCGGGTAGTGGTTCGAAACCCAAGTGGGGGAGAACTAACTATCTTGGGGGATGCAAGTAAACGTCTTCCGAAGGTGTGCTCAATGGCCAAAGCTCGGAGCTATGTGTTGCGTGGGGGTACTAGTTATCTTGTGTACTTGATCAGTGACCAAGGAGAAAGTAAGAAAAAGACCGTGAGAGATGTACCCGTAGTTTGTGAGTTCCCGGATGTCTTCCCGGAAGACTTGCCGGGGATTCCCCCAGAAAGACAAGTGGAGTTCAGGATAGACTTGATTCCGGGGGCGGCGCCCGTAGCGAAAACCCCTTATCGCTTGGCACCTCCGGAAATGCAAGAGCTATCAAACCAGTTAGAGGTGCTGTTAGAGAAAGGCTTTATTCGGCCAAGCAGTTCACCGTGGGGAGCTCCGATCTTGTTTGTCAAGAAGAAGGATGGGACGTTGAGAATGTGCATTGATTATCGTGAGCTCAACAAGCTTACGGTGAAGAACCGATACCCCCTGCCGAGGATCGATGATCTTTTCGATCAACTTCAGGGAGCCGCTTGGTTCTCGAAGATAGATCTTCGATCGGGGTACCATCAGTTAAAGGTTAAGGAGGAGGACGTTCACAAAACAGCGTTCAGGACCAGATACGGGCACTATGAGTTCGTGGTTATGCCTTTTGGGTTGACGAACGCACCCGCGGCATTCATGGATCTCATGAACCGAGTGTGTAGACCTTTATTGGATAGGTCAGTTATCGTGTTCATCGACGATATTCTGATCTACTCCAAGACGAAGGAGGATCATGTTGAGCATTTGCGGGAAGTGTTGGAAATTCTATGGAAGGAGCAGCTGTATGCAAAGTTTTCGAAGTGCGACTTCTGGTTGCAAGAGGTCCAGTTTTTGGGACATCTTGTAAACCGAGAAGGGATCAAAGTGGACCCCGCGAAAGTCGAGGCGGTTATGAAGTGGGAAACTCCTAAGTCGCCAACAGAGATACGGAGCTTCCTTGGGTTAGCCGGGTACTACCGCCGGTTCATCCAAGATTTCTCCAAAGTGGCGGTTCCATTGACTAAACTCACCAGGAAGAACGTAAGTTTCGTTTGGGGAGAAGAACAACAATCAGCATTTGAAACTTTGCGGCAAAAGTTGTGTGAGGCGCCAGTATTGACGCTACCTGAAGGGGTGGAGGACATGACGGTCTATTGCGATGCTTCGTATCATGGGTTAGGCTGTGTTCTCATGCAGCGTGGCAAGGTAATTTCCTATGCGTCACGTCAGTTAAAGACGCATGAGATAAATTACCCGACTCATGATTTGGAGTTAGCTGCAGTTGTATTTGCGCTTAAGTTGTGGAGACATTACTTGTACGGTGTGAAGTGCACGATTTACACCGATCATAAGAGTCTCCGTTACTTTCTAGACCAGCCAAATTTGAATATGCGACAGAGGAGATGGTTGGATGTGGTGAAGGATTATGATTGTGAAATCCTTTATCATCCGGGAAAGGCGAACGTGGTAGCAGATGCATTGAGTAGAAAGACTCATCACGTGCTATTGCGAGTACCGTTGATGAGGCTAACTGTGACGACTTCTCTCTTTGATTTGATTCGGCAGTCTCAAGCCGACGCAATCAAGGAAGAGAACCAAAAGAAGGAACGGATCAAGGGCCAGTTACCGCAGTTGGTAACGGATAGTCGAGGGTTGTTGACCCGTTTTGGGCGGGTCTGGGTACCAGTAACAGGCGAGGCGAGGCAGACCTTGTTAGATGAAGCACACAAGTCTAAGTTCTCGATACATCCAGGTGCCACAAAGATTTATAGAGACTTGAAGACTGATTACTGGTGGCCAGGAATGAAGCGGGACGTAGCTCGTTACGTGGAGAGGTGCTTAACCTGTTTGAGGGTCAAAGCTGAGCATCAGCGACCGCATGGGAAGTTGCAGCCGTTAGATATTCCGGTATGGAAGTGGGAGCACATCACGATGGACCTGATTACCAAATTGCCTCGGACGTCTCGAAGTTACGACGCAATTTGGGTTATCGTGGACCGTTTGACAAAGAGTGCTCACTTTATAGCCATCCGGGAGAGTTCATCTGCTGAAGCATTGGCGGACATCTATGTCAAGGAGATCGTGGCTAGACACGGTGTTCCGGTTACCATCATTTCTGACCGGGATGTTAGGTTTACGTCACGATTTTGGGGAAAGTTTCATGAGGATTTGGGCACGAGGCTGCAGTTCAGTACAACTTTTCATCCGCAGACAGATGGCCAAAGTGAGAGAACTATTCAGACTCTCGAAGACATGTTACGTGCTTGTGTTTTGGATTTTGGAGGCAGTTGGGACACCTATTTGCCGTTGGCGGAATTCTCTTATAACAATAGTTTTCACGCTAGTATCGGCATGCCCCCGTATGAAATGTTGTACGGGAGAAGGTGTCGAACCCCTATCTGTTGGGGAGAAGTGGGACAACGGGAGCTAGGTAGCACCGAAATAGTACAAAAGACGACCGAGAGCATAGAGATGATACGCGAGCGGCTACGAACCGCCCAGAGTCGTCAGAAAAGCTATGCTGATCGGAGAAGATCAGATTTAGAGTTTCAAGTGGGTGACAAGGTGTTGTTAAAAGTGTCACCTTGGAAGGGGGTGATCCGGTTCCGAAAGAGGGGCAAGTTAGGCCCCAGATTCATTGGACCCTTCAAGGTGATAGCTAGAGTTGGGAAGGTGGCTTATAGACTTGAACTGCCACCAGAATTGAATCAGATTCATGACACGTTCCATGTTTCCCAGTTGAGAAAATGTTTGGCTGACGAGACAGCTCATGTGCCGATTGATGACATTCAAGTTGACGAGCGACTGAACTACATCGAGAGGCCAATAGCTATCTTGGAGCGAAAAACAAAATCTTTACGTAACAAGGAAATTGGTCTGGTGAAAGTTCAATGGGAGCATCGAAAGGGATCAGAGTGGACGTGGGAGCCGGAAGCGGAGATGAGATCCAATTATCTGGAGCTGTTCCAAGACTAAGCGATTTCGGGGACGAAATCTTGGTAAGTGGGGAGAGTTGTAACACCCCGTTTCCATTCAGTTAAGTTTTAACTTTTCTTTCGTTAAGTTAGTAAGGTTTGGTGTCATTTATGTAATTTCAGGTAAGGGGACTTGCTTGTAAATGTAGAAAGTGGAGGGTGTTATGTGTAAGTGTATATATATAGGGATTGGATGATCAAACCCTTCCATTTGATCATTTGTCAATCTTGAGAGAAAGGGAAGGGGTTTTGGTGTTTGGGAAGAAATCGTGTCTACGTGGTGCAATCGTTTGTTGCTTTATCGTTAGAACTAAGTTCTTAACTTCAGGTAATCATCAATTTCCCTTTTGTGTTGTTAAATATCAAGTTTGGATCAAAGTTAGGGTTTTGGTCGTATGTTGTGATAATTGGTGATCTTTGGATCACCAATTGAGTATTTTGTGTTAGGTTGGTCCTATTTTCATTGTAGTAGTATGGTAGAGCCTGGAATGACAAAAACGTGGCTTTTTGAATCGGACGAATTGGGGTTCGGATGTGGAAGTTATGCCAAAAACAAGAAAATGCGATTTTGGGTTCGTGCTGAAAATTCAGCACCTAGCGATCGCTAGGTGGTGAAGCTAGCGATCGCTAGCCATGAACAAAAAGGGGCTCTCGATCGTGAAGTGATCGCGAGCTAGAACAGAAAGTTGGGAAGGATAGCTAGCGATCGCTAGCTATCAGGCTCGCGATCGCTAGCCCCTGTTTTGAGTTGGAAAACTTGTTTTGGCCATAACTTTTGCATCCTAACTCCGATTTTGATTCCGAAAGGACCGTTGGGTTTGTAATTGAATTACCTACCCTCTTAGAAGGTCTAAATCAGCTCTAGACTAAGAGTTACGGTTATGAGTCTTAAGATGTTATTTATGTGTGCCATACGATGATGTAATGTATAGGTGTTTAATACTCAGGCGTGTGAGGTGATTGATTGTGTTGTTTGTGAAGCGAACTAAGGTGAGTACATTAACTTGCGTTCGATATTGCTATGCCTTGTGATCATGTGTCTATATGTTGATGTGTAAACTGGCATGTAAGGTTATGATAGTACCTACGGAGGTGTTTCACCCCTAGGGAAGTTGTGATTATGAGGCCTGGTACCAGTGTCAGTATGATGCTTTTGGTGGATACACCTTGAGTAATGTTCATGATACATGTTCAGTTTTCCAGTTATATGATTATGATTATTTACATGCATGCATAGGACCTAGGTTTGTGCTCACTAAGCGTTATGCTTAACCCGTTGTGGTTTATGTGGTTTAGTGGCAGGTACCTCATCCAAGGATAAGGGGAAGGCACCTGCTTGATGCACGGAAGGACTCAGTTCAGGACATGTTTAAGATATTTGAAAATAATGGATGTTGAACTATTATTAAAAAAATGTTTTGGTTGCAACCCGGATTTAATGTGACTTATTATCTCTTTTAAATGTTGTTAACTTTGGACCCGTTTGGGAAAAACATATTACTTTTTAATGGTTTAAAGTGCTTCCGCTATGTTGGTTACAATTTCTGTCAAATTATGTTGAAAAATGAAACTGGTTGTTACAGTAAAATAGTCTTTAACTTATTTAGTATTTAAAAAATTCAAAATAATGAGAAATTTTTAGATGCAAATCCTACTCTTGGTTTTTGTTTTAATATATATAATAAATGATATATATAACTGCTTCCATCTCAACCGTCCATTTTTTAATCAACGGTGTGGATTGGTTCTTGAGGTTCGTCATGGTGATAGAAAGACGTACATGGTTCAGTATAGTAAACAACTTGACTAAAATATTGTTTGATTACTTCGGTTTAAAACGTTTACAAACCAAATTAGCAGGCTTAATGGCTTGATTTGGATCAACAATAGTGACCGAAATTGATATTGTTCAATCAGTTTGTTAATTTGGGCATCAAAATGAAATGGAGGATTAAAAAATAGAATGCACTACATCAAAATCTAGTATATAGAACGCTAAATATGTTGGTGTCTTTTAATAATAATGGTGATCATTTATGAGTAAATGAACATATAAGGGTAAGAGCATCTGTAACAGCTTTTGTAAAACGGAAAAAAATAAAAATTTTGGGTTATTATTTTGCTCCAAATTCCTTAAAACTATCTCAAAAATGGGGTAGAAAGATTCCTTCACATATGAAACTAACTCCAAAAATGATTACCATGCCAAAGAGAGACAATAAGAAAACCTTGAAAATAAAAATATGGAGTAAAATAAATTTTCTAATAGATGAATGCAATATCTATACTATCTATGGGTTTTCGTTGACATCATGAATACTTAAATTAAGCATTTGATTGGTCAATTAAAAATTATATAATTTGATGATGTCATCATATATTTCTTATGTATTTTTTTTAGCATCGTATTAATACTATATAAATACCATATTTGGAAATAATAAATAGGGAAAAAATATATTTCAAAATTAATCAATGTTAAAATATGTAAAATGAGAAAACTATTGAAGATAAATGCAACTCTTCTTGAATTTTTTTTTTGTTTGCAAAATTGTGAATGATGATTTAAATCTATAAATTTGTCAATAGAAACTTATAAAAACGATAAACTTTTATTGGTTCTATTTTTGTCAACTTAACCATAGATAATTATTTTCCTAAGCAGCAAAGTTGCTTCCTTCCCATGTGGTTCGAAGCGGGAGAGAGAGATGAGAGATTAGAAAAGGTATTTTATAATATATATTATAAATATATATTTATGTTGTTTATTTAACAATAAACTTGTTTAAATTTAATTAGTAACTAATATCAAGTTAATTGTTATGTTATGTTCCAACATTTTTTATTTTGAATTTTATTATCAACGATCAGTTCGGATTCGGGGATAGGGGATTCCCCATCGGGTCGTAGACGGGGCATAAAAAATCCCCGGCGGGGCGCCCCGAATAAAAACCCGACGGGGAACGGGAATGTATTTTAGTTTCAGGGACGGGGAAAGCAAAACCCGCCCCGAACTCATCTCGTTTCCATTCCTAGCCTAGGTCCCAAAAATTTCTAATATACCGTAGTAGTTAAAAAATATTAGTATATAAAATACACAAAATTTATTAATATCTATTATTATCTATTTTTTTATTCTTTTGATTATTCCATCCGTTTGAATTTTATATATGTGTTTAGATATAGTAGATATTGATTGATTTTACGTTTAGAAATACTACAAAAAACGGTTTTATATAAATTATTTTGAATTCAATACTATTTTTTATGAGAAAAACTGAAAAACGATATATTAATGATATTTTCGTGTTTATTAAGGGCCAAAAATGCAATATAAGTATCATGAACAAGTTTGAATTGTGAACATAATAAATTAAAAGATTGTCATTGGTTGTCTTTTTACTATGGATAAATAGTTGTTTTTCTACTAAAAGACACTTCCTTCCCATTTGGCTTGATGGCTTTCAAATTTCGATTTGGAATCCTGAAAGGTCACGGGTTCGAAGTAGAGGAGAAGAAGAGAGAAGAAGATAAAAGGTATTCTAAAATACCACTTTTTTTTGCTTCTTTTGGTCATTAATTTTAGATTTGTTTTACTTTATGTTACATTATTTTTTGATAGAAGTTAGAAGATGTTTGTTAGTAGCTTGAGTCTCTTTGATAATTTTTGCATACAAGTTAGATGTTTGTTAGCAATTTGTGTTCATAACTTAATCGGTAAGAGGATCTCCAACGACATTGCTAAAATAGAAAAAATTGGGTTTTTTGTTCTTAAATTGCTTCAACAACATTGCTAAACCATTTGCTAAAGGATTTACTTCACGAAAGTGTATCCAACTTGTTACAAAAGTGTTCCATTTAGTGTATCAAAGTTTAAGAAATGGTCATTGTATGTATCCAACTTTATCGAAACATATCATTTTAATGTATTCAACTTGTCACAAAATACACTAAATGTTAGATTTTGATAGTTTTGATACACTAAATGGAACAAATGGAAGTACAATAGATACAATATTTTTTTATGACAAGTTGGATACTATTTCTTGAAGTTAACCCTTTGCTAGAATAGGAAAAATTAAAGTTTTCTCTAAATATAGAAATTTCTCAAAAACTTCTAAACGATGAGAAAAAAACATTATTTTAATGTGGTCTACCAATGACATAACTTATTGTTTAAAAACTTATAAAAAGTGTATGGGGATAATAAATATAATGTATCTTTCAATAATATAAATGATAATAAATTCTCAAAAATAGCAAAGCTATTGAAGATGAAAAAGTATAGTTTTAGAAATTTAGAACTTCTATTCTCTATTTTAGCAAAAATATAGCAAAACTGTTAAGTTTTTAAAGGGAATTTTATGAAGAAAATAAGTTTTTTACCAAACTTGTTCCTTTCAATTTGAAATGAGATCCTTCCACCTCTGAAAATTTTATATAACAAAAAAACTTTCTTAATCTATAAAACTTAAATACAGGATCAGGTTAAACGGAAAACCTAAAAAAACAAAAAATTGGGAAACATCCTCGTAGTCGTATTCACATATGCGTAGAAGTAATTAATAATATACCCACGTACATAAAAATCAAAAAACATCTTAAAATTTACTTTTATGCATAAATGCTACGGTTCAAATGAAGGGCTACAAGGATGTCCTTTCGTTTTCTAGAGTTTTCCTTTAAACCTCCCTTGATATTGTTGGGAATCAAGGGATACAAAACATGCACAGCGGAATAAAACCTGATTCCCAAACAAGGATCCAATCTTAAACCATACAGACACAATAAAGGATGTTTTGATGGACTACCTTGCAAACAGTAACTCTGAAAGGCAAGTAGGGGGTACACCGCTACTGGCACCGTTGAGAGAGTTGCTAGACCACCGCCGAGGATTACCCGAAAACAAAACGCGAACCTTCCTCTTACTGGTTTTAGCGCCGGTTTTGGGAAGAGGGAGAGAGAGAGAGTTTTCTGAGTTATCAGTTGTTATTATTATTGATTCATCAAAACCCCTAAGCCCTTATTTATATTGATGATATCAATTAAATAAGGCAGTGTTTGATTCCAAATCAAATGCCTGATAATTATCAAATAGATATTTTCCATAATTATTTTCTTTGATAATTACCCTGTTAATTAATCTAACTGATTAATTAACCTATAAATAATTTAACTAATTATTTATTTCTTTTTCTCTCTAAATAATTAACCAATTAATTATTTCCCATAATCCAAACATTCTCATTTTGGTGTGCAGCAGTGTGACCTACTAGTGTCTTATAACATTGGACACGATAACCCTGTTACTGTCTCGCACATAATCCTAACAGACTCCCACTTGTGCTAGACATGTAACTGAACTGTTATCATTCGCCTAAGGAGGTCCCTAGCCAGACACTTAGGTTAACCAGGTTATAAGATCTCTTATATCCAGAGATACAATTCACGCTTGAATTTGTACACAGGTTCATTCCTTTTGCACACGATATTTCTAAAGTGATTTAAGACATGGAGTGGAGGATTCATTTCTTAAAATCAAGTATTTCTTGACTCTGATTCCGATTGCCTGCAGTAACGGATATTACTAAATAACCTCTGTTATTCTATCCGAGCGTGGCCACGCGTTTTCTGCCAATCTTAATCGTCAAGGGGCCCGGAAATATCTCTCTTTTGAAAGAGGTGCAAATCCCTTCTTGACTACTTGCATTTGGATCCACGGCTTCCGCTGCATCTAGTCACGTCCCGTATGGCCACCCAGTTACGGTGCAGCGTTAGTACGTGCTAAGAGTACAGTGGTCCTCGTGTTCCCAAACCAAGTATCTCAGGTCTAAGGACAACCTATCAAGTCAGTGCTTATGACTAAGGCTCCATGAAGCAGATTTGATTACTGGTCACTTCCAATACCCAAACACTCTGATGAGTATCTACAAATACTTGGTCACATCACTTGTGCTTTTATTCTTTACTTTGAATAAATCATCAAGTATTTATAGTAGCGTAAAACTCCCTATTGAAATTCCCATTTCAATAAGTGGCTACGGAAATTTAGATTTCATACAAGACTTTGTAGAATCAAGGATACGTTAAATATGCGAAAAATAGTTAATTTAGAACAATCATGAAATTAAAACCTCCATTTATTTCCAACACACTGTGAAATAAAAACTTTACATGATTACATTGTTTCTAAATTAGACTATAGTAATAATTAATAAACTAAGTACTAGCTACTGGCTTCCAGGTACTGCATCCCAATGGAATTCGCATGTGCCTCATGCTTTGCCCTTGCTAGTGGCTTTGTCAGCGGGTCTGCGACATTGTCTTCTGTTGGAATCTTGCATATTCTCACATCTCCTCTTCCAATGATCTCTCGGATGAGGTGATACTTTCTGAGCACGTGTCTCGACTTGTGATGCTCTCTAGGTTCCTTTGCTTGCGCCACGGCTCCTGAGTTATCACAGAATATATCTATCGGTCTCGAGATACTGGCAACCACTCTGAGATCCGATAGAAAATTCCTCAGCCAGACAGCTTCCTTTGCTGCATCACATGCTGCAATGTACTCTGCCTCTGTAGTTGAGTCTACAATCGTGTCCTGCTTCGAGCTCTTCCATGAGATCGCACCTCCGTTTAGGGTAAAGACATACCCTGACTGTGACCTGAAGTCATCTCTGTCGGTCTGGAAACTAGCGTCAGAGTATCCTGTGACACTAATTTCATCCTCAGAACCTCCAAAGACCAAGAACATTTCTTTCGTTCTTCTCAGATATTTGAGAATGTTCTTGACAGCCACCCAATGGGGCTCACCTGGATTCTGTTGGTATCTGCTCGTAACACTTACTGAGTAAGCAACATCGGGCCTAGTACATAGCATGGCATACATAATCGATCCAATTGCAGAAGCATATGGGACCGATTTCATCCTGTCCTGATCTTCACTAGAAACAGGACACTGTGTTTTGCTTAACACTATGCCATGTTGCATTGGAATGAATCCTTTCTTGGATTCATCCATCCTGAATCTCTTCAGTACTTTGTCAATGTATGTACTCTGACTAAGTCCGATAAGCCGCTTAGATCTGTTTCTGTAGATCTTTATACCTAGTATATAAGCGGCTTCTCCAAGGTCTTTCATCTGGAAACATTTACTTAACCATTCTTTAACACTCTGTAAAGTTGGTACATTGTTTCCTATGAGTAGTATGTCATCTACATACAAGACCAGGAAGGTTACTATGCTCCCACTGAACTTAGTGTAAACACATGGCTCGAACTCACTTTTAGCGAAGCCAAACTCTTTGATTCGCTCATCAAAGTGTAAGTTCCAGCTTCGAGATGCTTGCTTTAATCCATAAATAGATTTTAGCAGTTTACATACCTTATTAGGATTCTTGGGATCTTCAAACCCCTCTGGTTGTTCCATATAGACGTCTTCTGTTAACTTTCCATTCAGAAAGGCTGTCTTGACGTCCATTTGCCAAATCTCGTAGTTAAAGTACGCTGAGATGGCCATTAGAATCCTAATTGACTTTAACATGGCCACTGGTGAAAAGGTTTCATCATAGTCGATACCATGAGTTTGCGTGAATCCTTTTGCGACCAGTCTGGCCTTGAAGGTGTGTACATTTCCATCCATGTCGGTTTTCTTCTTGAAAACCCATTTGCGTCCAACAGCCTTACAGTGTTGTGGCAAATCAGTCAACTCCCAGACTTGGTTGTCATACATGGATTGCATCTCGGCCTTCATGGCTTCCTGCCATTGTTCAGACTCACTGCCTGACACAACTTCTCCATAGGATGTTGGTTCATTTAAGTCTCCGCTATCTTGAGAGACTAGAAACCCAAGATACCTATCTGGTTCTTGTCTTACCCTGCTGGATCTGCGAAGGTCTTGTGTTTGCACTTCCTCAATCGGCTCTGATTGAGGTTCAACATTGTTATGTTGAATTTCTGGCTCAACAACTGGTGTAGTGTTTTCCTCGTCTACTATCTGTAGATCTACATCCTTTCTGGTGTTCTCTAAACTGAGAAACTTTTCTTCCAGAAATTTTCCATTTCGAGCAACAAACACTTTGTTCTCTTCAGGGTTGTAGAAATAATATCCCACGGTGGTCTTGGGATATCCAACGAAGAAACACTTGTCGGATTTGGGTTTGAGTTTTTCTGAGGTAGGTCGTTTGACATAAACCTCACAACCCCAAATTTTCAGAAAAGATATGTTGGGTTTCTTACCCTTCCATAACTCGTATGGAGTCTTTTCTACCGACTTTGTTGGCGCTCTGTTCAGTATGTGTGCTGCTGTTTCGAGCGCGTGTCCCCAGAATGATACTGGCAGCGAAGAATGACACATCATCGTTCGTACCATGTCAAGCAAGGTACGATTTCTCCTTTCTGATACACCGTTCATCTGAGGTGTATACGGAGGTGTAAGTTGGGATACAATCCCACACTCCATCAGATGATTGTCAAACTCATCACTGAGATATTCGCCACCACGATCTGACCGTAAGAACTTGATCCTCTTGTCAAGTAGATTCTGTACTTCATTCTGATATTCCTTGAATTTCTCAAAGGTTTCAGATTTATGTCTCATCAAGTAGACATATCCATACCTACTGAAGTCGTCAGTGAAGGTAATGAAGTACCGGTATCCTCCTCTTGCTACATGACTGAAAGGTCCACATACATCTGTGTGGATTATTTCAAGCAAGTCAGTAGCCCTTTCATTCTCACTGTTGAAAGGTTGCTTTGTCATTTACCAGATAAACAAGATTCGCAATTATCAAAAGGTTTGTAGTCGAAATTTCCAAGAAAACCTCCTTTTAGGAGTAGTTCAACACGTTTCTTGTTTATATGACCCAAACGACAATTCCAGAGGTAAGTCTGATCCTCAATATCCTTGGATCGCTTACTTATATGATAGATTTCACTATTGTTATCTTTAAGATTTACAGTGTATAGACCATCTACAGGTGTAGCTTTAAAAATAGAAAATATTATCTTTAAAAACCGAAATCATTTTATAAGAATATTTATAGTAAAAGCCTTGGTCTACCAACAAATCAAAAGACAATACATTCTTAATCATATTTGGAATATAATAACAATTATTCAGTTCCAAAACTAGACCCGAGGGTAAACTAAGACTATAAGATCCCACGGCTTCAGCAATCAACGGAGTGCCTTCGCCCACTCGTAGGTTCGAACGGTCCTTCCTCAGAGTCTTTCTTCTAGTGAATCCCTGTAAATGATTACAAATGTGGTTACCACTGCCTGTATCAATTACCCATGATTCATAAGAAGTGATTAAGCAATCTATCATAAAGATACCTGGAGTATCGGGTAAACCGATATCCATCTGGTCGATGTTCATCGAGTGCTCGCAAATATCCTCGCTGCCGCACTCTGGGCAACTCAGATCTCCCAGCTCATCTATTACATCAGTGTCCATGAGATTCGCAGGTTCGGGTACTGGCTCTAGACTGGCCAGGATATCTTCATGAACTTTATCCACGTCGCTCTTTGGTTCCTTCATGTAGGCACTAGCTGTGTCCTGAACTTCCTTTGTGAGGGAGAACCACATGAGATACACTAACTCTTCCTGAGTCATCTTGTACCCCAGACGTGATAAACATTTAAAAAGCCTTCTCATATCAACAAGATGGTTTTTAACTGACTGACCCTTCTGTAGCTTCAGGGAGAGAATCTCTTGCATGATCAATAGCTTTCCCGTGTGCTTGTAGAGACCTAGCTGGTTCTCCACATCTCTCACAACCTCGTGACATGATTTAACTCTTAAATCTCCCGTGAACTCGGGTGACATAGAGAAAATCAGAATGGACATTACATCCGATTCATCTGTCAAGTATCTAAAATACTCAGCAAATTCCTCTTCAGGGGCATTGCTTTTAGGTCGTGATACGGGTTTGTTGATCACATAAAGCTTATCCTGGGCACATAAAACGTTCCTCAAGTGTAACTTCCAAACTGGAAAGTTATGGCCCGTAAGCTTCCACTTGCCCATAATAAGGCGAAGTGACTCTTCAGGTGAATAAAACGGAATACTAATTTGAGACATCTACAGAAGAATATAAAATTCCAGTTTTAGTTTATAATTATATAATTCTAATAAATTATTACCCTTAAAATAAATTTATTAGACTAGAATCCATATTTCACATGTGTCGGGAAGCATGTGATCATGTCATACCGACTCATGCGATCTATGGTAGGTAACACTATACCAATCGTATTCCTATCTTGAAAATACGACTTCTAGATCGTCGGGACATCGGATATTAATAATCCGTGCATATTTAGTCCCTCTAGTGCATTTTGGCCTGGTACCACCCAGTGAATAAATAATTACCAAAATAGATTGTACCACCCGGGACCTGGACAAACTCTGGCCGGTACCACCCGGAGATAATTCGCAGAGTTTTATCACCTTCCAGTTTCGGTTTGAACACGGGCGTTCATAGTGTGTGCACTTACAACGCCCTATGTACCTTACACCGGAAGTGCCCCTAAAGTGGGTTGCACTTACTAATCTATGATTTTTAACAAGGGTCTAAATTGCCAGTTTTCTTTTTCAAAACTTTGAAAAACTGGATCCAAACACTAACTGTATTTGTATCCTTTTAAATTTTTAAACAATCCGTTCAAAAAGGGCAATTTATATTCAATAGCAATTACGTAAATTAAACAACCACGCAATTTAAATATAAACAGCACAGTCATAGCTTAAACCCTTAAACTAATGTTGTTTTGTGAGCCAACACAAGACAACGGTCTCAATCCCTAAGTGACAAAAGTCTTCGTCTTCTGGCACTCCCACTGGCTCCGAGATCCATGGTTGTCATCTTGTCTCCGTCTCGATGTAATTGAAATAATTATTACAAATGGGTTCAAATGGCACGCAGGCCTCCCAACTATTCTAATAAAACTTTAAAATTACAAAAAAGGTTGTAAATGGCTCGCAGGCCTCCCAACTATTCTAATAAAACGGATAAACACAACCACGGGTCTAAAGGGTTCAGCTATGACTTATCATATAATTAAATAAATTAAAACACATCTGAATTTTAATTTAATAATTATAAAATTAATTAATTTAAGAAACATTAAATTAAAAACAATCCTGAACTGTTTTAAACCTATCTGGTAAAAACAATTCTTGATTCCAGATATATCCAAAAACGAATCTTACACGGGACCCGTTATCGACAAACAATCGAAAAACAATCCACGTCATTGATCACCGATCCGCCAAAACGTGGCCGTCGATTGGTGATCAAGAACCGCCGGTGACAGCGATGACGCGAACGCCACCACCGCCACCTGATACCAGAACCGGCCGCGGCCGGCGCCACCTTGTCGCAGCAACCGACCACCGCCTCGCCACCACCGCCGCTCGATCACCAGCGACAACAGCGGCTAATCGCCACCGTCGTCACCATGATCGATCCATGGCAGCAAACAATCGATCGCCACCACCACAATCGGTGGTGTGGCTTTCGATTTGTCCAACGATTGTCGCCCGATCGAGAGCAACCGGCAACAGCTGACGCCACCGTCTGGCAGCCGTCGACCGCCGCCATGGCTGTTGGTCTTGATTGCGACCACGACAGCAGTAAGATACCGCCATCGCCGCCGCTGTTCGTTTTTCGCTAAGCAACCACCGCGATCACCATCACCACCGTCGGGTGGTGTGGTTTGCGATTGACAACACCGTCGAACGCCACCACCACCAGTCAGGTGGTGTAGCCGACGATTCTGGAAAAGCCGATCGCCATCACCACCAACGGGTGGTGTGGCCGGCGACCATCAAAAACAGCCCAACGCCACCATCACCAATCGGTGGTGTGGCCGGCGAATGCGAACCAACTGCCACCGCAACCACCAACTGTGGTGCGGCGGCGATCGCTTGAGGTGGGGCGATTGTCCGGCGATCGGCCTGGAGGTCCGGCCGACTAACTGCCGCCGTTCTTCCGCCGATCGTCGTTATGTTAGGTTTACGAAAAAATCGAAATTTTTAACACAAATACAAATTAAAGCAACGATTTTTATAAAACCTAATCAAACTATCAAGCAATTAAACCTGATCTGTAGGTTTTAAGAAGTGGCTCTGATACCACTGTTGGGAATCAAGGGATACAAAACATGCACAGCGGAATAAAACCTGATTCCCAAACAAGGATCCAATCTTAAACCATACAGACACAATAAAGGATGTTTTGATGGACTACCTTGCAAACAGTAACTCTGAAAGGCAAGTAGGGGGTACACCGCTACTGGCACCGTTGAGAGAGTTGCTAGACCACCGCCGAGGATTACCCGAAAACAAAACGCGAACCTTCCTCTTACTGGTTTTAGCGCCGGTTTTGGGAAGAGGGAGAGAGAGAGAGTTTTCTGAGTTATCAGTTGTTATTATTATTGATTCATCAAAACCCCTAAGCCCTTATTTATATTGATGATATCAATTAAATAAGGCAGTGTTTGATTCCAAATCAAATGCCTGATAATTATCAAATAGATATTTTCCATAATTATTTTCTTTGATAATTACCCTGTTAATTAATCTAACTGATTAATTAACCTATAAATAATTTAACTAATTATTTATTTCTTTTTCTCTCTAAATAATTAACCAATTAATTATTTCCCATAATCCAAACATTCTCATTTTGGTGTGCAGCAGTGTGACCTACTAGTGTCTTATAACATTGGACACGATAACCCTGTTACTGTCTCGCACATAATCCTAACAGATATATCTGTATATCGACGAAAATTCGACTGTGAACTTATCTTTCATTGTGAACGTGAAGACAACCAAGAGCACAACATGTGTCATATTTAGTCTGAAGACTACAATATTATTCAAACTATATATTCATACATTATTCTTGGTGAATAATGCAAGCATTCAAGGTGAATGAATGATATATTATTCATCTTGAATGTTGTATTATTCACGATGGTGGCTGAGCAGACAACAGAGGAGGAGGAGGATGTCGGTGGAGGTGCACATGGTGGAGAAGGAAGATGCCGACGGCGGTGTAGATGGGGGAGGATTGAAGGGTTTGGGAGATATGGTGGATAAGGATTCAAGTGGGGTAGGTTGACGGTTGAGTTTTTCATTTCTTTTAATTCTAATAAAAATGTGTATAAAAATCAATTCCGAAAATACCTTTAAGTGTTTTGTAACCGATGTAAACCAACTAAAAAAATGAATGTGATTGGTGGAGAGAAGTTAACAAAGTTAACACGTATTAATAATGTATAAATACCATATTTGAAACTAACAAATATGGAAAAAATATCTTCCAAGACCAAAACTAACCTACGACAATTTCTAAATAATTTATTAATTTCAGTTTTATAATTTATATTTTTTATTCTTAGAATTACTTGATTAAATTACTTTTTATCCGTTAGTTTTCATACTTCAATTTTACATCTTTATTATATTAACATAAGTAATATATATGAACCAAAATGTATTAAATTTTTTGTTTTTCTTTTTAATAAAATTACACCATTATAATCGTCTCGACAATAATGAGTCTAATATTGAATATTTTTTTTAGTTTAATTATATTACTTTTAATTTAATGATATTATTTTTCTAATATTGAAATTTAAATATTTTATCTTTTTAATTGTCAAATATTTTAAAAAAAATCTTTTTGAAATATTTTGTTAACAAATTATACCATTATAATCATCAAATCAAAACATTTCAAAAATTACCTCTTCCAAAAAAAAAAAAAAATCAAAATAAGTTCAAATGTTATGAATTTGAAGACCCACTATCGATCAAATTTTTTTCAATCTTTTTGATTAGTTGACCTTGAATTTTATACATAAAATTCAATTGTTTATGTATAATTTATGTATATTTTTCATTTTTTTGTCGGATACGTATTTAGTTTTAATATTATAATTAATGTTGAAATCTCTAAAATAAGAAAGCTATTAAAGATTGGTGCAACTCTTTTTTTTAAATAGATTTTATTTTCTTTTTTGCAAAGTTGTTAAAGATGATTTAAAACTATAAATTTGTGGATAGAAACTTATAAAAACGATAAACTTTAATTGGATCTATTGTTGTCAACTTGACCATTGATATGTGAATAAATAATTGTTTTCGTAACTGAAGTTGCTTCCTTCCCATGTGGCTTGATGGCTTTCAAATTTCTATTTGAAATCCTAAAGGTCACGGGTTCGAAGCGGGGGAGAGAGAGATAAGAGAGATTAAAAAAGGTATTTTAAAATACCACTTTTTTTGTCCATGGATTGTAGATTGGATTATTTTTGGTATGTTTGCATTTTAGAAAAGTCAAAATCTCTATATTTTTTTTTGCGATCAGTTTTTTATTTTAAAAAATCCATCATTACTTATCTATACTATATATAAAAGCAAATAACTCAATATGACCAGTTTATTTTGTTCAACATTTCATTTTACACATTTACACTTTGTACCCCCATAGTTATTTATTATATCTTATTTTAGTCCTTTACTTTATCATTTTCTATTTTAAACCCTTATCATATAATTTAAATAATCATATATTATGAACTAAAATTTATATTAAAGTTACATTTTTTTAACAAATTATATCATCATAATCGTCTCGTCAATACCTTCGAAATAAGCCCAATATTGAATATTTTTTATTCAATTATATTATATATTCAATTATATAAAGATAATAATTTTATTTCAATTTTCGAGATTGACTATTAAATAAACCATTAGAAGGTTAATTGATTGAACACATATGATTAAATTGATGTTTACAATGATGTATATAAAAATCGGGCAATTGATACATACTTCGCGCTGCAACGCGCGCAGGTACGTTTCTAGTATTAATAAAATATATAATATATTTAATATTTCGGATCAGATTCAAATAAGAACTCATCTTTCATTGTGAACGTGAGGACAACCAAGATTGCGCCACGTGACATACTATAATACATCATTCGGTATTATTCAAATTGAATAATACAATATTCATTTGAATAATACACCATTCAGAATGCTTTCAAAAATACAAAAACCAAGTTTTTCACCAAATTTGTGCCTCTCCCAATTAAAAAAATGCATATCTTCTATAAAACCTTTCTAAACAAAAGTACTTACTTAATTTATACAAACAGTTCAATCCATACAACCAGGAGTTAATTAGGAAATCAACCAAACAGCCGTAACGTTTTGTCTTATGAGGCTTCAATATCTATTTATTTTCAAAACTTTCCCGGTAAGCGTTTACCGGTAAAATTGAACATTATCATCTAACATATCAGACGTAAGATTAATTAATCTCGCTTACCGAATGCAAATAACACTCTCGATTCATGCCATTGCTCTTACCGGATAAGATTTTGGTTCTCATAAAGTTCATCCTAAGGTAGATTCCCCCTATATGCATTAAGTAGCCCTTACATAGTTACATTCCATGTTTGCAAGTCCTCGCCAAATGTTACACGATGGTTCTGCATATGGTCAGATGCACATAGATTTCTGGTTTTGATCGTTTTCCAAAAAAGTGAAAATGAAACACAAGATTCATTTGACGTTGTCTTCGCTATCCGTTAAACCATCGCTCACACAAACAGTCAACTCAAGAATCAAATAACGAAATCTATCCTTCCAAAACACATGTATTGTATAAAAATTAAATTTCAGTTGCTATTTACTGATCCCGAGGTCCACAACAGGAGGAATCTCATCGGTTTGTTGTTGTACGTAGACAATAGTCTCAGCAACTCGAGTATCTCCCCTTCATATATACACACATATTTATAATAATTTGAAGGCTTCCTACTTGCCCACGAGAACTTGCATGAGAACTACAGCTGTTTTGACCCTAACGGCTTAATACCCTCTAAGATTATCTCGGCTGAAGAATGGATGTCTTAAACTCTCGCGTGCTGTTAGTCTCTCCAAAGGATCGTACTTAAGAAGCCCTTGTAACAAATGAATCAGATCGCCTGCTGAATGGTCTACATGTTGCATGATCAAGTTCTGCATCCCATACCCAATTGGTTAGTAACCGGTTTGCAAAAAGCATCCGTACATGGACGTTTAGGATAATCCCAAAAGGACGTTAGAGAAGTTTTTTAATTGACATGGGTAGTTCAGTAATTTATCAATCTTTGTCACACTTAGTCTTGTATAATGACATATCAACACTCAATGAATTTTTAATCTGTACCAAAAACAAACATGTTTTTATTAGAGAACCTGAAGGCGAGGTAGCTTCCGAACGGCTTCAACGCTTCCTCTCGAGGTGGCACCCTCGGGCCAGTCCAGCCTACCCTTTCTTATATACTTATCTGCGTGTCGGCTGATAAAAAAGAAACATACAGTTATGAGAAGAAGAAACACAAAATGTGGACACCCAAAAAGTAGTTTCACAGAAGGTAATAAATACTAACTCTGCTTTCTTCAACATGTGTTGAGGCAATGCACCGAGGACCGTTTCCATCATTGCAAGATGTTCCAAATTCTCGTGTGTTTGGAACAGAGCCTCGCCCTGTCCAAAGTTCAAATTTCAATAACAATCCTTTAAAGAAGCATAATTTCTACTCCCTCCGTCCCAAAATAAATGTGCACGATAAAAAAGGCTGTCTCTAAAAGTACGTATCATTAATCAACTAAATGAAATATAAATTTAGAAATATAAACAGTTATTTTGTGACGAAGGGAGTAAAGGCTGAATCGACTTACCGAGCAAAGCTCCACCAGGATGCAACCTACACTCCATATATCACAAGGGTAACTCCATCCAAGCCCTGTTGAAAAAACATGAATCAGAATTTGGAGACCTAGAGCAACATATGCAACTAAGAAAGAAAGCTGCGGAAATGAAATGATTATATAAAGTTAGATACCTAATATAACTTCAGGGGCACGATAATGACGTGTTGACACAACGTAGCTCTGTCCATGACGATCATACGTTGTGCTACCAAAATCAATCACCTTGATAGCACTGGACTTTGGAACCCTCTTGGAGTAAGAACTATCTTTCGGAGACCTTGGTGAACCCTAAACAACAACAACAAAAAAAAAGTCAGCTACAGTTAAGGCATTAGCATATGTGCTTAATAAATCCCATATCATCACCATGGAATGTGTAAGCCGACCATTCTTACCTTGTAATCAAGAACCTTGACATATTCGGGAGACACTAGAAGAATATTCTCAGGCTTCAAGTCGGTGTGTATTAAGCGGAGATCATGCATAACTGCAATTTATTCAACATAGTTGGTCAATTCATTCAGTTGATCACCCAAGTAAAAGAACTTAAATCTCTATTTTCTTTTTTTAAGTATAAGAGTCAATGCATCCTTTTATCAAAAAACAGCCATCAAGAGTCAAGACTACACAAAGAAGAATGAAATAACATATGTAAGAAAGGTTGAACAAGTGATTGCTACACACATGCTATACATTCCAAGAGTTGTCGGCCAATTTCGCGAACTAGATCAATGGGAAATGAGCGATAATTGTTTTTGCGTAGAAAATCATATAAGCTTGGTCCAAGCTTCTCAAAAACCTGTTAAGACCATGCAATGCATCCAAGAGTTTTTACCCCAAAACATTTATCAAATTGGGGAAATAAATCCACCAAATAAATCATTTTGTATACTTACGATACAGATATGGTTACGATAGTCAAACCAGTTCCTTAATTGCACACAACTGCAAGAAACAAGCCAATTTAACAATACAAACCCATAACACAGACATCATTTCAAATTTGACATTGCAGAAAGACAAGGCCAAGACCAATTTGATTTGTTAGTTGTTACTCACCGATTGCCACCTTTGTCATGTTTACCAAGCTGTTGAAGCACATCAATTTCTATCATAGCTGCCTCACGGTACTTCTTAATTCCTCGCACTATTTTAATGGCAACCATTTCCTCCCTTTCCCTGTCCCAGCATTCCAAGACTTGGCCGAATGTACCTGAATCAGAAAATGCAAATTAATTAATGAGACACATTACAACAATCGCCTACAATTAGTTAATTAGTAAGACTGTGAGAGTACTCACCTTCTCCCATTTTTCCATGAATCTTATCTGCAAGTTACAGAAAAGCAGCCAAAAAAACAATCAGAATTTATTATAAGAATACCAATGACATCTAGAAGACAATCAGCAAAGTTTCACTTCACCCACTTATTACACTAATCAAACTAGCAACTAATAGAAAATATGTATTAACTCAAAGAACAGGAGGCTACCAAATAGTTTAAAATAAAGCTAATAAACTGTTCGTTATGAAAAATAAACAGTACTTGAGGCACTTAAATAATCCATAATTTTTGAAATGAACAAAGCAAATAAGGGAAATCAATTCGAATATATAGCATGTCAAAGTACGTCTTATCAAGTATAAAAACATCGCACAGAATATCACCAACATTGAAAAATATAAAATTCGTTTGATGGTGTAAAGGGTAATTACAGCGAGAAGTTAAATTATCTCCGACTGCAAAGACATAATGCCCGTCTTTATCATCTTTGCGCCATGGTGGAGAGCCATTTCAAGCACCATGCTTAACAAGGGATGAACTAATAGAGTCCGAAGGCGCCCATGCAGGTGCAAAGCTGGTAACATTTCCAACATCTTGTCCACAAAACAATCCTACCTGAGCCTACACACAGGCATCCATTCATGTTCCTTTCAATATATACAGTAGCTTTCCTTGCCATCAATATCTTATTAAAAAAATACTTACATCAAGTATCATGAATCAAAAAAAATTATCAAAATGATCAGTACAATAACCACAAGATCATGAAGAGCTATTTAAATTAAAACTAATTTACTCACAGACATTAATCTCCAGAACAACACTTTCTGTATCCAACAAGTTTTTTATATTCTCTTAGTTACAATTACAAATAAAGTCTTCAGAATCGAAACAGTATTTCTAAGAGATATTGCTTCAACTTATGACAGTATATAATCATAGCTACTTTTACTTACAATCCTAGATTTGTAAAAACTCAGTAAGATCATCTAAAAACGTAATTCTACACATAAAAATAATCGAAATAAAAGCGATCACAATCATAATAAACTACAAATAACATGATATAAAAACAGGAAAAAATTAACACCACAGGCAACAAAATCTGAACGAAATCATGGCAGATCGCATAAGAATTACAGATACAATCATATTAACCTAACCTGAATCAACGACTCCAATATCGATACAAATCTATCAAAACAAAATACGAACAAACGCAAAAAGTTTATAGAAATCAATAGAAAGTTAACCAGATTTGGATACCTTAGTGACCTGAGGACCAACATCCCAACCAAGTCGCTGGCGTTTCCTTGGGCGGAGGTCCACATGACTCAAAGGAAACTCGGTAACGCGCTCCGTCTCCATAACCAGATGCAGGAATTGCAGATGAAGCTTTCGATCGATTGGATGAACAAAAATCTGGAAGAACAGATGAAGAAGAAGATGAAGAAGACGAAGAAGATGAAGAAGACGAAGAAGAAAGCCTAAACCTTACGCAGATCAGATGATATGGATAAAACGATAAAGGCGTGACACGTGTTGCTTGTCTTAACCGTTGATTGTTATCAGATCGTGTGGCCCTTTCTTGATTTGCCTCTTGGGGTCAAAAGACGATTGGTTGGTTGATGGGGCCTTGTTGCAAGTTGCAGCTTAGGGGTTAGTTAGATGGAATATTCGAATGGATCAAACTAAATGCAGCTTTTAACATGGGTTGGGTACTAGAGTAAATTATTAAAATATTTAGTTGGCGTTTTACTTTGTTCGAATAGAAATGTATAAGTTAAGGCCTTCCGATCGAAGGTATTTACGAATGGATCGATTTTTCCGTATCCAAACTAATCCCAATCCAATCCATTTTATGCAGGAATAGCGACATGTACTAAATGCCCTGTCCAAGCCAAGGAACGTAGCACGTAGGTGGGCTTGACGTTGGTGGGGGTTTACCGGGTTCGTCGTAGGTTGCGTTCATGAACCCGTCCAACTCACGAACGATTAACTCACGAACATGTTAGGGCTCGTTTTACTTTGGGCTCGTTTATGGGTTCAAACTCACGAACGATTAACTCGTTTGTCAACTTTTATTGTATAATTAAAGATATATGAACATGTTAGGCGCGAAAAAAGGGTATGCTCGAAAAATTGAATTGAGTTTTCGAATAAGCCGAGTCAAACATTGGTATTATAAAGCTCGCCTCTTTAAGGTAAACGAGTTATATATATTTTTTGAACGACAGATAACATACGCACACGTTGACGAGGTATCTGGGATCCATATGGGCATCCGACTAATCCTCAGCAACCATTAACCGACCTAAAAGCCGACCCATAGTCGCCACACAGGCTCACCATATGAATCGAAAAAGCGGAAAAAATTAGAGAGAGAGAGAGAGAGAGAGAAATCTCCAAATTTAGAAGAAAAAAAGGAGAAAATATCACCTCCGGTTGTAAGATGTTCCAAGCTTTTCCCTTTCCCTCTGTGAAGAGCATTTTAGGAGTTTTAACCTTCTCCCTTTCCCTCTTCTTCTCCCCTTTAACCTAATCATTTTAGGAATTTCCCCTACCTTCCTCCTCCTCCGGGTGTCCACCCCCACCACCACTACCATAACCGCTGCCTTCCACCACCACAACCATCGCCTTCCACCAACACCTCCATAACCACCACAACCACCGCCTTCCACCACCACCACAAATCTATCGGTCATATTGGAGTTTTCAAAAGAGGAGTGTTTCGAGGTTTTGGCTTGGGTCGTTAACTAGAGTAGGCACTAGGGGAATGTCATGAATTATATTTGGGATAGACGGATAGTAATACCATGTAGAAAAACTACTACAATTTTATTGTTACATCTAACTATCTAAGGGGTTGTTTTTCAAATTTATATTAAGTCATGTATAAATAAATTTGTCGGTCTAGATAAATTTATATCTTTTTTTTAGAAGGTTTATTTAGGCTTTGCCCAAACTACATCATTGACAATTTTTACTGAGAGCTAAGACATGCTCTCCTAAGATTAATACTCAGTGGCCACTAAATTGCATACGCATGGATTTGAATGATAAAAATGTTCTGTGTTGTGAATTCTGCATCGTCTAACAAATTGTAAACATGTTTGTACATTTTTTTAAGCCAATGATATTTCATGGAGTGTCATGATGCTAACAAATCAAGCCACCCACCACCAAATTTGTTTTTGAGCTTTAATCGAATTGGTTTCTCACCAACAAAAGAATCCTAAAACTGGAAACAAAAGAATCATGGAAATCGATCATCTACTAATTGATAATTACTTGGAAAATACCCTGGAAATTGATCATTGGCTAGATTGAAAAACTGAAAATAAAAAATAGTTGGAAATTAAGCATATATTGAAAAGATGTAATTTATATGTGTGAGGTCCGGAGTTCAAGTCATGGACATCACACATTTGCCAATGACATGTATACGATGATTTTACGTCCCTCAAAATGACCATGGAATCTATGCGATGGGGCCCCCCAAAAGGTGGCGTATGCCCTTTTTTAAGCACATATTGAAAAATACATGAAAATCCAACTTATAAATCATGAAAAAACCCAAAGGAATCGCACTTGAAATTCGAACTTTGAAAAATCCATGGAAATCGAATACAACTTGAAAATCCCAAGGAAATCGAACTTGAAAAAATCCATCAGAAATCAAACGTGGATCGATATATAGCTTGGTTTGAAATCAATTAGGTTTGAAGGAAGAGAAGATGAAGCAATTTACCTATGATTGGGTTCGAGGAAAGTAGAGGAGAAAGGTAAAAGTTATTTACCCGTTGAAGGAAAGATGATGAGGGAGATGGCTCATCTGTTTTCGTATTTTAGGGGAACGACATGTGAACAAATGTGGGGCAAGAGTGTCACGTGGTCAGCTTAATGAGGACAAGAGCCACTTTTAAGCTAACCGAATAAGTCGAGTTCTATCCCAATAAGTCTTGTGTAAAATTATATTTTGGTTGTGCTAATAAGTCATTTAACTCATTAAGCTCATTAAGTAACGTAAACACGCCCTAACGTCTTGTTCTTGAGTTTTTTAGATGAAGGAATGATTTAGAAAGATTTGTATGTTCTCAAGCTTTTTTAAAATAAAGAAAATAAAGAATTTAAAGGGATTTGGAGGAATAACTCTTCATTTTTTTACTCTTAAAAGTTATCCTCTCTTTCCATTTCTCTTCCAAAAGTAAGATGATTTGGAGCGATAATTCTCTCATTCCCTTTCTTTCTCTTAATTTTTAAACTTAAGAACATACTATAAGACTTGAGATTTAATCGGTGTCAATTTATAAAGTTACATAATTGTTAGGAGTTTTGAATATAAATTATACTTATAACTATTTTTTCAAAAATATAAAGAAAATTAAATTTAATCTTTTATATCATAATTTTAAGCAATTACCTAACGTCGTAAATGGCTAATCATGATCAAAATCCATCCACGAATCCATTTTAAAGACAATGAAAATCTTAAAGTTATCGTGCCGTTTTTAAATTCTTACATTTTGACAAATTCTATATAGTATAATAATAAAAAAACTAATAGTTAATTTTTTTTAAATCTATATGTAATTCCAACACCATTACCAATTTTAAAATTTAATTATCATATTATTAAAATAATCAATAATTTTTTCACTCTAATGCAGTTTTTTTTTTAATAAAATGGTTTCAGTTATCCTCGGTGATTGAATAAAAATGTTCAAAGAAAACAGAAAGCAAAATCTTTCTTTTATTTATTTAAAAAATATTTAAAGATACATCACGTAAGTAAATAACTTTTGTTGTTTAAAATAAGTTAATATCCGTCTAAATATTTTGTTCAGTTATACTATTTTTGTAGCCGTTAGACGGGAGTGATGGCCATGCTGAAACTTCTGCTTAGCGTGCTTTATTTTTTATGTTCAAAAAAAGAAATTTATTGCTACTAAAATCAGTTATTTTCAAATTTTGTTACTCAAATAAATCACATTGAATTAAATCTCTTTTTTTTTTAACGTAAAACTTGTTTGATTTGTATTGGAAAAATTAGTGTGTTGTTAACTTTTTAAGAAACTAGGATTAAAAGGAATATTTGCTAAAATTGGTCTAGTATTTTTCTTTTATTGTTTATCTTATTATGAAAATGTTATTAATCTTAAATAGTTACGAGTTAAACTCTATATTTTAGTATTTAAATATACACATGAATAATCACACATGATTATGAACTTTAGTGATCTTTGAACAATTAACTTTCTAATAGGATGGGTTCTACACGTAATAGAGTGGCCAAATTTGAATTGTCTTGTAAGTTGTAACTTAGAGAAAACTAAACTTGTTTATTGCTTATAATAGATGCCATTATTTTTTTATTATATTAATTTCATTCCAAAATTATTGTTCAGTTTTGATTTTAAAAGTTTGTCTTTTTCGAGTTTGACCTTAAATATTTTTTGTTTGCGTTATATAATACTTGATGAAAATTATATACCAATGAAGATACATTAAAAACACAACACATTCATATATTTTGCATCAACTATTATGTAACACAAACAAAAATATTTAAGATCAAAGTCGAAAAAGATAGACTTTTAAAATTCAAAACCGGACAATAATTTTGGGACGGATGGAGTAATTACTAAGTGACAAACAATACTCTTATTTGAGATTTCAAGAAAAGTAAACCTTGGATTTGGGTGTGTGTATGTATGTATGTATATATATAGGATAAATTACATATTTGGTCTCTATGGTTTATATTTTATTGTTGTACCATTGTTTCATATTTTAAAATAATTATGGACAAGGTTCTTATGATTTACACTATATTGCACTATTTCCTGTGGTTTACAATATATTGTAGTGTTGGTCGCTATTTTGCCAATAGGGTTAGGGACCAATAGTGTAAACCACAGGGACCAATTGTGCAATACAAGGTAAACAACATGAACCTTTTCCATAATTATTCTAAATAGGAATCAACAATGCAATAAAATGTAAACCATAGGGACCAAATATGTAATTTATCCTATATATGTATGAAACTTTGGACTTCATATTCTACATCTTATGAAACGTAACACCAAAATTCCTCCTTGTTTCTTTCAAGATCTCATCCCGACGTCACGAAAATGTTTTTCATCTTTGCATTGTTCCTTATCTTTTCTCTTTGTTTTTCTGTGTTGCTCTTATTTCTTTTCAAACCACTTTCATCTTCTTCAAATCCCTACAAAATTCTACCACCATCTCCACCAAGGTTGCCAATAATAGGAAACTTGCATCAACTTGGCTCGAGCCCACACCGTTCCCTCCAGGCCATGGCTCAAAGTTACGGTCAACTCATGCTGCTTCACCTAGGCACTGTACCCGTACTTGTAGCCTCCTCAACTGATGTCGCTCAGGAGATCATGAAAACTCATGATTTGATCTTTTCGAATAGACCAAAAATAAACGTCAACATAGACTTACTTATGGCTCCAAAAATATAGCTTTCTCGCAGTATGGAGAGTATTGGAGGCAAGCCAAGAGCATTGCAGTGCTCCATATATTAACCAACAAAAGGGTTCAATCATACCGAAAAGTACGAAGAGACGAGACATCTCTTTTGATTAAGAAGATTCAAGAAAGCAATGAATCATTGGTTAATTTGAGTGAATTGATTATTTCGCTTACGAATAACGTTATTTGTAGAGTGGCTTTAGGGAGGACATATGATGGTAAGAAATTTAAGAACTTGTTAGAAAGATTTTTGGAGTTGTTGGGGAGCTTTAGTGTTGGAAGTTATATTCCGTTTTTAAGGTGGGTGGATTGGTTAAGTGGATTAGAGCAAAGAGCTGATTACGTTGCTAAAGAATTCAATGACTTTTTTGATGGTGTTATCGAAGAACATATAAACAAGAAATTGGTGAATACTGAAGGCCTGGACATCGTTGATATATTGTTAGAAATTGAAAGAGATAATACGATTGGCTTTCATCTTGAAAGAGACGAGATAAAGGCTATCATCATGGTAACATTTGTTTTTATTTTCCATATTCCTTGTACTATACATACTTTTGTATTTTTTGTAAGTACAATTATTATTTATTATGATTTTACAATCAAATTACTCACTATATAAAAATTTCAACGACACTATTTTTGAAACTAATTGCATTCACTTCTTATTCTTGATTTTTTGCAGGACATATTTGCTGGTGGAACTGATACTACCTTCACAAATCTAGAGTGGGCAATCAGCGAACTATTAAGACACCCACAAGCAATGAAAAAACTGCAACAAGAAGCACGAGAAATAGGCCAAGGGAAATCAATGATCACTGAAGACGACTTAGACAAAATGCCCTACCTAAAATCCATCCTCAAGGAAACCTTACGGTTACACCCTCCACTTCCGTTGCTTGTTCCTCATGAATCAACACAAGACGTCAAACTACTTGGCTACGATATAACAGCAGGCACACGAGTGATTGTCAATGCATGGGCAATAGCAAGAGATAGTTCAACATGGACGGAACCCAATGAATTTCAGCCAGAAAGGTTCTTGAACAATCCTATTGATTATAAAGGGTTTCATTTTGAGTTAATACCATTCGGTGCTGGGAGACGAGGATGTCCTGCTATTCAGTTTGCCATGATTGTTAATGAGCTTGTGTTGGCTAATTTAGTATATAAGTTTGATTTGAAGGTGGCTGAAGGAGAGGATTTAGATATGAGTGAGACCAACGGTCTTACTGTTCATAAGAAATATCCTATATTTGTTACAGCAACTCATTATTATTAGTAAAGGTTGTAAAATATTATATTTCTATGCATATCATTCCCAGTTTCTAAATTTAAATTAAGATTTTGTAGTGTTTGTAAAAATTTCATGATTTGTATATGATATTTCCTCCATATATAATATCCAATAAAAATTTCGAAAGTTGAAACATAAATATTAGTGTTTTACGTTGTTTCACCAATATTAGTGTTTTACGTTGTTTCACCTTTTTAATTTTTAATATATGTATTTAAATTTTAAATTATTTTATATTTTTAAAAATAATAGTGAATTTTAGTTTTATACTAATCAAAATGTTTAATAATAATCGTTGAGGGCTACTATCACAAAGAATTCAAACCGATGAATCTCGAAACAAATGGACAACGATTTAGTCACGATTCTTGATGTATTAATATTACCTTTTTTATACTAACTAAAAAGTTTATGTTTGTCAAAAAAAGTTTATACTAAATAAAATTAAAACCTGTATACAGTATTAAAATTGTATATGAGATTTTTTTTGAACGACAAATAACTCACGTACATGTTTTGAAACAAAGTCGACGAGGTATGCGGGTTTCATACGGGCATCCGACTCAAAAGCCAAACCATGGTCAGAGTATCGCCACATGCTCATCCCATGAATCGAGCCTGGATAGATAGTGATGCCATTCATTGTTCCTACCAAAGATGTTACCGACCATTAGGTTACTAATGCTTTGATTGTATATGAGATTAATAACATTTTAAATTTTACGAAAAAGTTAATTTTGGATTATATAGGGGCTGGGGGAATGTTTGTAATTATATATATATATATAGAGGAAAGTTCAAATGTGAACCACTTTTTGGTTGTGAACGTGAGGACAGCCTAGAGCGCGACACGTGGCGAGTTTGAGTGTGGTCCCCCTCTTTAATTCAATGCCCTCCCATGAATCGCGCCTAGTCATCCGCCGTGGATCTGACGTGGCGCCTAGTCATCCGCCACGTGTCGCGCTCTCGGTTGTCCTTACGTGCACAACCAAAAAGTGGTTCACATTTTAAACCACCCCTATATATATACATATATATATATATATAATTGTCATAGGTTGCAGGCGATGTTTAAGGCAAGGGGATATTTATATAATTTTAAGTGGGGTCTCTTGTTATCCTTGTCTATTTTTACCTCTTTCTCACTCACATCATTTTATATCCTTTTATTTTGGACCCCACTTTTTCATTTACATGGACGAGTCCATACCTCTAAGAGGGTATGGATAGAAAACTTCTTTGTAAAACACATAATTATAATCTATCTATATAAAAGAAGTTTTCTATTCATACCCATTAAAGTGAATTTTACAATAAAACTAGTTAATGACCCGTATATTATACGGGCATTTGAAACATGTTAGTTTAATTTTTAATAAGAATAGACATTTACATGACAATTGTCATTACCATTTAAATATTTATGTAAATTATATGTTATATGACAGTTGTCATTATAATTGCTTATTACAATAGATATATTAGTTATCTAATAGCTGTAAAAAATTGAAAATTTATTATTCTTTTGTCAAAATATATGAATTTCGTGAATGATTTTAAAACTGGGGGGATTTAGAAATAAAATATGTGTAGTGTTTTGATTTGTAGGATTTTAAATAAAATAAAATATAATTATTTATAAATAATCTACAAAAAATAGTTAGATTAAAAAGATGGAATCTTTAAATTTCAATAATATTAGCAATTGAGTTTTAAATAAAATAATATTTCATTACTTATAAATAATATATAAAAATAATTAGGTTAAAAAGATGAAATTTTTAAGTTTCAAGAATATGAAAAATAGAATTGTAATAAAATCTAAACAAATTAATTTATATCTATTTTTATAACTGGATGGATTCAAAAATAAAATATGTAGTGTTTTTTATTTGTAGAATTTTAAATAAAAAATTAATTACTTATAAATAATCTATAAAAATAGTTAGATTAAAAAAGATATAATCTTTAAATTTCAAAAATATCAACAATGGAGTTTTAAGTAAAATAAATTTTAATTACTTATAAATAATCTATAAAAATACTTAGGTTAAAAAGATAAAATCTTTAAATTTCAAAAATATCAAGAATAGAATTGTAATAAAATCTAAACAAATTAATTTATATCTAATTTTAATAATGTAGTTAAATTAAAAAAAATATTCAATATTAAACTCATTTTGAAGGTATTGTCGAGACGATTATAATGGTATAATTTATTAAAAAGAAAAAACAAAAATTTTAATATATTTTAATTAATATATATTATTATCTTAAAATGATAAGGATGTAAAGTGAAAGATGAGAAACTAATGGATAAAAAGTAATTTAATGAAATAACTCTAAGGATAAAAAATGTAAACTATAAAGATAATTATGGTATTAAAATAATAAGAATAAGGGAAAAGTACAAAAAAACCCAACCAACTATTCAGTTTTTAATGATTAAGTCCCTAAACTATTTTTTTGAATGAAAAAACCATTAAACTATTTCATTTTGAATGATTAAGTCACTGAACTATTTTCTTGAATGAAAAAATCATTAAACTTTTTCATTTCGAATGATTAAGTCCCTGAATATTTTTTCAATAAAATAAATTATCGAATTTTTAGAAATTTGACTACTTATATTCATTTAACTTAATTTAATATATTTATATTTTTACTTTAAAACATTTTTAGTTGGTTACTGGTAATTTTTTTATTTTTGTTAAGAGGGTACAAGTAACCAAATTTTGAAAGTTTGATGGTTTATTTATTCAAAAGAAATTGTTTAGGGGTTTAATCATTCGAAATAAAAAGGTTTAATGGTTTTTTCATTCAAAAAAATAGTTCAGTGACTTAATCAAACAAAATGTGAAAGTTTAATGGTTTTTTCATTCAAAAAAATAGTTTAAGGACTTAACCATTCAAAACTGGATAGTTCGTTGGGTTTTTTTGTACTTTTCCCTAAGAATAATTGATGACATCATTATTTGATGATTCTTTTTTAATTAGCGAATCAAATGGCTCAATTTCATAATTATGATATCAATATATATATATATATATATTTTGTTTTAAGTAGGCGTTTTCTTAAGCTACAAGGTTAAATAAAATGAAGTAAAGAAAAGAGTGAACGAAGAGTTTGAAGGGTAAACTTAAACTTAGTATATCGAGTTTAAAAGTTATGAGGTTAAATAATGTAATACGTATTTTTGGCATAGTGGTAGAAAAGTCTTTTTTTAACATTTTACTTCCTACTCTATAGAAATTATTCTTCCAACCCTTTAACTCCTCCATTAGTCCATTTAATTTATTTTCTCTTTTCATATAAAAGTTTCCCTTTATTTATTTACCAGACTATACTTGTGCGTAATACGGTGCAAAGTTTCTTAAGTCTGAAATTATAGTGGTATAATTTATTTAAAAAAGACAATAAACGTCTTTTAGTTAATCTATTATTTTGTATTTTTTAATGTGATAAGGGTGAAAAATAAAAACGTAAGAAAATGTGAAATAAATTACTTCTTATGTATTATTAATATTTAATAATAATATTAAATAAAAAACAGTCAATATTGAGGCTTATTTTGAAGGTATTGATGTGACAATTATAGTGATATAAATTACTAAAAAGTAAAGGATAAATAGGAGGACACATCAAACATCAATTAGATAAACCTAAATGAACCAAAAATGTAAAATGCACCCAAATACATGTTTAAACGGGGAAATCTTGAAATTGACTCACCTGACGAGGGTTCCAATCCGACCCAAAAATAAAACTAAGTGTCAAGCATGAATATCTCAATGTTTTACTGCGGATAAACTCTACAGCTGAGAATTATTGGAAGACTTTAACTAGCTAGGCAATCCCTCTAGCTACTCGCTCGCCTTTCCTTTGCCCTTATCATTTCTAGCTAAAGCTTGCTTACCTGAAATGTTTGAGTTGAAAAGAGATTGGGTTAGACCTAAAGGTCTAGTTAGTTCCCATTAATAATTGATAAACAAATTTACATTTATAAAACATTTCAATAACAAGGTATGAGCTCACAATTTCCAAATTACTTTAGAGATCGCCATTCAAGGTAGGACATTCCCCCATCGCCTCCCCTTCGCGATGAAACATTACCCACTCCAATGGAGCACCCCTAGATCATATACACTCCTCCATGATCTAGACATTCATTTACCTTCCCAAGAGGTCACACTACCTCAAGGTACTCTACCTTGAAGGCTCACTCAAGTACTTTAAACATTTTAACACTTAAACATCATTTCAAGAATTTCACAACATGTTCGTAAAGACATAGCATCATTTCATAATTCAAAAGCAAGATTCATTCATGTAAGCATTTCTAAAATCAGTATATAGTGATAGAGAACTCACCTCGCGTGCGACCACAAGCTAATCCCTTGTATACGTCTATTTGATCCAAACCGAAATCTGAATTGAGGGGTGAATGAGATGTTAAAACTCCCTTAAACAATCCTAACATTCACCTATTAACATCTTAAGAAGGACCCTTAAGCTTAACTTTGAATCCTACGCAAAACGGAGAATTTTGGAAAAACCCACCAAATTCTGGCAGCACAAACGGCGGGTCGTGACCCGCGGCTTGACCCGCGGTTTGACCCGCGGATGCCTGCAGGTCACGCCTGCTGCACCACAACCCCGAAATCAGCCCCAATTTTCCTAGTTCTCAATTCTATAAGTTCCCAAAGATCCAAGATAGTTGATATGCTTACTTTTTACCATTCCTACTTGGTTTTTAACACTTTCTAATTCTTTTCCCAAAGCACCAAACAACCCACAATGATCAATGGACCATCTAATTGGGGTTTTCATAGAAACTTTATTCAATTTGACTTCCATCAATCAATTTAATCACTAAAACTCTTGACACAAGAATTTTGGATGGAATGAATCAAACCCCCAAATTTCTAGATGGTTCAACCCTCAAGGTTTAATACCTTTAGTTAGAACATCCAAAAACTTCTACCAATAGAAATGATGGTAAATCAAACAATCATAAAACTAAATGAGTTAGGAAGAAGATGATTACCTATGAAGAAATCCTCTTTGATCCCAATGACTATCAATGAACTTCTCTCCCAAGCTTTCCAATTCGTTTCTTCCAATTCCTTCCTTACTTTGATTAACACTAAACTCCTAGATTTTGGGTCTTGAAGCCCTAGGCTTCTTTTTGGGCTTAAGCTACAAGTTGGGCCTTGAAAATGGGTTCTAAATTATTGGGCTCCAAGTTTTTGGGTTGTTACAATACCCCCCCCTTAATAGGATTCCGTCCCCGGAATCCCTTCTTCAAACAAGTAAGGGTATATCTTTCTCATTTCTTCTTCTAACTCCCACGTAGCCTCGTGTCCTTTATGATAACGCCATTGAACCTTCACAAGAGTATCTCTTTACGCCTTAACTTCCGAATTTTCCTATCAAGAATTAACTCGGGTTGTTCGATGAAATTTAACTTGTCATCCACTTCAATCTCATGCAAGGGAATTGACATATCTACCTCCGCCAAGCATTTTCGTAGGTTGGAAATGTGGAACGTGCTATGGATTCCTCGTAGATTTTCCGGTAATTCCAACTTGTATGCCACTTCTCCCACACGCTCTACAATAGTGATTGGACCAACGAAACGTGGACTTAGCTTTCCTTTCTTTCCGAATCTCATCATTCCTTTCCAAGGAGATACTTTTAACATCACCGAATCTCCTACGGCGAATTCCAATGCATTCCTTCTTTTATCCGAATAGCTCTTTTGTCGATCTTGTGCTATTTTCAAACGGTCGCGGATTTGGGAGATCTTTTCGGAAGTTACTTGCACGATTTCCGGTCCCGCTAGTTGCTTTTCTCCGACTTCGTTCCAACACAACGGCGTACGACATTTTCTTCCATACAAAACTTCATAAGGGGCCGCTTGAATACTTGTGTGATAACTATTGTTGTACGCAAATTCGATTAATGGCAAATGGGCTTTCCAAGATCCACTAAAGTCGATTGCGCATGCCCGAAGCATGTCCTCTAACGTTTGGATTGTACGCTCGCTTTGGCCATCGGTTTGTGGATGGTATGCGGTGCTAAACTTCAATTCGGATCCTATTACCCTTTGAAAGCTCCTCCAAAATGATGAAGTAAACCGGCTATCCCGATCCGACACAATGGATAACGGAATCCCATGACGCGTCACAATTTCATTTACATAAAGTCTTGCCAATTTATCCAACAAGTAAGTTTCATTGATCGGTAAGAAGTGCGCCGATTTTGTAAGACGATCGACTATGACCCAGATTGCATCAAATCCCTTCGGTGTTCTTGGTAGTTTGGTAACGAAATCCATGGTGATGTGATCCCATTTCCATTGCGGTATTTCCAACGGTTGAAGCTTCCCGTAAGGTCATTGATGTTCCGCTTTCACTTGCAAGAACGTCATGCATCGCTCCACGAAGTACGCTACATCATTTTTCATGCCCGGCCACCAATAAAATTGGCGTAGATCTTGGTACATTTTGTTGGTTCCCGGATGGACCGAATACTTGGACCGGTGAGCTTTTTCCAATAATTGCTTACGCGAATCCCCCGCTCTAGGCACCCAAATGCGACCATCAAGACACTTTAGGCCACGGTTATCCTCGGTTAGTGTGGAGATTAACCCCACCATTCTTTCCCCCTTTAAGCTATCCGATGACGACGCAACAATTTGATTCTTCTTGATTTCTTCGAGTAGAGTAGAGGAGATTTCGGCCCTCATAGCGAACAACACGGGTGAAACACCTTTTCCTTTTCGACTCAAAGCGTCGGCTACAACATTTGCCTTGCCCGGATGATACTCGATCTCGCAATCGTAGTCCGATAGAAGTTCCATCCACCTACGTTGACGCATGTTCAACTCTTTTTGATCAAACAAGTGCCGCAAACTCTTGTGATCGGAGAATATTCGACATTTGGTCCCGCAAAGGTAATGACGCCATAATTTCAAAGCAAAGACTATCGCCGCAAGCTCCAAATCGTGGGTCGGGTACCGCTTCTCGTGATCTTTAAGTTGCCTCGAAGCATAAGCGATAACTTTCCCATGTTGCATCAAAACACAACCTAACCCCAAATGCGATGCGTCACTAAACACTACCATACCCTCGGTGCCGTCCGGTAAAGCGAGAATTGGGGCACTACATAATTTTTCTTTTAACAGAGTGAAAGCTTCCTCTTGATCCTTGTCCCACTTAAACTCAACGTTTTTCTTGGTCAACGCAATCAAATGTATAGCTATACGAGAGAAGTCTTTGATGATCTTGCGGTAATAACCCGCCAAACCTAAAAAGCTCCGAACCTCCGATGGTGACTTGGGAGGTTCCCAACTCTTGATCGCTTCTATTTTCGTCGGGTCGACTTGAATGCCTTCTCCACTGACTACATGCCCCAAGAATTGAACCTTACGAAGCCAAAATTCACATTTCGAGAATTTGGCATAAAGCTTCTCGTGCTTTAACAAATCCAAGATCAAACGAAGATGGTTGCCATGCTCCTCCTCGGTCTTTGAGTAAATTAGAATGTCGTCGATAAACACAATGACGAATTTGTCTAAATACGGTTGGCACACTCGGTTCATTAAATCCATGAAAGCCGCTGGGGCGTTGGTTAATCCAAACGGCATGACAAGAAACTCGTAATGTCCATACCTAGTACGAAATGCCGTCTTTGAGATATCTTCTTCGCGAACCTTCAATTGATGATAACCCGAACGTAAGTCGATCTTAGAGAAGTACGTCGCCCCTTGCAATTGATCAAACAAGTCGTCTATCCTCGGTAAAGGGTACTTATTCTTAATTGTGACCTTGTTCAACTCCCGATAATCTATGCACATCCTCATTGATCCATCTTTCTTCTTGACAAAAAGGACCGGTGCTCCCCACGGTGACGAGCTCGGACGGATGAAACCTTTATCCAAAAGTTCTTGCAATTGAGACATCATCTCCTTCATTTCGGAAGGTGCCAAACGGTACGGGGCTCTAGCTATCGGCGAAGCTCCCGGAGTGAGTTCTATTCGGAACTCGATTTGCCGATCCGGAGGTAAACCCGTTAGATCTTCGGGAAAAACCTCGGGAAAATCTTTCACTATTGGTACATCACTAACCCTCTTCTTCTCCTTTTTGGCATCTATAACATAAGCTAGGAAACCTTGACAACCCTTCCTCAAACACTTCTTTGCCTTAAGCATTGTAACCAAGCTAGTTCTCTTATTTCGGCGCTTCCCGTAGATGACCACTAAACCCTTCCCCGGCAAATTCAAATGTACTATCTTTTCTTTGCATAAAAGCCTAGCATCACACACCTCCAACAAATCCATTCCCACTACCACATCGAATTCCCCTAAGGCTATGGGATATATTCGTAACGGTAAGGCACATCCTTCAATTTCTATCGTACATCCCTCAAATACCTCTCCGATCTCGGTAAGTCCATAATCCGCGGTTTCTACTTCTAAAATGACTTTCAACTTCTTAGGCTTTATCCCCAATTTTCCCGCAAATAAAGGCGACACATAAGAATAGGTGGCACCCGTATCAAACAAAACATTGGTACAAAGTGAGTTTACTAAAAATGTACCTGTTACAACTTCGGGTGTCTCTTCGGCCTCCGCGGTGACCATTTGATATGCTCTTCCTTTCACCCTCACGGGCTCGTTCCTTCTTTCGCCTCCTTTCTCTCCTTGTCGGCCACTTGAAGCATTGAATCCTTCCTTCTTCCATTGTGGACAATCGGGTTTGAGGTGGTCCAACGATCCGCAGACATAGCACTTCCGGGTTCCCAGACAATCCTTGGAGTAGTGACTCAAAGATCCACAACGGTAGCAAGCTCTCGAATCCGCAAACACTCGCCACGATGTGTCTTGTGACATTTAGGACAAGCTCTCCCGCTTCCCGCCGGGGTTCCTCTAGGCTCAAACCTCAATGCTCGAGGCTTCTTGGAATCAAAGCTCGATCCCTCCGATTTCCTCTTTTCGCCACTCCTATCTCCCATTTGCCGCATCTTCTCCCTTTCGGTATTCTCCGCCGCATCAATCGCCGATTGAAAAGTACCATGGTGCATATTCAATACTAACTCCCGAATATTAGCCCTCAATCCCCAAATATATCTCTCAATCCGACGCGCTTCGGTGGGTATGTAGATTTCCGTAAAACGAGCCTTCTCAATGAAACTCGAGGTATACTCTTGCACGGTTTTAGTTCCTTGCTCAAGTTTCATGAAGTCTTCCTCCAACTTTTTCGTTGCCGCAAGAGGGCAAAATTGCATCTTGAACCTTTCCACAAACCTTTCCCAAGTAGTTTCCCTAGCCGCCCTTGAGCCTCTAGGGCCCGCCTCACCATCCCACCAAAATATCGCGTTCGACTTCAACATTGAAATTGCAAATACCACTTTATCTTCCTCCGCACAATTGCAAGTATCGAAGGCTAACTCCATTTCTCGAATCCACTTCATTGCCAAGATTGGGTCCCGTTCCCCATTATAGGTCGGAGGCTTACAAGTCGTGAATGTTTTGAAGCTACACCCCTTAGAGGACTTTGGCATGGTAGGTACCACCGGTGTCTCACAAGAGTGACCATCCACTTCCATTGTGGGCACGTTGGAGCCCTCAGTAATAGTTTTCTTTCCCGAACCTTCCGAGTTAGACTTTTGTTGATTCTCCAACAGAGCCTTCAAAGCTTGTTGCAATTCCTCCATCTTAGTATCAAATGCTTCTTTAGTAACAAAGGCCGCGGTATTCAAGGGCGCACTAGCCGTGCTTTCATGTTGAGATGCCTCTATTTCAATTGGTTCTTCCTCCACTTCCACTCTCCGGCTAGTTTGACCCTTCGGCCGCCCACGGGTCTTAGTCCTAGCCGGTTCCGCGGTATTTCGGGGAGCTTTTCCACGCCCCCGACCTCGGCCTCTCGATCCGGTTCTACCTCGAGATGCCGTTAGTCTCACAGTCGTTTGTCTCAAAGTCTCATCCGGTTGCTCCTCCGGGGGTGGTTCCACCTGAATGGTGTCATCCATCGGTTCGGACCTCGATCTACTCCTCAAGGAGCGTTCTGCCATGACAAGAGTCTGATAGATACAAAATAAACACAAAGATACATATTAGCTACCAATCCTACGAGTTAAGGCCGTACAAGTACATGCACACCTCAGTAAGTTCCATAGTTAAACTGGCCAGGTGTAACTTAGTCCTTACCGTGCATACAAGCCCTTACTACCTTATCTCCAATTCCTAGTGGTCCGGATCCTATTTCCAAATTCTCAGCTGTCCCTACGCCTACAGTTTAAGTCTAGGCTCTTAGAGACACCTAAATCCCTTAAACTATGGCTCTGATACCATTTGTAAAGGCCCAAAATGCCGATATACTAGAAACATTCAAGATAATAAGGTTTCGCAAGTTCAACCCATAAACATAACAAACCTCAACAAGCCAAACCGGCTAACAAGGGTTCCAATCCGACCCAAAAATAAAACTAAGTGTCAAGCATGAATATCTCAATGTTTTACTGCGGATAAACTCTACAGCTGAGAATTATTGGAAGACTTTAACTAGCTAGGCAATCCCTCTAGCTACTCGCTCGCCTTTCCTTTGCCCTTATCATTTCTAGCTAAAGCTTGCTTACCTGAAATGTTTGAGTTGAAAAGAGATTGGGTTAGACCTAAAGGTCTAGTGAGTTCCCATTAATAATTGATAAACAAATTTAAATTTATAAAACATTTCAATAACAAGGTATGAGCTCACAATTTCCAAATTACTTTAGAGATCGCCATTCAAGGTAGGACATTCCCCCATCGCCTCCCCTTCGCGATGAAACATTACCCACTCCAATGGAGCGCCCCTAGATCATATACACTCCTCCATGATCTAGACATTCATTTACCTTCCCAAGAGGTCACACTACCTCAAGGTACTCTACCTTGAAGGCTCACTCAAGTACTTTAAACATTTTAACACTTAAACATCATTTCAAGAATTTCACAACATGTCCGTAAAGACATAGCATCATTTCATAATTCAAAAGCAAGATTCATTCATGTAAGCATTTCTAAAATCAGTATATAGTGATAGAGAACTCACCTCGCGTGCGACCACAAGCTAATCCCTTGTATACGTCTATTTGATCCAAACCGAAATCTGAATTGAGGGGTGAATGAGATGTTAAAACTCCCTTAAACAATCCTAACATTCACCTATTAACATCTTAAGAAGGACCCTTAAGCTTAACTTTGAATCCTACGCAAAACGGAGAATTTTGGAAAAACCCACCAAATTCTGGCAGCACAAACGGCGGGTCGTGACCCGCAGTTTGACCCGCGGATGCCTGCAGGTCACGCCTGCTGCACCACAACCCCGAAATCAGCCCCAATTTTCCTAGTTCTCAATTCTATAAGTTCCCAAAGATCCAAGATAGTTGATATGCTTACTTTTTACCATTCCTACTTGGTTTTTAACACTTTCTAATTCTTTTCCCAAAGCACCAAACAACCCACAATGATCAATGGACCATCTAATTGGGGTTTTCATAGAAACTTTATTCAATTTGACTTCCATCAATCAATTTAATCACTAAAACTCTTGACTCCAAGAATTTTGGATGGAATGAATTAAACCCCCAAATTTCTAGATGGTTCAACCCTCAAGGTTTAATACCTTTAGTTGGAACATCCAAAAACTTCTACCAATAGAAATGATGTTAAATCAAACAATCATAAAACTAAATGAGTTAGGAAGAAGATGATTACCTATGAAGAAATCCTCTTTGATCCCAATGACTATTAATGAACTTCTCTCCCAAGCTTTCCAATTCGTTTCTTCCAATTCGTTCCTTACTTTGATTAACACTAAACTCCTAGATTTTGGGTCTTGAAGCCCTAGGCTTCTTTTTGGGCTTAAGCTACAAGTTGGGCCTTGAAAATGGGTTCTAAATTATTGGGCTCCAAGTTTTTGGGTTGTTACACATTTACTCTTTTATTGTATATAGATTATTGTTCAAATACTTATATAAGTTTGTTTAAGACGACCAAGTCGAAAAAAACACGTTGAAATAAATTTAAGGTCACAATTATTTTTCTATTCATGGATCACAAATGAATCGTTTCACTAAATTTAGTTCTAATGTTTGTTCAATACACTTGGGTATTGTGGGTGTTTTTGTTAATATAAAATTTCAGATAATAGGTATATCTGCATTGATAAAAAGTTATGCAACTTCTCCCTTGTGATTTGAATTAGAAAAAAAAATGCTATTGGTTTGATCAACCATTTTTTTAGTTCGTTTGTAATAATGCTATTGGTTTGATCAACCATTTTTTGGGGTTCTTTTTCCAACCTTTTTTGCATTTTATTATTTTGTATATTTATATTTATTATTATTGGTTCTTCTGTATGTCAATTTGCTATTTAATTTGCATTGTTATTTTGATTAATGCTTGCTACTCGTTTTTTTAATGGCATAAAGAAGAGGAAAGAAGGAGTAGAGCTTTGACATGACCATCATCCTAGTCTAACGAACCAAAATTTATTCAAAAAACCTTTAGCAAGGAGCTAAAAAACCAAGGAAATAACAAGTCTACAGGAATTTTTTCAACATGACCATCATCGTTGCTACTCGTTAATCTTTTATTTATGACTTATTGGTTTTTTATATCCGATTTCTTTTTGACTGAATTTAATTTATTTGCTTTCTGCCTTCTAAATTCTCAGTATTGACTATTAATTTATATGTCCATTAACTATTAACCATTTTGGTTTATACACCTGAGACTGGACTGGACAGAACTGGACAGAACTAGACAAGTTTCCCAAAAGAAATTTGATGATTTTATGTATTACATAATAGTTATATTTAACACAAATAAAGTTAATTGTATAAGTTATAAAAAAATAACACAATTTTCATAAACAAACACACACACACATATGTGTGTGTGTGTGTGAAAAAAGGTATAACCGTGTAAACTAATCATAGCCGTTAATCATTAAAATCAAAGAGGATATGGATTCATAGTAAATATGAAAATGTGAAATACATGGTAAGTCATTGATTATGGAAGCTTTTTTGAAAATCAAGGGTGTGGACACGGTTTATACCATTTTATTTGTCTACAAATGAACCTCAATCTCTCTCTCTCTCTCTCTCTCTCTCTCTTATATATATATATATATATATAGAGAGAGAGAGAGAGGAAGGTTCAAACGAGAATGATATCTTTTTAAAAGAATACGAGAATGATTCATAGGCATCCATTTTTGTAATTCAAATACATCACCCACACCACCTTTATGGCTACCACTTCCCCCACCTCCACCACCACCTCCGCTGCCGCTGCCGCCGCCACCACCACCTCCGCCAGCAGCATCGCTAGCACCGCCTCTGCCACCACCAATAGCAGCACCACCACCACCCACATCACTTCCACCACCACCACCACTACCTCTACTACTACACCACCATCACCACCACCACCATCACCGGCACCGCTGTCGGCACCACCAACACCACCGTCGGTACCTCCGACACCACCACCGGTAACTTCGAAACCACCGCCGATACCTCCAGCACCACCATAGGTACCTTCGAAACCACCACTAGTATAACATTTGCCGCCGGTAGCAGCAGCAACACCACCTTTGCCATCGCCATTATACATATGATTTTGCATTGAAATCATCAATGATTCTGTATTGAAATCACATATGATCTTATGATCGCACATGATTATGTATTGAAATCACAACTTAACACATCAGCTTATATTAAATCACATATGATTTTGCATAGAAATTACATATGAATCTCCATTATGATATTGTTATCACACATGATATTAACTAATCAAAGTTATATTAAATCACATATGATTTTACATTGAAATCACATCTTAACCACATTTGCTACCACCATCACCACCACCACCCACACCACCCACACCACCCACACCATCTCCGCCAACACCTACAACACCATCGCCACCACCTCTGTCACCACCACTAACCCCACTCCTCCACCTACACCACCTTTGCCACTACCGCCACTACTGCTACCAGCACCGCCACCACCAATGCCACCGCCACCAGCACCACCCCCGCCACCCGCCACCACCACCAGCACCTCCGCCATCACCACCAGCAGAGGTGGTATTGTTGTACCGGTGGTGGTTTCAAAGGTACCGATAGTGGTGCCGGAGGTACCGGCGGTGGTTTTGATATTACCGGCTGATAACTCCAAAATTATACATATTTTACTCGTGCTGATTCCCCACTTTTGTATTTAATTTGAAAGTATTTGTGATACTGTTTGACTTAAAAATGTGTAAATCCTAATCTTGTAGGTTTTGGAGGTGCTTGTGCGTAAAAGTATAAAAAGAGGGTAAAAAGCGTCAAAAATGAGACTTTTGTGAAGACTTTGGAAATATGGATTTTTCTTGGCTCCTAAGACTGCTTTCTTGCTCCCTAAGACGGATGACTTGCTCCAAAAGACGGATCTTCAGCAGATAAGGCAAGGGAATATTCTGAAAAGATCTCAGGAAAATGTGGAAGCTGGATTTAACACCCTCGCGTCGCGAAGGGTGAAGCTCGCGATGCGAGGAGCTTGTTCGCGCCGCGAAGATTGGCATTTCTCTCTCGGAAGCTTCCAGAAGATTAGGGTTTTGGTTCTCGCATGTTTCGCTCCGCGAAGGTGCCGTTTCGCGAACGCGAAACGGACCTGACAGGTTTTCTTTTAAATACAGCCTTGAGTCATTCAGTTTGAGGCATCAAAAAATATTAGTTTCAGTAATTCTCTTAGTCTAGGGTAGATGGGAGCCACCTAGGGTTTCCAACCCAAGAAGCCGGAGGCTCGATGTAGCAACTACGAAGGAGATGATTCAAGGGGATACTGCAGCAAATCGGCCGGTCTTTAGTTGGTTTGTCTTTAGTATTTCTTATTAGTATGTCTATGTATTAGTACCCTTTTGTGTTTTCATTATGGTTTTATCACTTTGGATATTTATTTAATTAATAGATGTGTGGTTTGTTGAATGTTTGTCTTTGATTCCGAAGTTAGTGTTTTGACTGTGGCTATTTGAACTTGTTGGTTGGGTGTATTTATTGTTAGATAGGTAGACTCCTTCGGGTTAATCAACCTTCGTTATCTCTTATTCCGGTAAAACGGATTAAAGTGGTAATTAGTGTGCTTGAACCATAAGTAGACTATTTAGTAAGATCCCACAACCTAGCATTATTTAGGATAACTTTTTCTTGATAACCAGTTTTTGCAATTGGGCCGGGAAACCAACCTGGTTTATAGTGTTAGATAAATATGCTCGGGTGCTATATGCTTAAATTCTGACAACAATCATAAATCTATGGCTTATAAAAAGTTTACCATAATGTTTACCGTTATCTCTGATGTATGTGTTTATTAGCATTCCTACTTCTTGGTTAGGTTTAGTTGTTTAATTGTTTTAGTCTTTTATAAATAAAAATCCTTTTCAAAAGCAAAATCCCTTTTCCTAGATTAACTGATTAATACTTTGGTAGACTCCTAGCTTAACTGCTCCCAGTGGTAAAAACGATACCCGGACTTTCCTAGACTATATTGCTATCGATCAGGTACGCTTGCCTGTGAATGGTGATTAGTTAAGGTTATTTTGTGGTTAAACTTGGTTATGTTTTAATATATACATTTTACACCATCACCGGCGGTGGTTTCGGAGGTACCGGAGGTGGTTTTGAAGTTACCGGTGGTGGTGCCGATGGTGCCGGAGGTATCAGCGGTGGTTTTGGAGTTACCGGAGGTACCGGCGGTGGTTTCAGAGTTACCGATGGTGGTGCCGGAGGTATCAGCGGTGGTTTCGAATGTACCGACGGCGGTGTTGGTGGTGCCGACAGCGGTGCCGGTGATGGTGGTGGTGGCATAGGTGGTGGTGGGGGTGGCGGCATAGATGTTTGTTGTAGTGGTGGAGGTGGTGGCGGCGGCAGAGGCGGTGTGGGTGGTGGTGCTGCTAGTGGTGGAGGCGCAGGCGACGACAGTAACCATGGCGGCGGTGGTGGAGGTGCTATGGATGGTGGTGGCGGCTATAGAGGTGGTGTGGGTAATGTATTTGAAAAGAAAAATTGGTGGCTAAACATCATTCTCGTATTCTCTTAAATTGATGTCGTTCTCGTTTGAACCCACCCCTATATATATAGAGGGTTAAGTTCAAATGTGAACTCAATTTTGGTTGTGAAAGTGAGGACGAATGTCAGCCACACATTTTCGGTTACGGTGGACGCGATCACTGAGGATTGACGCGATTCATGGGAGGGTGGAGATTATTAAAGGAGAGGACCCGGTCGAAGCCGCCTTTGTTGACCGGATGAGCGGCTAAGATTCGTCATCATGTTCACAACCAAAATTGTGTTCAAATTTGAACTTTCCTCTATATATGTGTGTATATATATATATATATAATTTTATGTAGTTGATGTTGATGGTTATGGTAGAGGTGAAGGTGGTGGTCGACGATAATACTAGTAGTGAAGATGGTGGTGGTGGTCAATGGCTGTAGAGAATGTGAAGCTAGTGGATAGTGGTGGTGGTGGTGGTTGCAGTGGTGGTGGAGGTGATAGACAGTGGTGGTAGATAATCAATGGTAGTTGTAGTGGAAGTGGAGGTGGAGCTGGCTGATACTTGCTACCGGCGGCGGCGGCGACAACTACGACTAGTGGTGGTAAACACTAAAACAAATACCATTGCTCATGTTTTTGTTTATCCCACCCACCGGTATTCTCTACGCAACACTGTATTTCTCTCGGACTATCAAAGGACAGGGAAAAGTCACCGATCTCAACTTTCCGATCCAATGCAACAACGCCAAAAACACTGATAGATTTTTAGAAAGAAAAGATAAACAAACAGACCTCGGCCCAAGTACAAGCCTCGATATGCTGTCGTTTTGAAATAAAAATTAGCAAGTAATAAAAGTGGTACAAGTACAAGATATCGATCCCACAGGGAGACGTGTGTGAATAGTTTCTTAATAATACCCAGTTTAAAAGGATTTCATGAGGTTTTGCGAACGAATTTGTTTGTTTGGTTTGTGCGTAAAAAATAAATGACGAAATCAGTTATAAAGAGACGCAAAGGGTGCAAAACTCAATTAGGATAATTATGTGGGTCGGTCGGATAGCGCTACAACAGTCTTTGTAAAATCCTACAATCAGTATTAAAAACGACCATTGAACGACCAACTCATTTATATATATATAAATATTAAACTATTAATTCGACGTAATCTTCGATGAAATGGTAAATTCGTAAACGGCTACTATTAGACTCAAACAAGCCTGTTGGTGGTGAGACATAAATATTAAGCTCTTCCAGGTCGAATTTACTGTTAATTGCAACCGTTGAAAGATTGAACATTTCTTTTTCTAATCGCTGACACTTTAAATAATTTTAGAGATTTTGATTAGGTTAAATGTTAGCTTTATTAAACACCTTTCATAATTATATGGATAAAAAATATCAAACTAATAAAGAGTTTTTTTTTTCCTTCATTTCTGCCCTCCGAAAGCAATTATTTTAACTTCACCACTTATTTTTAGGATGATTAATCAAAAGAGGTAATAACGAATTTTTAATTTAAACCATATTGTAAATCATTTTTTCGATACAATTAAAAAGCACAAATACAAATTATAAAAAAATTTCTGCTAGATTTCAGATTTCTAAAGTTATAAATAGATAAAATGATAAAGTAATCCACAAAAAGATGGTGGAGAGTAAAAAACAAGGCAATTGCTAAATACACCCGACTTTTTACCAAATGCACCCAAAAAGTGAATTCGTCATACACACACATGTCAACGTCAAAGGCTACTTTTTCAATTTCCGATGCACTTTTTGGGTGCATATAGCAACCCCCAAAAACAATTGAGTTCTTTCCAAAGTGTTTGTCACGTGGGTCGGTGGGAATTCAAAATTCTTAGTTTAAACTAAGGGCGTAAACAGCCACGTCGAGCTCATTTTGTTTAAGTTCATAGAATTCAAGTTCAACTCTTTTCGAGTTTATGTATAAAATTTAAGCTCGGCTCATCAAAGATTTAGCATATTTGAGCTTGGCTCGAACTTCATTCATACGTTAGACAAGCCTAAACGAGCCTAAGATTGACTCGAGCTCAACTTATTTATCTATAAAATCTTGAGCTCGTCTATTATTTAAATTTTTTATTTATGTGATTATAGTATTTATTCTTATATTTATGTTTATATACATATATTATATATTAATCAGGCTCGTGTAGGTTTGTGAGCCTAATCAAACCCAGGCATAAAGGCTCGAGCTCGAGCTCATTTATTAAACGAGCTTAAAATAAAGCTTGAGCTTGGGCTTCTTTAACTCAAATTTGAATTGAGTTTTTAATGCGATCCCGAATAACTTAGATCAGCTCAGCTCACTTACACCCTAAATTCTTATTATAAATAACAAATCAAGTCAACAGTGCTGTGGCGGATTGGTTATCGCTCGGGGGTTCATAATGCCCTGGGGACATTTAAGTGGGGCCATGTTTAGCCCCAAAAGTTGCCGGAGATTAATCGAGCTTTGACCTTTACATCCTTGAAAAAAAAATCAAATTAAAATATATTTGTTTTATCAAACAATAAATTATATTTAATTTATAGATTTTGCTTCTCAAACTCTTACATCTAATACCGTTATTCCTAAATGGCTAAATCGTACTCCATGAGTTCAAAATAAATGACTATTTAGGTTTGAACCTAGTGGTAAGCATGTGGCGATATTCAGATCATCAGTCTGCCACATAGTGGTATACTTAATTGGGTTGGATCGTGGTCAACAGAGATTAGTTCAAAGGAAAGTTTTTGATTAGATATATTTTTGATAAGAATGCTTTGTAATCTAAAGTGGTTAAAACGTGGTGTAATGAAGATAAAAATGATATTCATAAATTACAACAAACGTTATTAACTTTCTGTAGTAAATGACTGGATGACGGAGAATACAGTTAGTGAAGTCTATATATAGATAAGGAAATTGTGAACTTCATATGGTATACCATATGCATCATCAACAAAATGTACCTCACATTGTCGTCTTTTATCTTCTCCTTTCTTTCTTTTTCTATTTTGGTTTTATTTGTCTTCAAATCACGTACGTCTTCTTCAAAACCCCACAAAAATCTACCACCATCTCCACCAACATTACCATTAATAGGAAATCTACATCAACTCGGTTCAAGCCCACATCGTGCTCTTCAAGCCATGGCTCAAACTTATGGTCAACTCATGTTGCTTCGACTAGGCTGTCTGCATGTACTTGTAGCTTCTTCGGCTGATGCAGCTCAAGAAATTATGAAAACCCATGATTCAATATTTGCAAATAGACCAAAAGTAAACATCCCTGATAGACTTAGTTATGGCTCACGTGACATAACTTTTTCTCAATATGGGGAATATTGGAGGCAAGCAAAGGCCATTGCAATTTCCCATCTTTTATCCAACAAAAGGGTTCAATCATACCAACAAGTTCGAAAAGAAGAGGCAACTCTTTCGATTAGAAAGATTCAAGAAACCCAAGAGCCAATGGTCAATTTGAGTGAGTTGCTCATTTCACTTACAAACAATGTTATTTGTAGGTTGGCTTTGGGGAGGACTGTAATAACCAATGATTTTATCTGATGCCTTAAGTAAGAATTTCTCCGTTAAGTTGGTCTTTTGTAAGAATGATAGATTATAGGGGCTAAAGGTGTCACTTTTGGGAAATTGTTAATGAGTTGTATTAGTCTATTTTGGGTATGGGCTTCATGGCCCATACTATTTATGGTATGGAAACCCTAAACCTAATCATTTTTGGAAAATCTGATTTGAGGAAGGGTGTATGAAGTGAGTGTTTTTGGGAGGAAAATTTATTCATCATCATCATTATCTTCAAGAGGCTCATTCTACCAAATCAAGGTAAGATTACAATGTTATTTTGCGTGAAGTTTATGTAGGTTGATATAGGATTGGTTTGGTAATCTTCTAGAATTGTTTTGAGTCTAATTGGGTCAGTTTTCACCAAGATTTAGTTCATTTTTCGAATCTGGTCGTGTTTCCCGAATTGGGAAATCATAAAACCCGAATCGGGATTTATGATTCCCGAGTCGGAAAATCATGTAGCCCGAACCGGGATTTATGATTCCCGAATCGGGATTCCTGTTACGTTTTGTTCCCCTTCTGCCTTTCCCGAATTGGAAACTTATGTTTCCCGAATCAGGAATTTGGCTAGTTGAGTCGTTATTTTAACCTCGTTTCTTCTAATCGGGTTTGGGGATCTAACTCAGATATTTTTCCAAGGGATCGGATGTGTGGTATCCCGAATCGGGAATTGGCATTTCCCGAATCGGGAATTGCCATTACCCGAACCGGGAATTACCCTTACCAGAATCGGGTTTTGGTATGTTGGTTTTGAGGCCTGCGTCAGTAGAGTTAGTTTTCGGAGAAGGATTTTCCATAGTAGTTTAACCCCTTAGACGTGCTGGGTCTGCCTAGGGGTATCCTAGTTGTGGGTTTTACTAAGTGCGAATCACTAATACCTTAGGAATTTATACAGATACCAGGAGATAGAGTAAGCAGCGAGTTAAGCTCAGGTGAGTTCCCTTGCCTGAAATGCATGGATTGATTTTACTATTTTCAACATGTATCCATGCGGTTTTTATGAAATGCTTTTATGATGACTAAACACTGTTTTATGTGATGAATGAGATAAACTTATGATTACGTTTATGCATGCTTAAACAGTAATGTTTGGAATGATTTAAAGTAGATGTGTTGCAGTTTGGACATTGGGTACCTTGGGACTGTTGATAAGTGTTCATTATTGACCACTTATTGTATCTTTTTAGTGTCTTTTTAGGTTCTTATTTTGCCCAATAGTGTCATTTGAGTCTAGTTTATCTGTGTTTTTAGTATATTTAGTGATCATGACTTTTGTGGAAATTATTATTAAATATTGGTCTAAATTAGTTTTTTATTTGCTGTTTTGCAGAAATAACGTTATACAACAGACTGTTGCAGATTTTTGCTGACTTTTGAAGACTGTTTCCGACTTTTGAAGAAGACTGCTGATTTTTTATCCCTCCTCACTGGTGGGCCGGTTTTTGGGCTTGAGGCCCAAGCCCAGTTACTGAATCTTGTTGCCTAAGCTTCACCTTTTGCTATAAATAGATGCTTAGGTTTCTTTTGTAAATCATCAACTAGTAACACTTTCAGTTCGATGTTACGTTTTAGTCTCGTGTTTAGTTACTAGTTCGATCAGTCCGATAGTCTTTTGGAAAATAGTTTCAAGTTAGATTATGCTTAGAATCCTTTCGGTTTCTTAGCATCTTTTCACTTGTTGTTACGTTTTCGTTATAATATTACGTTATTCTCACTTTCGAAGTTCAAGTAAGTGTTTTACAGGTTTGATTTTTATCACTCGTGATATTTTACCGTTACCCAATTTCTCGAAGTTACAAACAAGACTCTGTCAGTTTTTCATAAATTTGAAAGTCTTTGATCGTTATAAAATAATCTTACTCTAATTTCAAAGTCATCGTTGATCAAAAGTTCGCGGTTATAACTTATTTGTTCGAAACTTGCACGGAAAGTAACTCTCGAAGCTTGTTTGACAAGCTATTCATTTTAAAAGATTTTTAACAAAGCTTCCTCTACAAGTTTCTTCAGTTTAAATATTAAATAAGTAGCTTTCATTGGAAGTTTCATATATATATATATATTATATATCAGTTCTTAATTATTAGCTGTTCCGCTTTACTTGGAATCTATTACACCCTGTTTCTCTCGTTGAATTTATTTTCAATGTTGCAGAACGTATTGTGTAATATTTACCATTTTATTTACGTTTCTTATTATTGAAACTCCCTTTATTATTCAGTATTTCTACTGGTCATCTTTCCAGTGTTTAAATATTCGCACTTTAAATTCCTGCAATTCTACTGGTCTCTCTCCAGTATTTACATTATTGCACTCTTACTGGTCATCTCATCCAGTGTTTACTTTTCAGTTATTTACATTACAACAATTTACCTGCTTTTATTTTCTTGGAGTTATATACACTCTGTTTCTCTCATCGAAGAGAACGTATTGTGTATTAACTACCAATTTGCTTTAATACTCAGCAATTTACTTTCTCATCCTTACTGGTCATTATCCAGTGTTTACATTACAGTTATTTAAATATTTCGCAAGAAGAATCCAAGCCATGATGGGCTAATTGCCGTGGCTTGGGGTGTGAGGAAATGTTGAGACCACTCTCAGTGTGAAGGAATTATCCTGTGCCTTAATTGTTGTACTCTAACTGTTTATTGCAGGTGTTTAACATTTCATTGAAGATTGTACCAAGTTGATTGACAACCAATTTAGTACATGAAAATGCACTAGCTTTCAGAGTTAGAACTTATGTTAAATATTTTGTAATAAACGTGAGAAGGCTAAAGATAGCTTTAGTGCCTCGGGACTATACTCATCTGGTAAGATAGGTAACACTGCGTTGTGTTAGGATTCATGAGACTTTAAGTAGACTCATATCGATAACACGTTGACCTTTGTGTACTTCTGGGAGGCCGATCAAACCAGTAGTTAGACCATCATTTAAGCATAGGATTATTTCTAGATCACTTGTTGTTTCATCAGACCTTTACACCCCATGCTTTTTCTCTCATAGAATTTACAAAACACCATTTCAAATCAAGTCACTTTAAAAATCCTCGAATTCGCCATCTGAAATCATCTTTTACAAACTTAACTTTTTACAAAGAGACTTTTGCACAAAACCTTCCCTGAGGATCGATATCTGGTATTCACTTACCATTATTACTTGTTACGAGACGACAGTAGTTCAAGGTGTATACTTGCGCCTGGTTCTATTTTCCAGTTGAATCTCACAGTTCACAGATTATTGCACGCACTCCTTATTCACTAAAGGGGGTAGCATAATTCTCTCGTCAACTGTACGTTCCTTGGGAGTGTTTACCATTTGGTTTGATCCACCATTTGGGGGTACCTCGGGACATTGTTCCCTGGGAGTGAATGATTGCCTTTGTGCTGTGTGAGATTTCTTTGTCCGTAACACAATCGTACTTGTTGATTTGGCCAGCGGGCCGGAACTACTGTTTCAATTGTTTTTGGGGGAATTCACTAGACCTTTCGGTCTAACCCTTGTTTTTCAAACTCTAAATACTTTTCAGGGAAAGATCGAGTAGCGAGAGGAAAAGAGAAGGTGAACGCTTAGAGCAGCGTGTCAGTTTACTTTTAGTACCTAATACTCTAGAATCTCAGCTGTGGAGGGTTGTTCCGCATGCACTCTTAGACCACTTACTTTTGAGTTGATGTTTATGATACTGAGTACTTAGATCACTGGGATTTATACTATATGCATATTATTACTGTTATGGGTTTTGGGTTGTTACAAGGACCTATGATGGGAGGAAGTTTAACGTCTTGTTAGAAAAGTTTTTTGAGTTGTTGGGATGCTTTAGTGTGGGGAGTTATATTCCATCATTGATCGACTCTCCAACCAATGAATGTTTGTTACAAAATGCAAAATGAAATAATTACTTGATATTATTTTAAGTAGATTTTCTCTTTAATCACTCAAAATAACAATGTGCATGATATATATTCTTTTTGTTAACTTTCCATTAAATTAATCAGATAACATCCTTTTTTTAGAATGTTAGTTTGCTTTGCAAATTGCAATTATTTTTGTCGCAAGAAGCCAAAAACGTAAATGTTTAATAACTTCAAGGGCTAGGGAAGCCAAACTTCTAAAGCTTTTTCTAGGAATCACGCGGATCCTTTCATCCGACTTGACCCGACCCGACCATCATTCAATGTATATAAATCGATTTGCACCCACCCTTTTCATTCATCGACTCAATTTTTTCCCACTTCTCCCATCTCGATTACAAACCCTAACCCTAATTACCGATCAAACTCCGGCGATGCCATGGCGGCCATTCCGGCGAGGGCTCTCTTTTCGCTACCGCCAAGAAGCCCTAATTTCCATGAAATCGTAATCGACCAAAACACCGATTGTCATGTCTTTGTTGCAGGTTGATTTCTTCTCTCTTCTTCTTTTCTCGTCATCTTCTACGATTTCTCTCAAGGTTTTCCTAAACTCCGATGAAGGATTCAATAGCTAGGGTTTCCAATCCATCCATATTTGGTTAACTTTTTCTCTCTTGTTACTTCTTCTCACATTGAGCGCAGTGAACATTACGAAATATGTTGTATTATCTGAATCATGGATATTTTCACAGGTTCGAGATATGTTGGAGTTTAAACTTCCAAACATCCCTGAAGTTATACTTCAAATAAGTCATTTTGATTCTTTCAGTCCTTCTAGGTATAATCCAGTATCTACAATACTCTTATTGTTATGGGGACATATTAGCTGAGTTTCTTGCCTGTTTTTGCCATACGGAATCGTCACATTCTTATATGCTAAATGAATGCATGTGGTATGTTGAGTTTATGCTTAACACCTGGATTGGTGGACCTTTTCAGGAAGGAAGGATTACATGTCGCATATGGAAAAAAGTTACAAATAAAATGATGTTTCTTGGTTCACTCCAGTTGAGCTTTTCAAGGTATATATGGCATACACCCAAACTTATTTGTTTAACAAAAGACATATGCATCTCTGCGTACTTTGGTATTTCGTAATGGTATACTGATGTAGTCCTTCATTTGGCCATCTTTCTGATTGATTTTTGGTGTAAAGGGAACATATATTTCTTTATATTTAAAGAAATATGTGACCATGAATCCATGATAATAGACGTGGATTCTTGTTCTCCATCCAGCTTGATGAGCCTATTGCTATCTACAATCATTGCCAGTTTTGCTAGCTCATTATAAAATTTTAAAATTATGTGTACTTAACGAAGCTTTAAATTAACTGAATGACAGTTTTACACTTAATGATCAAGGCAAACTCTCTCTCTCTCTCTCTGTCTCTCTCCTCTCTCTCCATCTCGTTAACTCTTAAATACGCATGGATCATAATTAAGAGTACAATTGGAAATTTAATAAAGTACAAGTATCATGATCATTTACTTTGGGATAAATTTAAACAAAAACTTGGACACTTATTTTGGGACGGATGGAGTGGTGATTTGTCTAATGACTGAGGCAGTATATATAAAGTGTAGTCTATATCTCATTTTAGTATATATATATGCTACTTGCTTTCTTTTGTCATTAAATCTCCATCTTCTTCAAATGTTCAATCTTTTTGTTTGCTCTTATATTTGTTTGTGATTTATTTCAACCGTCTACTAGTAACACGGAGAGGAGCGTCTTTTTTCAGATTCCCAATATTCCACGAGAACATTTCAAGTTCCAGAAAGTTTGCAGAACTTCTTCGTCAAGTAATATCAACTTTACCCTTATTCCTATTGTGTGTATCCAACTTCAAAATGTGTTATTGTATGTACTATACTTTCAAAATGTACTATTGTATGTACTATTGTACTTATTTTACTGTTGAAATAGTACATGCAATAGCACTTTTTGAAAGTATAGTACATATAATAGCACATTTTGAAGTTGGATACACACAATAGAAATAAGGGTAAAGTTAATACATTTTGGTAAAGATAGTCCTATTTTTGTTTAAAAAAGACGTTCCTCTCAATCAAATGCACACCATGCAATTGTTGCACACCTTAAGAACCAATCTCATCCATCCATCTACTATATGGATTCATAAATACATTCATAGTTTCCTATTATAAGTGGTGATGATAATTAATGAACTCTAGTTACTTTCTATAAATATTTAAATCATAATAAATGAATCTTCATTATTTCTATAAAATGCACTAATTCATTGGTTCTTTGGGTGTGCAACAATTGCATGGTGTTCATTTGATTTTCCCTTATTATAATATATAGGGTGAGATTCTTTTGTTAACCAATGAATTTGTGTTAACTGTGTGAACTTAAATCAACCAATCAAATGCATTCTTTTTGGTTGGTTTTACTGGGCGGTTACAATGCAAGAAAACGATTTTTTAATTTTAGTAGGTATTAATATTTAAAAGAAAAAGACAATCAATCATGACTCTTGATAAATGTATAATATGCGGTTGAGTTTGGTTAACACAGATTCTTCGGTTAACAAAAGAACCCAACTCTTATATATAATACTTTTACATATAAGCTATAAAACAAACTAAAATAAATCAAAAAATAAGAAGAACAATTATGTCATTTTGCATTACTAAAATCAAATTCATCTGATATGTCTACGAACCTAACGAAATATGGAATTAGATTTCAATTTTGTTTCTTGTCAACCAAACATAATAAGGAATTGAATTCCAATTCCTGACGGATTCCAATTCGTGTACAATTTCATTGTGTTAATTAATAATAATAAAAGAAAAACATAACACATAAAAATGTGTATAAAAAGTCCACGATTAAAAGGTGTAACTTAAAAGTCCATAATTTATACCATAAATAAAAAATTATACCATAATTATACCATAAATAAAAAATTATACCATAACTTATACCATAAATAAAAAATTATACCATAACTTATACCATAATTTATATCTTTTTAGGATTTTAGGGGAAACAAATTAGGGGAACAGAAATTAAACGCAAACTGAAACCCTAGGGTTACATCTTGAAGGTAATTCGATTTTTTCATTTTGCTTCTTGAAATCAATCTATAGACTATTGAAATCGATCTGATTTATAGAAAGCTATCTGGATTATATTATTGAAATCGATTAGATAGAAGTCGATTTATGAAAATCGATTACCTGATTCTAATAGAAATCGATTACACTCAGGGTTTCATAGAAATCGATTACATTCTTGAAATCGATTTATGGAAATCCATCTAGTTATGGAAAATCGATTTGGTGATTTTTTTTATATGGAAATCTAATTGAAATCGAATTTAAACAGTGAGTGTTTTTCAAATTAGGGTTTACATCTCTTTCTCATGGATATGGTTGATCTCGGTTTCAATCAGCTTAACGGTCACAATCCTGTGCAATTAACTGATTAACGTGTGTTTTTACTAGGGTTTAATGTCATATCTTTGAAGAAATTGCTTTTTAATCAACCATATATATATGTAGGGAAAAGGGAAGGTGTGGCAACATGTACCCAAGCTTAGTTTTGATAAGTTTGCCTTAAAACCTAATTAACAATTAAAAAAAACATCGACACCTTCCATCAAGACACTCCAATCGACAGAAACAAAATCAACAGCTTCCAGCCAAAATCGATTCTTCAAAATCGATTCCTCAAAATCGATTTCATCAACATAATCGATTTCATCTCACAATCGATTTACATTTGATTGGATTTCGATCGAGTTCATCATTGGATCGATTTCAATCAACATGGAATCATCAACAAGTCAAATTCAAGAATCAATACCCGAATCGATTTCAATCAACACAGGAATCAATTTCAATCAGCCTCTCAACACCGAAATTGAGAAGGTATGTTTAATTTACAATCACTATTTGTTTTTTTTTGATCTGATATATGTTTTCAGTAGACTTTAGAATCACCATTTGTTTTTTTACTTAGGATAACATAGGTTTACATGAGACAACTGAAAAATGTTTAATCGAAGACATTGATGCGAACGGTTATTTGGTTAACCTTGAGGATTCAGAAAACGAAAACGAGAACCAAACTCAGGTGGATGTTAACTTTGATTTTGATGAAAACGAATTTGATGGTGAAACTTTTGTTGGAAAAATATTTAACAAGCTTGAGGAAGTGTATGCATTTTACAACCAATATGCTTTTTTACATGGATTTGGTATAAGGAGTCATTGGGTGCATAAAAATAGGAATACAAATGAGCCTTATCGAAAAATATATGTATGCAACAAACAAGGCTTTAAAAGAGTGAAAGTTGACAGTTCTGGTGTTGGTACGAAAAAATGCCGAAGAGATTTAAGGACCGGGTGTGAAGCTGAGCTTCAAGTTTCAAAAACGAAAGACGGGAAATGGGTCGTTGACAAATTTAGTGATACACATAATCATGATTTGACCACCACACCAACAAAAGTGATGAAACATCGTTCTCACGCGAAATTTCACCGTCCAATAGCTTACAAGTCTCTTATGGTAAAACTTGGCCAATCTGGATTGAGACCTTCACAGATCAAAAAGGCTGTAAATGCAATTAAGTCTCCATTTGAAGCTGATGTGACTTCGAAGCAATGTGCTGATATCTTATTTGAACAACGAAAACAGTACAAAGGTGAAGAGTTTTATGGGCTTATCAAACATTTTCAAGATAAAGCATCGGTAGACATTAACCAGTACTTTGTTGTTGATTTGTTTAAGGATGGGTCTCCTAGAAATATTTTTTGGGCTGATGGGAGGTCGAGAGATTCTTATATGAAATTTGGAGATGTTGTTGTTTTTGATGTGACATACATGACCAATAAATTTAAGATGCCATTTGCTCCATTCGTTGGGGTTAATCACCGTGGTCAATCAATACTTTTTGGAGGAGCTTTGCTAGAAAATGAAAAGGAAGAAACCTTTGAATGGTTATTTGAGAACTTCTTGAAATGCATGTTTGGCAAGTATCCAAAGGCAATTATAACCGATCAAGATAAAGCTATGGCAATGCAATAAAGAAGGTTTTTCCATGCGCACGACATCGGTATTGTGCATGGCACATTAGGAAACATGAGTTGGAGCATCTTCGATCGTTTATAGCCCGTTACGATGATTTTGAAGCAACTTATAGGAAATGGGTCAAAAGTGACACGATTGAAAAATTTGAAAGCCAGTGGGAAGTTGTATGTCATAAGTATAATTTACAAAGCAGTGAGTGGATGACGAACATGTATAACCAACGAAAGTTTTGGGTTAAAGCTTTCTTGAAAGATGTGTTTCTTGCTGGCATGACAACAAGCCGACGAAGTGAGAGTATTCATTCCTTTTTTGATGGATATGTGAATTCGCGGACCATGTTGAATGAATTTGTAATTCAATATGATAGAGTGGTCGATTGTCGAAGGGCCGCCGAAGAAGATGAATTTCAAGACTATGAACTCGATGCCTATTCTTTCGTCTGTTCATCCAATAGAAGCAAAAGCACGCAGGTATATTAATTTTTATTTATCATTATACATTTGTTCATATATTAATTTTGCGTATACTAATTTTGTAGGTAAGTTTTATACTAGAAAGATTTTTGAGCTTTTCAAGAAGGAATGGAATGAAGCAACCAATAACCTAACACATGAAACTTTGAGTAAGAGTACAGAAGAAAGCAGTTATAGGGTTGGGCAAGTGAATGTTGAGAAACAATTTTGGAGGATCGTTAAATTTTGTTTCTTGAATGAGATGGTTGCCACTTGTTCGTGTGCAAAGTTTGACCTACGGATCTATGCAAACATATCCTCTATGTTATGAAGAAGAAGCATGTTGAAACTCTTCCGATCGCTATATTTTACTAGGTGGACACTTGATGCTAGTACAAGGTTGGTAACAAATGTATGACTCGAAGAAATGAGTGGTGAAAGTGGAGTTAGTGCATTAAACTTATGGTGTGTTCATGTTAATTGTACAAAGCAATCGAAGAAGCAAAGGACTCACCTGCGGAGATTAAGAGACTAAATAGTTTATTAGTCAAATTTTTAGAAGAACAATCGATGCGAAAAAAGCCAACAGAGCTTCAAATGCATACGAAGATTCTTCTATGATTTGTCAAGTAGACATGATGCCTCAAATATCAATTCGGGATCTATTGTTCAAACAAAGACCAAAGGACGTCCAAAGAGTGCAAGCAGAATTAAATCTTCTATAGAGGTGGTGAAGAAAAGAAGACTTGCTCTTACTGTAAAGATTAGCCACTACATCACGGGTGTCCCAAAAAAAGTATTTGTTACTAGTATTTGCTATTGTTTATTTTGGTTGCACTCTTATATATATGGCTCTATTTTCTATTGAATCAGATTGAGGAGTCTTTGAAAGGAAAAGAGTGAATTTTTGGTGGAGCAAACAGTAGCTGGAGAGTGAATGGATTAATGACATTTTTGTTGAGTTAAACAAGTGATATTTTTTGTAAAAAAACACTTCTGTCTTTTCTTAATGGTAATTGATGTGTCTTTTTGTCCTTTACTGGAATGATGAATTCATACATTTATTGTAATGTTTATTCATAAAACTCACTTCTCTTGTCCTCTTGCTCTTTCTTTTGCTGAGTGACCCAACATAAAGTAACTTCTTTTATTTCTTTAAGATTTGCTTTGAATTTATATGGATGATCTTTATTTTGCCAAGATTTCACCTTTTTGTTTAGTTTTAACTTGCAGACAAGAAGGATATAATCTGTGGAGTTTGGTTTGGTTATTGTGGGTGGTGAAGGTAACAAACTTGTTAGTGTATGACATATGTTTATCCAAGTTTTAGATATAATATCTTTGGAATGTCAGAATCAGATTTTGTAGATAGCTTTAAGCCTCCAAACCCATAGCTTTAAGCCTCCAAACCCATCTACAGAAATTAAAAGGGTTTTAATTTATTGCTAAAAAGTCTGACTTTTGGTGTACTAATTATGTTAAATTCTTGATATTCTAAAGAAAAATCCATGGTATGATACCTATCAAGTTGTGGTGTTGCTTCTGCTACAACAGGTCTAATTTGGGCTATGGATGTTTCCCTTTGATGATAGATACAGAAACTGTACCTATAATGCTTGTTGGCCTTTTGTGTCATTTCAGTTTCATGATTAGAGTTAGCAATCTGAGATCCCATTTTGCATACAAAGTAGATTTTTAACAGTGGAATAAAGTGAAATTGGTGAAATCGATTGCAATGGAAATTGATTTGAAAATTGGTGAAATCGATTGCAATGGAAATCGATTTGAAGATGAAATCGATTTGAAGATGGAAATCTATTGCAATGGTGGTTTCTTGTCAATCGATTGGGTTTCAATTAATTTGGTGAAGAATCGATTTTGAAGAATTGCTTGTACTGTTTTCGATTTTGAAGAATCCAATGTCGATCGTATGTACTGTTTTTCGAATTTGAGAATCGATTTTGAAGAATCGATTTTGCTTGGCGTTGTTCGATTGGAGTCTGGAGCTGTCGATTTGTGAGTTTTTTTTTTGGGAAAAGTCCAAAAAAAACCCAACGAACTATTCTATTTTGAATGGTTAAGTCCCTAAACAATTTTTTTGAACAAAAAAACCATTAAACTTTCTCATTTTGAATGATTAAGTCACTAAACTATTCTTTTGAATGAAAAAACCATTAAACTTTCTCATTTTGAATGATTAAGTCACTAAACATTTTTTCTAACAAAATAAATCATTGAATTTTTAAAACTTTGCTACTTATATTTGTTTAACCTAAACTAACATAGTTATATTTTACCTTTAAAACCTTCATAGTCGGTTACATTTAATTTTTTTATTTTTATTAAAAGGGGGTAAGTAACCAAATTTTGAAAGGTTAATGGTTTAATTATCAAAAAGAAATTGTTTGAGAACTTAATCAATCAAAACGAAAAAGTTTAATGGTTTTTTCATTCAAAAGAATAGTTTAGTGACTTAATCATTCAAAATGAGAAAGTTTAATGACTTTTTTGTTCAAAAAAATTGTTTAGGGACTTAACCATTCAAAATGGAATAGTTCGTTGGGTTTTTTTGAACTTTTCCCTTTTTTTTTTAATTTGTTATTTAGGTTTTAAGGCAAACTTTGAGTTAAGTTCCGGTGAGACCAAGCTTTTTTGGTGAGACCGGTGAGACCAACATATTTTACTTGAAACTTCACATCAAAACATTTGTGAAGGTTAAAAAAATTGAGCATTCATCGTTAAAACATACTAAAAAACACTATTGAAAAAAAATTCCAAAAAAAGGTTAAAAAACGAAACCTTCACAGCAGGTTTTTTTGTGAAGGTTCGCATTATATATATGTAACCTTCACAGAACTTGAGCTGTGAAGTTTCGTTTTTTAGCTTGTTTTCGATATTTTTTTGCATCGAAAGTGAATTTTAGGTCTGCGTATTCGAGTTTTAAGTACATTCATGGTTTTTTTTGTGAAGTTTCGTACGTTAGGTATTGGTTTCACGCGGTCTCACAATAACAGCTTGGTCTCACCTGATCCTAAGTACCTAAGCTTGGGTACATGTTGCCACACCTTCCCTTTTCCCATATATGTATGCCTATGAATATGAATCTATTATTATCACAAACCTTCAGTTCTTTTGTGTATGTTCTCTCGAAATTCTTTCATGAACTGATTTTATTTGTGTATGTTGCTGAGATCCATCATTCATGATTAATTTTCTTGAATGCACATGCATATGGTTGTAATATGATTAATTTTCTTTCTTTTTTGTTGCCTTTTAAGATGCTTTATGGTTGTCTGACATTCGACTATCTAGTAGCTTTAACTTTTGTTATGGAAATTTTCCTTAGTGATTTCAGGACCAAGCTGCATTAAGAAGATTAGTATTTGTTTTTTTTTTTCCTTTTCACATTAAATTTCTTTTTCATTTAGGTGATGGCAGGAAAGAATGGTTCAACCATTTTCATGGTAAAAAAACAAAAGGCTGACATTAAGGTATATATGCAAGTTGCTGCTACCTAACAATATTCCGTTTTATTGATTCAATGGCATAGACAATATTGAAAATTTCTTGAATGCATATGCGTTTGTCAAGCATTTGTTATACAATCTTCTTGTTAAATTACCACTAATCTTTGTTAAAATGAAATTTCATGTTAAGATAGACAATGTCGAACTTGAGCAATGCAATTATTTAACAAAAAGAAGGAAAAACTGGAAATTCTGTGTGGAAAATGAATTGGTACAGTCTATTAAAGGTATATGGATGGATGGGTGATGCTTGTAACAAGAAGAACATCTAAAACTTAGCATGGAAAAGGCAAAATGACCCTGGCCCAAATATAGTAATCATGGAGTAAAGTTATAGTTTTAGAAGAATCATTCACTATAGTTACTGAACCACACGAAACCTGAATAATCGCCTTCTTGTTTAATCTTTTTATGGCCGTAAGCAGGCCATACAGTGATATTTTGGCTTATTACTATGCAGGGGTTTGGCGAGTAGGCAGAATGTGGGTTATATGCAACAAAACCAAGATCATCCAGCATGCAAAATGAAGTTTTTCGTGCTTTACCACTAAGGTATATCAATCGTATTCTCTACAATTCCCATGTCGTTTGTGTAGAACGAGTCTCCTGTTATGTTCTTGTCAAGGAAACATTCAAGTGTAAATGTTATATCTTTGCAGTTCATCAATGGTGAGAAAGTACTGAAGATTTTATGTCATTTTGGACTTGGTGCTCTCTTTTTAATATTTTTATTTTACCAAGCTGATGTAGATTTACATAAGCAATGTTAATAATTTAGACAACATAAGTCGGTAGGTCACTAATAGGATTTCTCATTATCTCCACTCTGATGACTACAACTAGTAAGTTTAATATAACTGCATTTTGAGTGGAATTTATGCACTAACCTGGAGAGAGCTCTGTTGGTTGTCCAACAATCTGTTTTGAGCAATCCTCTTGACTTTTTTAAAAGCCTATATAGAACCAACTTTTTGCTGTTTTAGAACAACTTTATGACTTTGTTGTTTTTAATTTTTATTTGGATTCCAATTGTTTGCCCAACCTTCACATAGGGAAACCAATATCGGCCAACCACGATACAACTACACTCCGTACGGCCTTCTGAACATAAAGAGGTAAGTTTATATGCTTCATTTATTTATAATGTTCAAGATTGATTGGCACATAGATAGATAAAAAAGGGTGGAGGACCATTTGTGATTGTCAGGACGACTTGTCTTCAATTGTTGAATCTTGATGATATAATTAATATTAAAAGATGAACCTGACATCGACCCAAATGATCAAATTCAATCCTTCAACATCTAGACAATGTGGAAATAACTTCTTTATTCCACTTAGGTCAGGTCTTGTCCCATCTAATGTTATGCCAGACATGGCCCTTTAAGTTTTAGTACCGTCTAGTGTTGTGTAAGCATCAAGATGGAGCTTTTTCTGAGTTCATATAACTGCTGGGCTGGTGCAAGAATTGTATTAAGTTATCCGAAAGGAAGAGAAATGGTCAAATGCTTAGGGCTAAGGTTAGTAAATTTACATATACTTTAGGTTTTCTATATTTTACTTTAATGCTTTTTTATCAGTCCAACGGTTTCTATTTGCACTTTATTGCTTACTATTTGCATGTAAACCAAGGGTACTACCGTTAATATTGTGCTTTTGCTAATTTGCTCTTTAAGTTATACAACCAACTAGAGTGTCATTTGGCAGTAAAGAATGTTTGTTTTATTTTTCAAAAGTTTGAAAACCTCTTACCGTCCTCTGAATTTTTAATAGGTGCATCGTCCACCTCTTATTTTTAAGATGTGAAAGCATACTTCAAGCCTCTTAAAAAACAAATGACACCCAAGTATTAAGGCTATGTTTACTAGTGGAAAAGTGTTTTCATTTTCATAGAAAACGTTTTCAGAAAATGGAGTTGAGTTTTCATTTTCAGTTTTCTATGAAAATTTTAGAAAACCTGTTTACTTGGAATGATGGAGTTTTCATTTTCCATTTTTAGAAAATTAGAAAACTCGTTTAGTTGAGCATTTTCAATCACTTTTCACTTTTCATTTTTCATTTTTTCAATCCTTGGCGGCGGTGGCGGCGACGTTGGTCGCGATGACGAGAGGAGGACGGTGGTCGCGACGGGGGCGGTGGCGGCGGGCGGCAATGGCAGTGGTGGTGACTGGCGGCGGCGGGGGTGGCCGGTACGAGAAGGGGACGACAATTGAAAGTGAAAATGGAAAATGGAAAATGAAAATGAGAATTGGAAAACTATAAAAAGTAGTTTTCTAATTCAAGGGTAAATTTTGAAAATGAAATTTTTGTTTTCTTGGAAAAAAATTTCTAAATTGTATCAAGTAAACAAGTTTTTTCATTTTGCATTTTTTGTGGAAAACTTTTCTAGAAAACAGGAAATTTTTCCAGAAGTAAACACACCCTAAAATGATTGGATTATTTGAATTTATTGATTGTTTAAATCTTTCTTGATCTTGAGTTTGAATTTGTTCATCAAATCTTTGTTGTCCGTTATTTTTTTTTTCTTACATGGAAACCAAAAGGGGTGTAAATCTTTGTTATATGCTGATGCAATAAGCTGTTTTCATTCTTAACGATGGGTAGTATTTACTTACAGTTTGGCTTGATTACAAATGCAGAACGTGAAAATAAAAGAAAATGCGTTATTTGAATGCAATTGTGGGGGTCTGCTGAAAGCCCCCACTGGTCAGTTCTGGTGTGGGCGTTGTGGGAAACGGAAATGCACGTAATATCAGCTGCAGACTTGGAGTGCCGATGATGACTTTTGTGACATTTGTCAACTACGATAATGTTTGGTAATTTGAGGGTTCGGCTAACTTCTTTTGATGGTAGAAAGATGTAAGCAGCGAGCGATGATCGGAAATGGTGGCGCATACAGACGTGATGGCTGAATAGCGTTTTATGGATAGCATCGAGGTTTGTCGCTTTAGGGCTTGCTGTTATTTTTGAGTCGAACTGGTTATATTCTTTTGTTTGTTTTAGAGTCATGTATTTCTTAATTGTCGTAGAGGTAGATTTCATTTGCGTTTTTTATGCGCGTGAGGCCGTTATGGCTGTAAGAGGTAGTTTAGCATCTTCGAAACATTTGTAGTTATAATTTTTTTAAATATTCTTGTTCATTTTGTCCACGCTTGTAAATGTGACATTTCTCAAAATGTACACACTTGTATTTTTAAACATTTAAGCGACTAGTCCACACTTTTACATGTGACATTTCTCATAATGTACACACTTGTAACCGTAAATATTTAAGCGATTAGTCCACACTTGTATGTGTGAACGTAGTGGATAATTTTGTCACATCCATTTTCTCCACGCAACATTAAAGCGTGGACTTTTTAATTGTACACAATCATTGTTGTCAATAGCGATAAATAGCATAAAATAGCGATAGCGACCATGTACTGCTATTTGGTATATAGCAATAAATAGCGATAAATTGCGCAAAATGGCATTTTCGTAATTTTTTTTACTTTGATAAATACTAGGGTTTTACCTATTATATATTATATTGACCCAGGATGTTTTGGTAATTGCTGTTTCAATCTCAGCCGTTTAAAATATCCCAACTTTTAATTCTGACCGTTTAAAATCAATCTGATTCAAACACTCCTCCTCCATCCCGTGCTTCCTCTTCACAATGACAATACAACTTCCATCTCCAGTTCTCCACTCCTCTCAACTCCCAAATTTCTCCATGTCGCCTAAATCAAGAAACCGTCTATCTGATTCAAACCCACAAATCAATCTCCTCTCCACCACGTTCTCTCCAAAATTGACGTCTCCCTCCTAAACCCACGCCCTCTCTCACTTCGTGTTCTACCCTAACGGCTCACGTATAAATATGAAGATTGCAAACCCAATCACAGAATTAATAGGGAATGTATACTTTTCAACCTTTCAGGGTTTTTCAAAGCTCAAACTCCCATTTAGCAACCTATTTCAAAGGCAACATTACTTAAAGGGTTTATTATCTATACTTTCACCCCTAAGGTTCTTCTACATTTTTGTTTTCATTTGCTCACTACTGTATCAAATTATTTTAGTCTAGATGTATTTTGCTGCAGATTGTAGATCATGAAAGATATCTTAATGAGGTGTTGGGATTTTGGCATTACATTTGAGTGTTTAGCATTGATTGAGCATCTGCGTATGAACTCGTATCCTGTTAAGATAATGCATGTTGGTCTATGATTGTGTCATGGTTCCTCGAAGTTAAATACAATGTTGATACTAATTTTATCAGTTTTGATGATGCTTTGAGGGATTGGAAGAGGAATCTCATTGAGGTAACTTTGCTTCTTTTGTAAAGCTGGTTTTTTCTTTTGTGTATGGAACATGTATAAACACAAGCATCTGGCATTTAATTTGACTCATGCTTTGTAAAATACAAGAATATCAATTACTTAGCATAATCCAATGATTTTGGTTATCCTGGATACACAAAAGCTATGATAGGGAAGTAAAGAGTTATGGAAGGTGGAAACTTGAGTCCCTTGAAGGTATACATTTAATATAGATTGTATTGCAGTTTTGGCTTTTGGTCCTTCTGCACATGCAAGCCCCGTGACTTCTATGCAAGAGACATAACTAAGGCGTGCCATTAGCATGGGTTAGTATATATTATAGACGTAAAACAACTTTTTAGTAGAAACTTTTCCGTAGAATGCTATTTTACTCACTAATGAGACAAATCATTATAAATGTAATATATGGTAACAATCAAGTCTGAAAAAAGGATTTATTTCATTTGGATTTTGATCAAATACATTGCAATGATTACGATTTTACCCGGTACAATAAGTTAGTGTGCCGACTTTTTTCTGTAAGCGCTTACCGACTTTGTTATTGTTATAGTTGATAGTCTTGTTACTTATTTGATGTTTCTATCATTAACTATAGCTGGTAGTTCTTTGATGTTTAAGATGAATAGTATGTGTTCCTTTTATCCCCAAAGAGTTCCATACTTATTGAATATATTATCTATTCGTGTTTAATGACTGACTAACTCACTGACTGAGAAATTAAGTTATTGACTAACTTACTGCTGAATTACTGACTAACTAAGTTACTGACTAAATTACTGCTGACTTACTAACTACTGACTTACTGACTAATTAACTTATTGACTAACTAACTTATTGACTAACTAAATTATCGACTATCCAACTTACTGACTTACTAACTAACTTGTTGACTTACTAACTAACTAACTTATTGACTAACTAACTTATTGACTGACTGACTAACCAACTGACTTACTAACTAACTAACATTCTTCCGATTCGTCGTGCGGCTAGCGCTTACGTAATTAAAGTAAGTGATTCTTTTATCCCTTAAAAAACCTTCACTAATATTGAATCTTTTAATTCATTTTCTTTGATATATAACATGAATACTAATCCATGTTTTTTGGTGTTTTTCTTTTATCGACGTGATCGTGGGTTGCCTATCATGAGTTTCGTAGTATGGAAATCCATTCTTAATGTCGGTAAGGGCTTCTTTTAACTTTGTTTTCTACTTATATGTTTTTTATCTCTTTTTTCTTGGATGTTTAAGATGAATAGTATGTGTTCCTTTTATCCTCAAAGAGTTTCATTCTGATTGAATACATTATCAATTCATGTTTAATGACTGTCTAACTCACTAACTCACTGGCTTACTGACTAAGAAATTAAGTTATTGACTTACTAACTGACCAACTCATTAACTGACTAACGAACTTACTAACATACTAACTGATGTACTGACTGACTTACTGAGTAACTTACTGTTGACTTGCTGACTAGCTAAGTTACTGACTAACTTACTGCTGACTTACTGACTAACTAACTTATTGACTAACTAACTTATCGACTAACTAACTTGGTGACTTACTAACTAACTAACTTATTGACTAACTAACTTTTTTTGGGAAAGGTTCACCTGGACTTTGGCCAGACTACATCCTTGGCAATTTTTACCGAGAGCTAAAGCATGCTCCCCTGGGATTAATACTCAGTGGCCCCTGGTTGCTCACCCCCGGATTCGAACTTGGGTGGGTTTTTCCCCAACACCAAGCCTTAACCGGTAGGCTGCCCCATTGGGGTTCGACTAACTAACTTGCTGACTTACTAACTAACTAACTTATTGACCGACCGACTAACCAACTGACTTACTAACTAACTAACATTCTTCCGATTCGTCGTGCGGCTAACGCTTACGTAATTAAAGTAAGTGATTCTTTTATCTACTAAAAACTTTCACTAATATTGAATCTTTTAATTCATTTTCTTTGATATATAACATGAATACTAATCACATGTTTTTTGGTGTTTTTTCTTTTATCGACGTGATCGTGGTTACCTATCATGAGTTTCGTAGTATGGAAATCCATTCTTAATGTAGGTAAGGGCTCCTTTTAACTTTGTTTTCTACATATATGTTTTCTTATCTCTTTTTTCTTGGATGTTTAAGATGAATAGTATGTGTTCTTTTTATCATCAAAGAGTTCCGTCCTTATTGAATATATTTTCAATTCATGTTTAATGAACGTCTAACTCGCTAACTCACTGACTAAGAAATTAAGTTATTGACTTACTAACTGACCAACTCAGTAACTTATTAACGAACTTACTAACATACTAACGGATGTATTAACTGACTTACTGAGTAAATTACTGAAATATATATATATATATGTATATATATTGTACGTGATAAATCATATGTGATTTTATACACCTACGAAGCTTCTCGCGTTCTCGTGAGTAGTTAGCGTTCTCCTATAAACCTGCCACTCTGTTTCTTTCTTTCTCTCTTTCTCAATTACTATATATATATATATAGGGAGATTCATACGAAAAATATAACATTTTAAGAAAAAAACGAAGAACAATCTCAACCACTCAACTCGGGCAATAAATACGGCTTTTACCGGTCCCCCCTTTAATAATCTCTACCCTCCCATGAATCGCGTCAATCTCCGTGATCACGTCCACCGTAACCGGTGACTAACTTACTGAATTACTGACTAACTTATTGACTAACTAACTTCTTGACTGACTTGCTAACTAATGGACTTACTGAATACTGAATTTGAATTTTTGAGATTGTTATATAACATGAATACTAATCCCAGTCAATGTTTTTTGGTCTATTTCTTTTATCGACGAGATCGTGGGTTCCCTATCATGAGTTTCGTAGTATGGAAATCCTTTCTTAATGTACGTAAGTGCTCCTTTAAACTTTGTTTTCTACTTATATGTTTTTTATCTCGTTTTTCTTCGATGTTTAAGATGAATAGTATGTGTTCCTTTTATCCTCAAAGAATTCCATTCTTATTGAATATATTACCTATTCATGTTTAATGACTGACTAACTCACTGACTTACTGACTGACAAATTAAGTTATTGACTAACTAACTGCTGACTTACTGACAAATTAAGTTACTGACTAACTTACTGCTGACTTACTAACTAATGAGTTACTGACTAATTAACTTATTGACTAACTAATTTATTGACTAACTAACTTATCGACTAACTAACTTACTGACTTACTAACTAACTTATTGGCTAACTAACTTGTTGACTTACTAAGAAACTAACTCATTGACTAACTTATCGACTGACTTACTAACTACCTAACATTCTTCCGATTCGTCGTGCGGCTAGCGCTTACGTAATTAAAGTAAGTGATTCTTTTATCCCTTAAAAACCTTCAATAATATTGAATCTTTTAATTCATTTTCTTTGATATATAACATGAATACTAATCCATGTTTTTTGGTGTTTTTCTTTTATCGACGTGATCGTGGGTTGCCTATCATGAGTTTCGTAGTATGGAAATCCATTCTTAATGTAGGTAAGTGCTCCTTTTAACTTTGTTTTCTACTTATATGTTTTTTTATCTCTTTTTTCTTGGATGTTTAAGATGAATAGTATGTGTTCCTTTTATCCTCAAAGAGTTTCTTTCTTATTGAATATATTATCAATTCATGTTTAATGACTGTCTAACTCACTGACTCACTGACTTACTGACTAAGAAATTAAGTTATTGACTTACTAACTGACCAACTCACTAACTGACTAACGAACTTACTAACATACTAACTGATGTACTGATTGACTTACTTAGTAACTTACTCTTGACTTGCTGACTAACTAAGTTACTGACTAACTTACTGCTGACTTACTGACTTATTAACTTAATGACTAACTAACTTATTGACTAATTAACTTATCGACTAACTAACTTGGTGACTTACTTACTAACTAACTTATTGACTAACTAACTTGCTGACTTACTAACTAACTAACTTATTGACTAACTAATTTATTAACTGACTGACTAACCAACTGAGTTACTAACTAACTAACATTCTTCCGATTCGTCGTGCGGCTGGCGCTTACGTAATTAAAGTAAGTGATTCTTTTATCTCTTAAAAACTTTCACTAATATTGAATCTTTTATATCATTTTCTTTGATATATAACATAAATACTAATCACATGTTTTTTGGTGTTTTTCTTTTATCGACGTGATCGTAGGGGATGCAACCTGAAGTCGCATGCAAAGTCGCGTGAATCATATGTGATTTTGTAATTGAATCATATATGATTTTGTACGTGAAATATATATATATATATGTAACACCCCGCTAAAGCGGAAAAACGAGGTGTGACAACTAAGATTCAATGCGATAGGAGATAAACAACATCAACCATTCATATCAAAACATTTAAAGTTTACAGATCGTATTACAACCAACTGAAGTTTAGAAATTACAGACATAGCAAAATAAATAAAGTCTTGGTTGATGCCAGCAAACGCGCAAATTAAGCTTTTTCATTTACCTTCTGATTTCCTGAAAAACATGTTAAAACAAGCGTCAACTACGAGAGTTGGTGAGTTCACAGGTTTTTCATATGCACAAAATAGTTTTGATGCGGCAAAATTTTAGTGAATCTTTATACTCACTCAAATTTTTATAAACATTTATAGTGAACCTTTTTGTCCACTACCATTACAAGCCTTATCATTAGTGAACGTTTTTGCTCACTCCATTTCAAAGCTTAGTAACAAAACATGAGGAAATTCCCGGGTTAACGTTAATTACATGATATTTTAATTGTTGAGTCACTACTAAGCCTAAAAATACGACATGCTACGCCCCTGTTCTACCTCAGCGGTGGGACTAAATCCCACATGTGTAGAACTTTTATTCAATACAGTGCACCTATTTCTCGTCAGTATAAGGTGGGTATGTCAACCAAATAGCGCTATCCACTAGTATTATAGGCCCATTGTTATGAGTTGATAGTAGTTACCGGGGACTTAAATTTTTATACTCAACATACCATGTCTCTTAACATTTTACAATTTACTCGTATCAAGGATTTATATTACAATATAAATCAACAATTCATTTCATTAAACATGTTTTTCACCCCAAATACGTAAAAACAGTAAAAGAGGGGTTGTGAATACTCACCTTGGATAGCTTAGCGATTAGCGCGAAATCCAAATTTTTAGTCCCGAGCCTACGAGTGTCCTAGATAATCCATAGGTAACGTAAGTCCCAATGTATCGGTTCAATACCCTAATTAAGTCCAAATCCAACATTCTTATATAATGCCCACACTTAGTTTAGGTAGTCAACCATAGTATAAAATAAATTTTGTTATTAATTTGAGTAAACTACGATTTTCGTCCCTGTGGTTTGATGTTTATAACGATTTTCGTCCTTGTGGTTTAAAAATTGCTTTTTTCGTCCATGTGGTTTGTTTTTGTTTCTATTTTTGTCCTTGAGTCTAACTCTGTCAAAATAGTTAGTTAAATCAGGGGCACATTTGTCTTTTAACTATTTTATTTTATTTTCCATTTTTAAAAAATTAACAATAATAATATTATAGATATATTTTCTACATTATTTTACTATTATACATATACATATTTACAAGTAAGTATATAACTACTCAACAAAACCCAATTCGATCAACAAAACGGTTACCATCTCCGACGAGTTTCATCTCTGGTGATTCTATTCTTTATCTCAGGCGAGTCTATCCTTCATCTCCGGCGAGTCTATCCTTTTTCGCCACAGTGATTTCTTCCCATTTCTAGGCTGACCGTTGAAGTGCTGGTCTATTAGTCATCGAGAAGATTCGTCGCTATGGTTTCGTCCTCGGAGTACGAATGAGAAGCTCGCTAGATGAGGGAGGGAATCGACAGATCAACGAGGTTCTTTACAGGCACAGAAATTCGAGGGTGGAGTTAGATACTCAAGGACGAAAATAGAAGCTGGGTCATTTATCATCTTGCCCTTGCCGTATCAGTTGGGTCATGTATCTTGGCTTCATTCTATAACAGCTGGGTCACGTATCATATTATCGTCGTACCTGGCAGTAGCTATTTGGGGGTTTTCATGTTTTTCTTTCGTGTTTCGGGGGTGGAGTAACAAGCGGCGGTGGCGATGATCATGAGTGGAGTAACAAGATGCAGGTGGCGGAGGTGGCAGGTGGAGTAACAAGATGCCGGTGGCTGGTGGAGTAACGTGATGCGGGTGACGGTGATGTCGGGTGGAGTAATGTGACGGTGATGGTGGGTGGAGTAAGCTGATGCAGGTGGCGGTGATGGCAGATGGAGTAAGGTGATGCAGGTGGCGGTGATGGCGGGTGGAGTAAGTGATGCAGGTGGCGGTGATGGCGGGTGGAGTAAGTGATGTAGGTGGCGGAGATGGTGGATGGAGTAAGGTGATGGAGTAACAAGATGGAGGTGGCTAACTGGCTGTGAATTGTGATGATGGGTTTTAAAGCTATGATTTTTTGATAATGTTTGACTTTTGATTTCTAAATGTTATCAAGAAGAATTAGAAAAAGGGGTTAGGTGGTAAAGTCTGACAAGTTTATTTTAAATGTTAAAATAAATAGGAAACTACGAAAGACATAATTGCCCCTCATATGAGGGGCCCATGGAAAAAGTTAACGGTTGCTTTGTGATGGGGTTAGATTCAAGGACAAAAATGGAAGCAAATACAAACCATAGGGACGGAAAAAGCAATTTTTAAACCACAGGGACGAAAATCGTTATAAACATCAAACCACAGGGACGAAAATCGTAGTTTACTCTATTAATTTATAACACTCAAATGAATGTAAGGGCTTGAAACTCAAAATTCAACTTTTTGGAAATATTCAGATGCTGACAGATTGGTATGTTTGGCAAAAAGTCACTTTTAAGCTATACTCCAAAAAGGTTTAAGTTTCCAAATTTTTACCTACTGAAGTTGATTGTGTTAGAAACATTCCCACCAAATTTCATAATTTTTAGAGGTGTTTAGCTCATATAAATAATTTTTACAAAAACGGTGTGCACAGCTCACATTGGAAAATACATGTATGTAGTGTTTGACTCATAGAGGGTTTGTTACCACTCCAAATCTTAAATTTCAAAAGGGATTTTTAAGCTAAAATGCATACCTAACTAATGAAACAAGTTTCACTCAGATTTGATGATTTATGAGTGAGTTATGACCTCTTAAATCCATGCATGTGAATCTGCCGTTTCTGGACAGCTTGCACCACGAATTTATTTTCATTGGTTGCACACTAAAAAATCCACCAAATCACATGATTCCGGATTCTTTGGAAAGCTACTTCAAAAAACTTGAGTCTAGAATCAAGAATTATGCATTTTGAATAAGTTCTCAAAGAGATATGCATGCAACAACTTAACATAAAATTTTGACCCGGAGCTGTTGCACCATAAAAAGTTTTGACATAGATGAGGGGTCTATACTTAGTATATTTAAATGATTCCAGTGGGGTTTGAATCACAAATCACAAAATATTAGTCCCTCAAAAATGTAGATAAAAATAAGTTCATATGCACCCCTTTAGGGTCGTCCAAACACACATGCAACAATCTGTCAGCTTCTGTCCAGATTCAAAACTCACTATTTCACAAGTAACACATAGAAATCTTCAAAAATTGGGGTTTCTTTTGATGCTAAACTAAATCCCCCATCATATAACATGTAATAATCAATATTTTGTACTAAAATCAAGATGATTCTTGCATGCAATCATCCAAGAATTTCCAGCCTCTAATATAAACTAAAAACACCAAAAATTTGAGGTTTTCCACTCTAATCTTGTGTTCATAAGGGAGATTCATAGAATTTCACCATCTATTGGATGTTTTTAACATTTCTATGGTTCATTCTCATCTCCAAACATCAAGATCATTGTTCCAATTCAAAATAAGGTTTAAACACTAAAAATCATACAAAAAGAGCACTAAAAGTGCTAGAAATTGAAGCTACAATGCATATGTTGTTCTTACCTTGATGAATGAACTAATAAGGCTCTTGATTCTTGGCTTAATCTTCTATTAATTTCAATTTTGTGGGGCTGAATGGTGCTGGATTTTTGAAGGTGAAATAAGAAAGAAAAAGAGAGAAAAGGTGAGTGTTTGAAAATTTTGAAATGAAAAATGAGAGGTGTATTGAATAAGTCTTGAAATTTATATGGACGGAGAGAGGGAAGGGGGTAGGGGCCAGCCATATGGGGCCCACCCAACCTTCATCACACATTTTTTTAAAGAAAATAAGCCCAAACGTCTCACGGTTCGCGCTTTCTCGGTTCGTACCGATTTTTCGACGGAAGCGATTTTTATCAGTCTATGTCGAAATTTTGAAAATTTTAAAATGTCTTTATGTAACAACTTAAAATATGAGAATTTAAATAGTATAGGCTTTAGTAGAGTCGATTCAGCATTATATACGATTTTCGGACAATTATGGACTGATACGGGCTTTTCCGGGCTATATTCGGGATTTCTAAGTTCTCTTCCAAAAAATTTCGCATAGACAAACCTAATTCTTTCTAAATAGTTATAGAACTAGGTTTTCACTAAAATTATGCTACAGTGAGTGCTTTACGAGTTGCTAACCTGAGAGCCGAATTTGATCGGTTGTCACATTTACCCCCTGTTGAAAGAAATTTCGTCCCCAAATTTATTGCTTGCTACACACCGAGGACTCTTTCATGAATAGGTGAGGGTATTTGCTTCTCATAAAGGCTTCCCGCTCCCAGGTAAACTTAGGTCCATGCTTCGAATTCCAACGGACCTTGACGATCGGTATCTTGCTTCGCCTTAACTGCTTGATTTCTCGATCGAGAATTTCGATCGGCTCTTCTGTGATGTGCAATCGTTCATTGATTTGGACTCCCTCCAAGGGTAGCACCACTGCTTTTTCTGACAGGCATTTCTTCAGGTTTGACACATGGAAGGTGTCATGAATCGCACTGAGTTCCTGCGGTAGGTCTAACCTATAAACGACTGGTCCGATCCTTTCTAGAATCTCGAACGGTCCAATAAATCGAGGGCTCAGTTTTCCAGCTTTCCCAAAGCGGAACAATCCTTTCCACGTCGATACTTTCAGCAGTACCCTATCGCCAATCTGAAACTCGAGTGGTTTTCTGCGGTTGTCAGCATAGCTCTTCTGACGATCTCTGGCTGTCTTAAGCTTTTCTTGGATCATCTTAATCTTATCAGTTGTTTCTTGAACGATATCTGGTCTGATTAGTCGAGTTTCTCCCACTTCCAACCAATTAAGCGGTGATCTACACTTGCGTCCATACAAGGCTTCATATGGATGCTGGTGTGATAGCTGTTGTTGTAGGAAAATTCGACTAAGGGTAGGTGATTGTCCCAGCTACCTCCAAATTCCAACACACAAGCACGCAGCATATCCTCCAACGTTTGTATGGTTCTCTCTGTTTGTCCGTCAGTCTGTGGATGGTAAGCAGTGCTCAAATCAACTCTAGTACCTAATGCCGCCTGCAGTGACTGCCAAAATCGTGAAGTGAAGCGGCTATCTCTATCGGAGATGATTGAGATTGGTACTCCATGACGCATAACTACCTCGTTGACATAAAGTTGCGCGAGTCGGTCAATGCTATAATTCTCTCGAATTGGGAAAAAGTGCGCAGATTGAATGAGTCGATCCACAATTACCCATATTGAATCATGACCCTTCTTGGTTTTGGGTAATTTGGTCACGAAGTCCATTGATATCTGCTCCCATTTCCATTCTGGGATTTCCGGCTGTTGCAGGAGTCTGGATGGCTTCTGGTGTTCTGCCTTAACTCTTGCACAAGTCATGCATTTGCTCACATACATGGCTATATCCTTTTTCATTCCAGGCCACCAGTAGTGTTCTTTCAGTCCCTTGTACATCTTGTCAGATCCTGGGTGTATCGAGTATTTCGCCAGATGAGCTTCATTCATGATCGTTGACCTTAACTGATCGACCTTTGGTATCCAAATCCTGTCCTTAAAATAACGTATTCCGTCTGATTTCACCTCAAACTCTTTTTCTAACTGGTGTAGAGTCTCATTCTTCAGGTTTTCTGCCTTAAATGCTTCTTCTTGAGCTTCAAGTATTTGATTCTTCAAACTCGTTTGAACAAGCATTCCCATAGCTCGTGCTCTTGAAGGCTTCACCCTTTCCATCCTACTCAAAGCATCAGCTACTACATTCGCCTTTCCCGGATGATACTTTATCTCACAATCGTAGTCGTTGAGTAACTCGACCCATCTTCTCTGCCTCATGTTCAACATTTTCTGATCGAGGATGTGCTGTAGGCTCTTGTGATCCGTAAAGATTGTGCACTTTGTACCATAAAGGTAATGCCTCCAGATCTTTAGTGCACGCACCACGGCTCCAAGTTCTAGATCATGAGTGGTGTAATTTTTCTCGTGAACCTTTAATTTCCTAGACGCATAAGCGATAACCTTCTCATTTTGCATTAGAACACATCCTAGGCCCTGATGCGAAGCATCGCAATACACCACGAAGTTATCCGTTCCTTCGGGTAATGCCAAAATGGGTGCATTGCACAATTTATGCTTAAGTAACTGAAACGCTTCCTCTTGTTTTTCTCCCCAAATAAACTTCTTGTCTTTCTGCGTTAACATTGTCAAAGGTTGCGTGAACTTAGAGAAATTAGCGATGAATCGCCGATAGTAGCCTGCCAAACCAAGAAATTGTCGAATTTCTGTTGGTGTCTTCGGAGCTTCCCATTTTTTATGGCCTCAATCTTTGCTGGGTCGACATGGATTCCTTCCTTGTTCACTACATGGCCCAGAAAATGTACTTCCCCAATCCAAAACTCACATTTGGAAAATTTCGCGTAGAGTTTCTCAGTTTTGAGTAACTCCAGTATCAATCTTAAATGCTGCTCATGCTCCTCCTTGCTTCGTGAGTAGATCAGGATGTCGTCTATGAATACAATCACGAACTTATCTAAGTACGGTCGACATACTCTGTTCATCAGATCCATGAAAACTGCCGGAGCGTTTGTCAAACCAAAAGGCATGACCAAGAACTCGTAATGACCATACCGAGTTCTGAATGCTGTCTTGGCGATATCTTCTTCACGGACTCTCATCTGATGGTATCCGGATCGAAGATCAATCTTGGAGAAGTAAGTAGCTCCTTGCAATTGGTCGAACAAATCATCAATGCGCGGAAGAGGGTAACGATTCTTGATAGTGATCTTGTTCAGCTCCCTATAGTCTATACACATCCGAAAGGATCCGTCTTTCTTTTTGACGAATAACACTGGGCTCCCCATGGCGAAGAGCTGGGGCGGATAAATCCCTTATCAAGTAGCTCTTGAAGCTGATTTGACAGTTCTTGCATTTCTGATGGCGCCAGGCGATATGGTGACTTTGCTACGGGGGCCGCTCCTGGAACTAGATCAATGTGGAACTCTACCTGCCTTTGCGGGGGTAATCCGGGTAACTCCTTCGGGAACACTTTGGGATAATCTTGTACAACTGGAAAGTCCTGAATTTGCTTCTCCTTTACCTCTTTATCTACAACATGCACCATAAACGCCACGCAATCCTTTCGCAAATGGCTTCGCATTTTCATGTAGGATACTATACTGGATCTTGATGTACCTCTTCAGTTCCATTTGCGAATACCCTTGTTTAAGCCTTGCGTCCTTAATTTACTTGATTGGCTTACGTAGCTTTGTTCCTCCTCTTGGTGCTGCTCAAGCCTTTATTCAGCGTGGAATACCTATCTTTAGAGTGGTCTGGCCTTCTAAACTCGTAGCAGACTTTCCGCCCTTCTTGACCTTTCTTTCCTTTCTTTAGTATAGAGCAAAATGTCTTGCTAGTTTACATTTGGTACCCGAAATACAAGCTCATAGGTGGTTCCAGTTGTATCTAGTACATTTTGGAGGAGAGCCCATATACTTTCCTGACTCTTGGGTCTTCACTCCAAAATTTCTGGCTACTTTCCGACTTTTGATTGAATTACCACGAGTCATTTCCTCTGACTGGTGCTCAAATTTTCTTGTATTACCATCTTTCCATTCGATGGGTACTATGACTTCCTTATTTCTTCCATTTGCGACAAGGTCGGTAGTAACTTGAGTGACTATGGTAGGTACGACTTCCTGGACTTGTTGGGCTATCAGTTGAGCAATGTTGATCGATTAATTCTCACGGTTCACTTTCTAGCTACGTGTGTTTCTTCTGGAAAATACGGTTCTAAATCATTTGTAAAATGTATGTTTGATTAAAAGTTGTCTTTAATAAATGTTCGAAAATATTTGTATTTTATTTGTGACAATTTCTTTAAAATAAAATCGATAAGAACGTCTTTGTGATTAAATAAAAATTAGTTTCATAAAAACTTAATACATATCTGAAAGGGTCAAATTTGATGCTAATGCATCCTTAAAATATTTTACTCACCCAAGCTAAGATTTAAATGGGACAACCAAAAAAAAGTACACTTTGATTTATAATAAGATTTTTTTAAATTAACGAGAGTTACAATCGAAAGGATCAACTTTGCCAACAGTATTACCACAACTTGCCAACACAAGTCAACTCTCCTAGTCGTCCTTCTTGCCGTCATAGCATTTTTTTTACAACATTGGTGGTACATTCCTCCAAGAGATGCACCAATTTTGTCAACTTAATTATGGCCTGATTCTATCTAGATGTCCTGCTTCGACTATTTTGCAGTCCGTCGGCGAGTGTTTGCATTGTTCGAGCCTCTCTTTGTGTCATACTAGTAATATAACCGATCAATAACCCCGAAAGGATATGAAATGATCTTGCATTATCTTGATGAGTTATCGCCAGTCCACTCCGAATGGTTGCTGCAACTCTCTTCTGAGTTGTCTCATATGAGGTGTTGGGAGGTTCGGGTTAGGCGTAGGAATAACTGGTGTTCTTTGAGATAAGACCGTTGTTAGGGGTAATCGAAGGTGGATCGCTTAAATATCCTCACTTGTTACTCTAGTGTTGGAATCATAATGCTTAGACGGGTCTTTCTCCGAAGTCTAAGTAATAGTGTTCGACATAGTGATTGTAGTGTCCGCACAACTTATTAACGCGCATTCAAAATACAAGTGACATCCTAGGCGCTAACGTAGGAGTGTTTCAACAATGAAATTACTTTTCTTAAACGCGTAAGTGCTATAGTAAATATCAACATCGTGATATGCTTATGCGAACTCACACAAGTTATGCTTTTCAGGAATTTTTGGAAGGTTCCAATTCTACTAGCCGTATGATTAATTTATAAGTCTTATTCTACTTATACCATGGCTAGGCATAGGTGATCAGGCTTAGCCTATCTATGATATATCAAAATAATACCTATCCTAATCATCTTTGAAATCTTTGATTTTGAAAAGTTATTTAATTTTTGTAAATTGTTGGTTATAGTACTTGGTTTTGTGGAAAACCGATGTTCTCTATAACCTATGGCTCTGATACCAAATCTGTAACACCCCGCTAAAGCGGAAACACGAGGTGTGACAGCTAAGATTTCAATGCGATAGGAGATAAACAACATCAACCATTCATATCAATACATTTAAAGTTTACAGATCGTATTACAACCAACTGAAGTTTAGAAATTACAGACATAGCAAAATAAATAAAGTCTTGGTTGATGCCAACAAACGCGCAAATTAAGTTTTTTCATTTACCTTCTGATTTCCTGAAAAACATGTTAAAACAAGCGTCAACTACGAGAGTTGGTGAGTTCACAGGTTTTTCATATGCACAAAATAGTTTTGATGTGGAAAAATTTTAGTGAATCTTTATACTCACTCAAATTTTTATAAACATTTATAGTGAAACTTTTTGTCCACTACCATTACAAGCCTTATCATTAGTGAACGTTTTTGCTCACTCCATTTCAAAGCTTAGTAACAAAACATGAGGAAATTCCCTGGTTAACGTTAATTACATGATATTTTAATTGTTGAGTCACTACTAAGCCTAAAAATACGACATGCTACGCCCCTGTTCTACCTCAGCGGTGGGACTAAATCCCACATGTGTAGAACTTTTATTCAATACAGTGCACCTATTTCTCGTCAGTATAATGTGGGTATGTCAACCAAATAGCGCTATCCACTAGTATTATAGGCCCATTGTTATGAGTTGATAGTAGTTACCGGGGACTTAAATTTTTATACTCAACATACCATGTCTCTTAACATTGCACAATTTACTCATATCAAGGATTTATATTACAATATAAATCAACAATTCATTTCATTAAACATGTTTTTCACCCCAAATACGTAAAAACGGTAAAAGAGGGGCTGTGAATACTCACCTTGGATAGCTTAGCGATTAGCGCGAAATCCAAATTTTTAGTCCCGAGCCTACGAGTGTCCTAGATAATCCATAGGTAACGTAAGTCCCAATGTATCGGTTCAATACCCTAATTAAGTCCAAATCCAACATTCTTATATAATGCCCACACTTAGTTTAGGTAGTCAACCATAACACTCAAATGAATGTAAGGGCTTGAAACTCAAAATTCAACTTTTTGGAAATATTCAGATGCTGACAGATTGGTATGTTTGGCAAAAAGTCACTTTTAAGCTATACTCCAAAAAGGTTTAAGTTTCCAAATTTTTACCTACTGAAGTTGATTGTGTTAGAAACATTCCCACCAAATTTCATAATTTTTAGAGGTGTTTAGCTCATATAAATAATTTTTACAAAAACGGTGTGCACAGCTCACATTGGAAAATACATGTCTGTAGTGTTTGACTCATATAGGGTTTGTTACCACTCTAAATCTTAAATTTCAAAAGGGATTTTCAAGCTAACATGCATACCTAACTAATGAAACAAGTTTCACTCAGATTTGATGATTTATGAGTGAGTTATGACCTCTTAAATCCATGCATGTGAATCTGCCATTTCTAGACAGCTTGCACCACGAATTTATTTTCATTGGTTGCACACTCAAAAATCCACCAAATCACATGATTCCGGATTCTTTGGAAATCTACTTCAATAAAATTGAGTCTAGAATCAAGAATTATGCATTTTGAATAAGTTCTCAAAGAGATATGCATGCAACAAGTTAACATAAAAATTTTACCCGGAGCTGTTGCACCACAAAAAGTTTTGACATAGATGAGGGGTCTATACTTAGTATTTTTAAATGATTCCAGTGGGGTTTGAATCCCAACTCACAAAATATTAGTCCCTCAAAAATGTAGATAAAAATAAGTTCATATGCACCCCTTTTGGGTCGTCCAAACACACATGCAACAATCTGTCAGCTTCTGTCCAGATTCAAAACTCACTATTTCACAAGTAACACATAGAAATCTTCAAAAATTGGGGTTTCTTTTGATGCTAAACTAAATCCCCCATCATATAACATGTAATAATCAATATTTTGTACTAAAATCAAGATGATTCTTGCATGCAATCATCCAAGAATTTCCAGCCTCTAATATAAACTAAAAACACCAAAAATTTGAGGTTTTCCACTCTAATCTTGTGTTCATAAGGGAGATTTATAGAATTTCACCATCTATTGGATGTTTTTAACATTTCCATGGTTCATTCTCATCTCCAAACATCAAGATCATTGTTCCAATCCAAAATGAGGTTTAAACACTAAAAATCATACAAAAAGAGCACTAAAAGTGCTAGAAATTGAAGCTATAATGCATATGTTGTTCTTACCTTGATGAATGAACTAATAAGGCTCTTGATTCTTGGCTTAATCTTCTATTAATTTCAATTTTTGGGGCTGAAGAGTGATGGATTTTTGAAGGTGAAATTAGAAAGAAAAAGAGAGAAAAGGTGAGTGGTTTGAAAATTTTGAAATGAAAAATGAGAGGTGTATTGAATAAGTCTTGAATTTTATATGGAGGGAGAGAGGGAAGGGGGTAGGAGCCAGCCATATGGGGCCCACCCAACCTTCATCACACATTTTTTTTTATGGAAACAAGCCCAAACGTCTCACGGTTCGCGCTTTCTCGGTTCGTACCGATTTTTCGACGGAAGCGATTTTTATCAGTTTATGTCCAAATTTTGAAAATTTTAAAATGTCTTTATGTAACAACTTAAAATATGATAATATAAATATTATAGGCTTTAGTAGAGTCGATTCGGCATTATATACGATTTTCGGACGATTATGGACTGATACGGGCTTTTCCGGGCTATATTCGGGATTTCTAAGTTCTCTTCCAAAAAATTTCGCATAGACAAACCTAATTCTTTCTAAATAGTTATAGAACTAGGTTTTCACTAAAATTATGCTACAGTGAGTGCTTTACAAGTTGCTAACCTGAGAGCCGAATTTGATCGGTTGTCACAATATATTGTACGTGGTAAATCATATGTTATTTTATACACCGACGTAGCTTCTCGCGTTCTTGTGAGTAGTTAGCGTTCTCCTATAAACCTGCCTCTCTCTTTCTTTCTTTTTCTCTCTCTCTCTTACTATATATATATAGGGAGATTCATTCAAAAAATATAACTTTTTAAGAAAAAAAACGAAGAGCAATCTCAACCACTCAACTCGGTCAATAAAGACGGCTTTTACCGGTCCCCCTTTAATAATCTCTACCCTCCCATGAATTGCGTCAATCTCCGTGATCACGTCCACCGTAACCGCTGACTAACTTCCTGAATTACCGACTAACTTATTGACTAACTGACTTACTAACTAACGGACTTACTGACTAACAAATATTCTTCCGATTCGTTGTGCGGCTATCACTTACGTAATTAACGTAAGTGATTCTCTTATCCCTTAAAAACTTTCACTAATATTGAATTTTTTAATTCATTTTCTTTGATATATAACATGAATACTAATCCCAGTCAATGTTTTTTGGTCTTTTTCTTTTATCGACGAGATCGTGGGTTACCTATCATGAGTTTCGTAGTATGGAAATCCATTCTTAATGTAGGTAAGTGCTCCTTTAAACTTTGTTTATTACTTGTATGTTTTTTTATCTCTTTTTTCTTTGATGTTTAAGATGAATAGTATGTGTTCCTTTTATCCTCAAAGAGTTCCATTCTTATTGAATATATTATCTATTCATGTTTAATGACTGACTAACTCACTGACTTACTGACTGAGAAATTAAGTTATTGACTAACTTACTGCTGACTTACTGACTTAGTTACTGGCTGACTTACTGCTGACTTACTGACTACTGACTAACTAACTTATTGACTAACTAACTTACTGACTGATTAACTTATCGACTAACAAACTTCCTGACTAACTAACTTATCGACTAACAAACTTCCTGACTTACTAACTAACTAACTTATTGACTAACTAACTTGTTGACTTACTAACTAACTAACTTATTTACTGAGTGACTAACCAACTGACTTACTAACTAACTAACATTTCGTGCGGCTAGTGTAATAACCAAGATCCTAGATGGAGTTAAATAAGTTAAGTTACTGTCAATTGACCTTTTGTGAGAATATGATGATTTTAGGGGTTAGTTATGTAACTATTGAAAAGTTTAATGGCATGGGCTTTTACCATTTTAGGTATGGGCTTGGCCCAAAACCCTAGGTATTTAAACCCTAAACCCTAAAATTAAACCATTTTTGGAAGTGTTAGTGTGTGTGAAGTGTGTGTTTTGGAAGGAAGTATCATCATCAAGCTTTAGTAGGGGATTTTCGCTTCGTAAGGTAAGATCTCGATGCCCGAATAGTGTGAGATCACTGTTAATCGTCGTATATTTGCTTTGGGATTAGTTTGGATACAATTGGGTCAGATTAGAATCGATTTTGATCGATTTTAGTCTGTTTTCGGAACTGTCCTCGTTTTCCGAATCGGAATTCATATTTTCCGAATCGGAATCTATGTTTTCCGAATCGGAAAATCATATTTTCCGAATCGGAATTTATGTTTTCCGAATCGGAAAATATGTGGTGTTCTCGGAGGTGTTTTGTTTCGTCATGCCTTTCCCGGATTGGAAACCTACGTTTTTCCGAATCGGGAAATTGGCTAGTTAAGTCGTTATTTTGACCTCGTTACTTTTGGAATGCGGATTATGAGTCGGGATTTCCGAATCGGAAATTACCATTTTCCGAATCGGAAAATGGTAGGTTTTCCGAATCGGAGAACGGCGTGTTTTTCCGAATCGGATTTTGTGCTTTTCCGAGTCGAGTTTTGGAAGGTTTTGTCATTAGGGTTATTTTCGGAGAAGGATTTTTTTTTCCATAGTAGTTTAACCCCTTAGAAATAAAAATTTTCGAGGGGCACTGCCCCTCAGACCCCGCAAGGGCGGCTCCCCTTGACCCCGTCCGCTAACCGGGTAGCGGAACCCCCGTGCTGGGTCTGCCTAGGGGTATCCTAGTTGTGGGTTTTCTAAGTGCGAATCACTAATGCCTTAGGAATTTGTACAGATACGGGAGTTAGAGTAAGCAGCGAGTTAAGCTCAGGTGAGTTCCCTTGCCTGAAAATGAATGGACTGCTTTTATTGTTTTAAACATATCCAGTCGATTTGCAAACGTTTTGATGATATTAATGTGATTTGTGAAATTATAAATGGTTGTGAATACTATATTGATGATCATCATATACATGCTATTTTACCCTTTCGGGACTGCATCGTGAGTAATAAGTACCATGGGACCGTACATCCCTGGGAAGTTTAGTGGTGTGAGGCACGGACTACGTCCGTCACTCCTTAAATGAGAATCGGGGAGATCCGGCCACGTAAGGTTGATTGTGGGATGGTGCGAGGCACGAACTATGTCCGTCACTCCTTAAATTGTGTATCCGGGGGATCCGGCCATCCGGTTGTTGTATTGTGATTTTATTACTCATGATGCTTTCCTATTTATTTGAGATATCTGAATTTACGGCCAGCGGGCCGGAACTGTGTTTTAAACTGTTTCTGAGGGAATTTACCAGACCTTTCGGTCTAACCCTCGTTTTCAAAATCTCAAACCTTTTTCAGGGAAAGATCGTGAGGCAAGAGGCAAGGGGAAGGTAGGCGTTTAGAGTAGCGCTACCGGTAGAAGTTTAGTGTTTATCCTAAATTTAGAATCTCAGCTGTGGAGGGTTGTTCCGCATGCACTCTTAAACCACCTACTTTTGAGTTGATGTTTATGATACTGAGTATTTAGATCACTGGGATTTATATTACATGCATGTTATTATCGTGATGGGTTTTGGGTTGTTACAAATTGGTATCAGAGCACTAGTTTAAGTGAATTAGGTGACCAGGAATTGGGCCTAGTCTTAAACTGTAGGATTAGGGACACAGCTGAGATATTAGGACATTAGGATTTTGCCTATGAGTCGTGGTCGGGTATGGAGGTGCGAGGACTAGCGTGTACCATGGAAACGTGCTTACACCTGGCTAGTGTAGTCACGGGACCATGAATACATGTGAATACTTACACAGCCTGTAAATCCAGTCATTTAGGGTTGTCTAAATTTTATGTTACTATTTCAGTATCGATGGCCGGACGTAGCCTTCGAAGCAGGGTGATACCGGAACCTGAGGCCCCGCCGCCGCCTGCTCGTACGACTGCGGTTCGAGGAAGGGCTGGTGGTCGGGGAAAGGGTCGGGGAAGAGGAGGATCTCGTAAGGCCGCAACGGCAGTTGAAGGAACTCGGCGACCGACTAGAGGTAACCGCAGGGCGCAGAGCGAAAGGCCGCCCGTTGAACCAGAACCTTCTCATCAGGAGAGTTCTGCTAGTCAACCGGCAGCGTTTGTTACTCATGAGGCATTTCAGACTGAGCTGGGCAAGATTCAGGACGCTCTACAAACTTTACTGAACCAGCAAGAGAAGTCGAGATCTGATGGTGATCGAGAGGATTCGGGAATGACAAGCCCGCCGGCCACTGTGATCGGCGGAGGTTCGCGACAGACACCACCCGTTAGTGAAGAGCTACCCAAGTCGACTCATGGGTGTAGCTACAAGACTTTTGTTGCATGCAAGCCTCCTACTTACAAAGGAGAGCGGGATCCGGTTTTGGCTTTACGATGGATCGAAGAGATCGAGATGGTATTTGAGACGTGCAAGTGTGCAGCCGAGGACAAGGTAGTATTCGCGCGATCGATGCTGAAGGCGGATGCCTTACACTGGTGGAACGTGGAGACCGGGGGAAGAGGGGCTGAGGTTGTGAGATCTATGCCTTGGAAGAGCTTTGTGGCGAAGTTTAGATCGCAATTCTGCCCTTTGGCCGCGACTAAGAAGATGGAAGAGGAGTTTCTTCAGCTGAAGCAAGGATCACTGTCAGTGCAGGAGTACACTACTCGTTTCATCGAGAAATCGAGATTCGCTGAGATTTATGTACCGACTGAGGAGCGTAGAGTGGAAAGGTATATATGGGGTTTGAAGGGAAGCATTCGGGAGTTTGTGATGGGGAAAGATCCGGCTACTTTTCTGGCTGCTATCAACGCGGCCGAGTTGATCGAGAGAGAGAAGGATCGTCAGATGACTGAGCAAGTGGGAGAGAAGAGGAAGTGGTCTGGGCCAGTTAGTGAGCTGCGATGGGGTAAGGCCCCAAGGTTTGAGCATCGCGGGAATCAGAGTTCGAGTCAGAGACCTTGCGGCAAGTGCCACCGTGTTCATCGGGGAAACTGTCAGTCAGGACCAGTCACTTGTTTCCAGTGTGGGAAGCCGGGTCATTTGTCGAAGGATTGTCCGGGGAGGAGATCATGTTATCAGTGTGGTTCTCCAGACCACATCAGGACCGACTGTCCCCAGCTGAAGAGGGGAGGAGCACCGATGACTGGAGGGCGTGCGACTGAGTCCCGAGATGATCAGAAAGCGGCACCAACTCTAGCAAGGAGTCGAGCCTTCAGGATGACCGCCGAGGAGGCGGAGGAAGCACCGAAAGTGGTGACAGGTACATTCTTGATTAACTCCATACGTGCTAAAGTGTTATTTGATACGGGTTCAGACTATTCATATGCTACCCCTGAGCTTCTTAAACAATGTTGTGTAAAACTTGAACCATTAGACCATCCTTATGAGGCGGACACCGCCAATGGGCGAGTGTGGGTTAGAGAGTTTGCAAAAGGTTGTACCGTAGAATTGGAAGGATGCCTAGTGCCCGTAGTGTTAAGACTTATACCTATGGAAAGTTTGGACGTGGTTTTAGGATGGGATTGGATGATTAGAAACAAGGTAAAGATAGACTGTGAGCAAAAGATGGTTCGTATCAAATTACCGGATGGGAGAACGGCCGTAGTTTATGGCACTAAGAGGAATAGGAGTACTAGCTTGATTTCGGTGATTAAGGCAAATCGATGCATTAGAAAAGGGTGTATTTGGTTTATGGCTTATGTTGTAGATTCAGAGAAGAATAAGTTAGAGGTAAAGGATGTTGAGGTTGTTCGTGATTACCCGGAGGTTTTCCCGGAAGATTTAGTTAGTCTACCGCCTGATCGAGAGATCGAGTTTCGGATCGATCTAGTACCCGGAGCGACGCCCATCGCTAAAGCGCCGTATCGACTTGCACCGTCGGAGTTGAAAGAGATGTTGGCACAACTACAAGAGCTCCTTGATAAGGGATTTATTCGCCCGAGTACTTCGCCTTGGGGAGCACCGGTGTTGTTCGTGAAAAAGAAAGACGACACCATGAGGATGTGTATCGACTACCGAGAACTCAACAAAGTCACCGTCAAGAACAAGTATCCGTTGCCAAGGATTGATGATTTGTTTGACCAACTGCAAGGGGCTAAGTTCTTCTCGAAGATTGATTTGCGATCAGGTTATCATCAACTCAAGGTTAGAGAAGAAGATATTCTAAAGACGGCGTTTCGGACTCGTTATGGACATTATGAATTCCTCGTGATGTCATTTGGGCTTACAAACGCGCCAGCAGCTTTTATGGACTTGATGAATAGAGTGTGTAAACCGTATTTGGATGAGTTTGTTATCGTTTTCATCGACGACATTTTGATCTTGTTGTCCCTAAAAACAATGAAATGCAAATAGAAATGGATGGAAATCCTATAAGAATGAGATGAAATCAATGAAGCTTTGATGAACTCAACAATGGTGAAAAAGTTGCCCAATTTGGTATAATATTGATTCCTATTCAAAACCCTAAACATCCTTTTCCTTTTATAGGGAAAAGGAAGTTACATAAGTTGTCAACAACGGCCCCCGAGGTTCCAAACCTCAAACAAGGGCTTAAACAAAATAAGATTGTTTACAAAACAAGGAAACTAAACTAGAAAGCATTGTAAAGATAGATGATTCTGACTCTTCTCAACATCTGGGTTCTACAATCTCCCCCTTTGAGAAGAAGTCAGAATGGTGGTGGAAGCTCCAGTGCAGGCTCCCACTTGGACATCTGCAGGTATTCTTCCCACTCCCCTATGATCCGTGCTCTCATCTGCATTGCCGCTTCTGCCCTTCTGTACATCAACCGCTCCTTAAGCTTCTTCTCGATCAACCTCATTGCCTCCAGCAGCTTTCCTTTTCCGTCTATGATTCTCCGACTTGGAACCTGATCCGCCAGCAGTCTACTCTGCATGCCATTATAGACATAGAGGAGGGTCCCGTCGCAGAACCTGGAGAGCTCGCCAAACCTCATGAACCTGCGCTCCTTCTTCTTCCGAGTCAAGTACAGGACTCCATGCTCAGGTATCCTGGTTGGCATGTAAGGCGTGTAGGCATCGATACCAGGAACGAGCAGGTTTGGTCTCAGCAGGTTGACCTTCGGCTGGCGGCTTTCTATGGCAAGCTGGTAGTCCGTCACTCTCGCGAGAGAGATTGCGTGACGGACGTATTTCTTCAGTATCTCCGTGCCATCTCTGTAGTGCTCTGGTCGGAGGATCGGGCCTTGGAGGTACTTGATGATCGTGAGAAGGTCTTCTAGATGCACCCGATCTAAGTCAGCTTCCGTGAAGGTCCAGTTCTGCAGTTCACCTCGAGGGACACCGGTGCCGTACATGCGAACATCATATTCAAGGAATAACTGATGGCCATGTCTGTAGGGGCGCATAGCAGTTACCTTGATAAAACGACGTCTGATCCTCTGGCGTCCATGAGTGGCCCAGTTGCACATTCGCTGATGTACGTACGCTGTCCTTCGTCTCTTGTTCTTGATGTGAGAGATCCCGAAGTAGACTTTTCGGGACCAGGCGTGCAGCTTCTCTTGCTGGTAGATGCGGGTGAACGTTTCTTCTAGGAACGGGCGGAAGATGATGGAGTGGTTCCAATTGAGCTGGATGACAGTAGGAGCATCGGTTTCTGGATCGGTAGAGTGGACGGTCCGTGGGGCTTCTGGAGTTGGAAACTTGAGCGCTGAGAGGAGGTTGGCGTAGTCAGGATCCTTGACTAGATCGTCTCCCTTCTGATAGACCCTTAGGCTCTGAGCTAGCGACCGCAAGATCTTCCGGGCTGCTTCCGGAATCTGGAACTCTGAAGGATCAGTCGGCGCTGCTTCTGGTATAACGGCATCAATCTGAGCCGTGTCCGTCATCTGAGGAAACTGAACTGTCTCCCCTTCCGGAATCCTCTCATATCTCCAACTCCCCATGTCCGGAATGTCTTCTGTCTCAGAGTCGACATAGGGAGCTTCGGCGGCCTCGAAGTCTGTGGGAGCGCTCGAGGGAGCGGCTGAGGAACCTGGAGCTGGAGCTGAAGAACCGGAGCCGGAACCAGGTTGGAGGTCGGTGCGAAGCCGTTTTGCAGCTTGTACCTCCCCCTCATGAGGACCTGGTGCAGAGTCATCAGGGTCATCATGCCTCCTCTTCGAAGGCTGAGCCTGGGACCGACACACGGCCTCCAGTTCTCTAATCCTTTGTTGTAGCAGCTCGATCTGGGCAGCTTGATCTCGGACTTGGGCGGACAGGCGGTCATTCTGAGTGGTGTAGGAGGTGACCATCATCAAGTGCTCCACCTCAGTGACGTAGCCTGGGATCGGTGGAAGGTCGCCCGAAGTCGGAGGAGCGAGCCTGAGGACGTCTTCAGTTGGCCTGGGAATGGGAGCTTCAGTAGATGGGGCAGCCTCAGAATGTTTGCCCTTGATCCTCCGTTTGAGCTCGTAGAGCTCCGCATCCCGGTCTTCTTGAAGCTTGCGCGACGCCTCAAGATCGGCTAGTCTCTTTCTCTCCGTCTCGGCCAAGGCTTTCTCGAGTGCCTCGACCCGCGCATCCCGAGCCTGATTGGCTTGCTCCACAGCTAATAACCTGCTTTGGACGACTTTAAGGATGTCGTTCGAATCCGTCGGACCTATTAGTCCCGTTGGTGCAGGGGCGGTTTTAGGGATTCCGCCCGAATCCGTCAGGCTCAAAAGCCCCGGTGTTGCGTGAGCATCTTTATAGACTTTGCTCGAGTCTGTCGGACCCGGTCCCGGAAGAGCTAAACCCGGTGCCACTTGGGCTCCAGTTGACGAGTAGAGTCCTAAAGAGGTACTCTCTCGGCCCGATGTCACCGCTGGTATAATGCTGACGGTGTCGGGGCTTCCGGTGGATCCTCGAAGGGCGTCCAATGACGCACCGACTCTCCCCGTTCTGGCCTCGCCACTTGGGCGGGCAGATGATGCATCCAAGAGTGTCCTAGACAAATGAACGACCCTAAAGGTCTCAGTGAGTGGCTCTAGGACTACTGGTGCTCTGAAAGACGTCGAGAGGTGGGCAGAGCCTCTCTCATTTCAACACCGGCAGACTCCAATTGAGTGGCCGGTGGAAGTTGAGCTAAATCCCCGTGAGAATGTGAAACGACCATCTGTTGAGAGATGGCCGAGTGGCTGGTTTGGGCGTGCAAATGCGTTGGTTGGCTGCCAGCGACTTGACCTGACGTCAGCGAGTGACCGGTCTGTGTGAGGGTTGCCTCTGTGGGGGTTGGACTCTGGGTAAGAGGAATATCCGTTTCTAACCTATGCGGCTCTTCTTCTCCATCCGCCTCCTCTAATTGAGCCCAAGGTTCGCTCAACTGGACCTCTACGTCTTCGGTCTCTTTTTCTCTGCTCTCTCTCCTTTTCTCCCCTCTCTCTCTCTTCTTCTTCTTCGCTGTCTTCTCGACCCCAGCCGGTAGCTACCTCGGCCTCACCTTCTTCCTCCTGACCAACAGTACGGTCATCCGACGCCAGATCCGCAATAAGAGTGGGATCACCTGAAATCCGGTCGTCGTTGAAGGAGGAGGTGGCTTCATCCAAATCTATCACTTGGGCCTTCCCGCCCTTTGGTGGATCTGATAGTTGAAACTCGGAGTCGGATCCGTAGTCAACTTGTTCTGATTCTGTCGCCTCGTCATCGGGCTCACGACGGTCCTTGGGAGTGTGCTCGGAAGATTCGTGACCGTCGGAGTCATCGCCTTGTGGTTCGCCTGAGGGTTCGCCTCCCTGAGAAATGACGGCCGCCGAGTGAGGTGGTGGAGGAACATGTGCTTGTTCTTGTGGGGAAGCTTCCACGTCCTCCCCAGTAGGTTGTTGCGGCGGCGTCGGCGATCGGTGCCTTTCCGATGACGAGTGGATCGGAGACTGCTGAAGGGTTCCCGTGAACTGCTTCACTCTGAAGTGACTCGTGTACTCGCGTTCGCGGACGACATCAGTAGATTCCTCCACAACAGTAGGAGTGCGAGCACGAGTGGCACGGTTCTGGATCATGGTCTGGTATGCACCGGCTCTAGAAGTGTGCGGAGTGGCAGACGTACCGACAATTCTACCCGCTCCTCCCCTAACGTCAACTCTCATCACTCCCGAGCCAGAAGCTCCTCCACTGGAGCTCTGGCCCGCCGTACCAGAGGCACGGCTTCTAGTTAGGACGGGTTGCACGTCTTGGGCAGGGCTCCCCGGTTCTGAGGAGTCCGTAGACGTGTCTTCTAAGCCTATGGATATTCGGTACATCCTAACACTCACTGACCTACGGTCTGCCAAGTTGAGCACGTTTGCCGGTATGTGCATCTCTACCTGACCACGCTTCAGAGACTTCTTGTTGGCTCGGCCGATCTGCTGGCTTTCGAAGCGGAGATGGCTTGATCTGCGTCGGACAGTACGGTTCTGGTTCATGTGATCTCGAATGACCAGACTGAAGAAGCGCATCCAAGGGATGGATGTGTGCTTTGTGCGTCCTGGCCCAGCTCTGACATCACCGATGATGTCCGCCCAGATTTGCTGTGCAAAGTCGATCCGCCTTCCGTAGGCGACCGCATGGAAAATGTGCCAGAACTGAGTGGAAGCCTTGTCCACGCCATGGGTCTTTGAGGAGATCGTGCGGTTAAGTATGTTGAAGAAAGAGTACCAGATAGGTGGCAGCATTCCCTGTGAGATCTGGGAGATTCCTCTCGGCCTGTTGTTCTCAGTGTAGTGGACTCCGACAGCGAGCACTTCGCTGAACAGTTCAGGTCCAGACACGAGAGGGTCAAACGGGGCCTCCGGAGTTGCAGCTGGCAGACGAAGGATTCTGCGAAGATCCTCCATAGTGAAGACCAGATCAGTCTGGTCCACTCGGCCGATGATGGTTTGAACTCCGTCCCGGTTCTCAACACGGGAAGTGTTCCAGAACTGCTGCAGATAAATCATCGGGATATCAGCAGTGGCTTGCATCGCGTATGCAAGGGGGTGAGCTCGGAGAATCTCGAGAACAACGTCATCTTGGACGGTGAAGTTCGCCAAGTCAACGAACTGGTTGTTCTGGTGGATCTCAACGATGTCTGCCGGGTTGATCAGTGCGAGATCAGCAGCGTTGGCGACTGGTGAAGTGGGAGCAATCGGTTGTTGATCAGCCATTTCTGCACGACATTAAGTGTTAGAAAAATTGCAACGTGAAAAGACTATACTCTCGACTAGACGCGAGTCGGAAAACCTCGAAAACCCAATAAAGGGTGTTTCGTATTTTCCGAGTCGAAAAACGAGCAAACAGTACGAGGGGAGTTTTCCGATTCGGAAAAGGCTGTTTTCCGAGTCGGAATACTCAACACTTGGGAAAAAATAGCATAAGAATAAACAGACAAGTTTTCCGATTCGGAAAAGGATGTTTTCCGAATCGGGAAACTCCCACACTTAGAGAGGAAAACTTGTGGGTTTTCCGAGTCGGAAAACAAGGTTTTCCGATTCGGAAAATGTCAACACTTAGTAAAACTTTGGCAAGACTTGGTCTCTCGAACGAGTCGGAAAACCTTGGAAACCCATAAGGGTAGTTCCACGTTTTCCGAGTCGGAAAAGAAGCAACTAAGAACCGAGACCAAGTCCGATTCGGAGAACTATGTTTTCCGAATCGGAAAACATACAATAAGACTCATCGTTTTCCGATGCGGAAAACTTGAATGTTCAAGTTTTCCGATTCGGAAAACTTGAATGTTCAAGTTTTCCGAGTCGGAAAACCGAGACTGTTCGAGTTCTCCACTTAGAAACCGCTCAAAAACCGTCGATCTAAGGTCCTAAACTATCAACATTCATCCTAAATCAGTTTATAACAACATTATAAGCAACAATGGATCGTTTTAACGTCCCGAAATCCCATTCCAAGAAGTTTGGGTTTCGGGTAAGTTTAAAAACTTTTAGGCTTCGATCCAGACAATAAAACGCATGATTTAGATGTTAAAACTATATAAGGGTTGATCGTTTACTTACCAGGAATCCGAATATGTAAAGAAATCGACGATCGGAGCAATAACGAGCGAAAACCGGAATCGAGCGCGAAGTGGGTTCAGGTGAGAAATCAGAGAGAAAAAGATGAAAATTTGAATTTTGTGAAAAGTAATTCTTGAAAACCGGTATTTATATTTTTACCGAATTACACTGTGTTTGGGTCAAAAACACTGTGTTTGGCTCTCCTTTTGGCTCTCTTAACCCGACTTTCACCATTTGGCAAAAACCACCCCTGGACTTGAAGTTTGAGTAAACTTACAAACAGGTCCCTGAACTTGTATTTTCAGAAAATTTCAAAACAGACCCTGGACTACAAGTTTCACAATATTTGCAAAACGAGTCCCTGAACTTTAAGAAGCAGAAAGTGGCAAAGCTAGTCTCCGAACTTGTAAGTTCAAGACATGTACTCTACCGCCCCCTGAACTTTCAAGTTCACAAAAGTTACAAGTTCAGCCCTCGACTCCCGAAAATAGAGACTTACCTGGTGCGTCTCACTGGGTTTAGAGCGAGTCCTGGTCTGAAGTAACCAGAAGTCGTAGCGGGGATCCACACCTACAAAATAAAGTAGAAACTGGTATCCAAGGAGTCGTGGATCCGAGAACGTTAGCACACATACTAAAGATCAAAGTTAAACTTGGTACTCCCCCTCAATACATGCATTCTCTCAGAAATTCCCCCTACACACATGCATGCACTATAAGAACTCCCGACTCTCCCTAGACCTCAGGCGGGGAGGTCTAGCATTCCTAACTTGCTTAGGAGGAAAAAGTGACGCTTCTCGTCAAACGGCTTGGTGAACAAATCAGCAAGCTGATAGTCACTCTCAACAAAGTATAGTTCAATGTTACCTTTCTCGACGTGATCTTTGATGAAATGATATCGAATGTCGATATGCTTCGTTCGAGAATGTTGAACCGGATTTGCCGTGATCTGTATTGCACTTTTGGAGTCGCAGTAGATGGGAATTCGATGCATGGTGTATCCAAAGTCAGCTAGTTGGGTTTTCATCCAGAGAACTTGCGAACAGCAGCAGGCGGCGGCTACATATTCTGCCTCCGCGGTGGATAAAGAGACGCAAGTCTGCTTCCGGGATGACCAACTGACTAACTTGTCCCCGAGAAATTGACAGGCACCAGAAGTGCTTTTCCTGTTTAGCTTACAACCTGCATGGTCTGAGTCTGTATATGCAATTAGTTCAAAGCCAGAATCCTTTGGGTACCAAAGGCCAAAATCCGGTGTGCCCTTCAGATACCTAAGGATTCTCTTGACTGCAGACAGATGTGAATCCCGAGGGTCACACTGAAAACGAGCGCAGACACCCGTGGAAAAGACTATATCTGGTCTACTAGATGTGAGATATAATAGGGAACCAATGATTGCCCGATATGTTTTCTGGTCAACCGGTTTACCAGAAGTATCAGCAGAGAGTTGAAAATTTTTGGGCATTGGTGTGGCCGCGGAGTTTGAGCCACCGAAATCAAATCGTTTTAAAAGATCTTGAACATATTTGGCTTGATTTATAAAAATGCCATCAGGGCGTTGTCAAACTTGAAGTCCTAAAAAGAACGTCAACTCGCCCATCATGCTCATTTGAAATTGGGATTTCATGGTGTTCTCAAACTCTTGGCACATCTCAGGCTTTGTAGACGCAAAGATAATGTCATCCACGTATATCTGAACAATAATTAAATCTTTACCTGACTTCTTGAGAAACAGAGTGGGATCGATAGTACCTTTCTTGTAGCCAACTCCGAGTAAGTATTCAGTGAGAGTTTCGTACCATGCCCTCGGAGCTTGCTTGAGACCATACAGCGCCTTGTCCAAGACATAGACGTGATTTGGGAATCGAGAATCGACGAACCCTTCCGGTTGCTCAACGTACACTTCTTCTTGAAGGACTCCATTCAGGAAGGCACATTTGACGTCCATCTGATAGACGGTCATGTTTTTGTGTGCAGCATACGCAAGGAAGATTCGGATCGCTTCGATTCGGGCTACTGGCGCGTACGTCTCATCATAGTCGATACCTTCTTGTTGGCGATAACCCTTGGCGACCAGACGAGCTTTGTTCCGGATTATGAGATTATTTTCGTCAGTTTTGTTCCGGAGTATCCACTTGAGACCAATGATTGTCTTTCCCCATGGTCGTTCTACCAAGCGCCAAACCTTGTTTCTCTCGAATTCGGCTAGCTCATCTTGCATGGCGATTACCCAGTCGGGATCGGTGAGAGCTTGCCAAACGTCAGATGGTTCAAAATCGCTCAAGAATCCACCGAAAAGGATCAGATTTTCAGTGTGCTTTGCAGACCGAGTGTTTACAGGTTGCGAGGGACTCCCGATAATCTGGGAGGGGGGATGATCTTTTGTCCACCTGCGAGTGTGAGGGTGAGTGACATAAGCCTGTCGGTTGTTGGTGGCGTCGTTCTCATCTTGCACTGCAAAGACCTCTTCTAGGTTCCCACTTGATGTGCCTTCAGCCTGGTTAATCCGCGGTGCAGCCTCTAACCGGGGCTCTCTGACTACCTGAGCATATGATCGTTGGGCCGTGCTTGGGGAAGGTAGTGGAGCTTCTTCTGGAATTGGAGTAAGAACAGGGTGCGGAGTCTGTTCTTGATCAGATGCTGGTGAAGCTGCGGATGAAACGTCCGATGGAGGAGCCACGGACTCAGGTGTCACGGAGTGAGTTGAAGTGCTGGAGGAGGGCTCCGTGATGAAAGCATCAGATGTCACTGTGGTTGTGGTCGAACCTGTTGGAGCGGGAACTACGATTGGACTCGTTAGAGTGTGCAGATCGTATTCCTCGAGATCTAAAAAGTCTAAAGCAGAAAAGTTAGAAGACGGATCTGTGCTCGGTGGTGAAGGGAACAATTCAGGGAAAGATGCAGACACACTACTAGAACTAGCATTCAGATAGGTTTCAGATTCAGAGAAATCAACATTTGAGCTTTCCAGGATAGTTCGGGTCCGTTTGTTGAAAACCCGGTAAGCCTTAGAGTTATGTGAGTATCCGATGAAGATAGACTCATCAGACTTAGGGTCAAACTTACCCAAATTATCCCGGTCATTAAGAACATAGCATTTGCAACCAAAAACTCTAAAGAAGTCAATGTTTGGCTTACGCTGTTCGACCATCTCGTAAGCGGTTTTACCAGTCCGCTTTACGATCAGAGTCCGGTTTTGCGTGTAACATGCTGTGGAAACGGCTTCAGCCCAAAACTGTTGAGGAACTCCAGAATGGGCCATCATGGATCTTGCTGCTTCGACCAACGTCCGGTTCTTCCTTTCAACGACCCCATTCTGTTGAGGTGTGCGAACTGCCGAGAAGTTGTGAGTGATCCCCACTTCTTCGAGAAAGGATTGCAGCTTTGCGTTGCGGAACTCAGTACCGTTGTCACTACGTATTTTCCTCACCCGACGACCCAAGAGAACTTGTGTGCGTTTGATGAAGGCTATGATTCGTTCAGCAGCTTCTGATTTGTCTCGAAGAAATTCAATCCAAGTGAACCTAGAGAATTCATCTACGAGAACCAGCATATACTTCTTTCTGGCGAGACTTTCTACTCTCATAGGTCCACAAAGATCCATGTGTATCAAGTCGAGGGGACTTTGGCAATTCGTATCCATTCTCGGTGGATGAGAGCTTCTAGTCATCTTTCCTTGTTCGCACGCAGGACAAAGAGTGTCCTTGGAAAGGCGAAGCTCAGGTAGTCCCCTGACTAAACCCTTAGAAACCAGCTTGTTCATATCTTTGAAGTTCTGATGGCATAGTCTGCGGTGCCATAGCCAACTGTCCCCTTTTGATGCTTTTGAGAGCAGACAGATCGCATTCTTCGGGTTAGCTTCAAACTGGGGGTGTGATTGAGGGATTGAACGGAAGACGGTTGTGTAGAGATTGCCATTTCGCCTGGCGGAGAGAATAGCGTTGTTGTCTTCATCGTTCACGTCACTTCCATACTGAAAGGTCTTCACCCAGTATCCGTTATCACAGAACTGGCTGGAGCTAAACATGTTGTACCCCAATCCCTCCACATAACGTACACCCTTGATGATGTACTTTCCATTGGTGATTTTTCCCGACCCTAATATCGGCAACGGCGTTCTGTCGGCAGTCTTTATGTATCCCTCAAACTTCTCAACGTAGTCGAAGATGAAGGACCGCTGCCCAGTCATGTGTGTGTGAGCCCCGAGTCAAAGTACCACACATGACTGATCTGCAAAACAATTAGGCTTGTTTAGGGACCCATTGCCAAATGGGTTCCTTAGGGTCAGAAACAATTGAATTGGTCGATGCAGTCTCCTTTTCGGATTTCTCCTTAGGCTTAGGGGACTGCACTGACGAGGATGGTTTCCCCTTTCCCCTTTTTTCTCCCTCTTCTCTTTCGAGATTTGATTTTAGGCACATCAGCATTAAAGGAATTATAAACACCATAGCGCAGAAAATTGTCAAACATAAAGCACATGTCATTACGCAAAGAGTCAAAAGCATGAGTTAAATGTCGATTACGTTTTACAGACATGTTTGAATTAATTCCTACACTAGGTGGAGCATAGCCAAGACCCGCACGGTTAGGACTATGCTGCTTAGGGAAAGCTTGAAAAGAGTTGGGTCTTCCTCGGTGATTCTTCCTCGGTGGCTTCACTTCCTGTCCACCATCCTTCTTCCTCCCATCTGCATTACGAGCATGGTGTGAGTTAGATGACGGTTTAATAGGAGAAGAGTTGCCACCCTTTCCAGAAGATGTTTTTGAAAATTTAGGTTTTGTGGAAGAGAAAGGTTGCTTTGGTCTCAACTGAGAGGTCTCACCCACTTCAAAGCTGCTTGAATTAAGGTCAAGACTTTTAATGGGTTTAGTTGAGTTACGAGCATCGTTAGACTTTGAATTCCTTTTCTGGAGTCCTTTGGGTGCGTGAGGCTTAACTGACTTCCCCTTGTCAGTACCAACACATTTTTCACCCTTAGGGTTACTGTTCTCAGAAACAGGAGCTCGTGACTCAACAGACTTCTCAGGTTTTACAAAAACAGATTTTGGCCCTTTTGGGATAAAGCCTGAAGGGTCATCACCTTCATCTAAGAACACCTTCAGATCGTACTCAACGTTAGGATCATGGATAGTCTTTGGTTCGGTTATCCTATGGTGTGAGTTGAGAGGTTCATCATCATCTGACAGTAAGGTGTAATAGTCCTCTGGATCCGTAACAGATTTGATTTGGGATTCAACTATCGGATGGTTTAGGAGTGGAGTAGTCCTATCATTAACTGAGTCTGAGAGGTTTTCAAAGTACATGACTTTTCTTTTCAAAATGGAATTTGACACACGTTGGTTGGTTAAGGCAACACGATAATTGATCTTTTCATCATGAAGGTCTGCTCAGGGTCTGCTCAGATTGTCCTCTTTTAAAGTTGTTATCTTCAAGCTCTTGAATTTTGGAAAACAGTCTAGTTCTTTCTTCTGAAAGCAACTGAAATTTTAGTTGGAGCTCACCATGGTCACTGTTAAGTTCCTCATGGGTTTTCTGAAGACAACTGAGTTTGTTGGACAAATTGGACTCTCTGACGCTAGACTCAAGAGTCTCACGATTGTACACTATGGTCAAGTCCTCAAGAGAGCTTTTGTATATGGCACTGTCGATTCTAAATTTCGTGACGAGAGATCGTTCCGATTGGAGACATCTCTCAAGTTCACAAATTCTAGATTCTAACATTGTCACATCATCAGTTAAGTCAGGAATAGTGGATACCTCAGAAGCGTCGAGGTCTCGATATGTGCTGGGGCCAACAGCTTCAGGTCCTTCGAAGTCTGCCATCAAACACGGACCCCCAACAAGATGATCTTCCTCGTCTGAGCTTTCTTCCTCACACACCCAGTTTTCCTCATCGACTAGCAGAGCGACTCCCTTCTCTTTCTTCCTCATCAATGCTGCCTTCTTCTCAAAGTATGCAGCATCCTTGTATCTGACAGGGCAGTTGTTCGCATAGTGACCCAGCTTGCCACATTTGAAGCAGGATGTAGTGGTACTAGCGGTCTTCTGAGGAGCTGGGGTAGGAGCACCACTATTCACCGGAGCTGGAGGAGCATTCAACCTTTGATCACCAATCTCAACAGGACCTTGATGATGTCCTTCTCTCGGGGCTTGCCTGGAAGAACCACTCTGATGGTTGCCTTCTGGATAGTTTCTGTTCCGGTGATCAGTTTGTCCTTCAAATCCACGGTAGTTGCTTTCTTGTTCTTGTCCATAACCCTGACCACCTGGACCGCCTTCAAGTCTTCCATATCTTCCATCTTGGCCACCTTCGTACCCGCTGCTATATCCCTGACGATCAATGTATCCTGATTCAGGAGTGTAGTTTCTCTGGTTCTGGCGATAGTTGATATGAGAGACCTGTCCTCTCCAATCTCCCTGATCTCCAGAGCCTCCCTGATAGTCCAGGTAGGTGTTATCTCTGTAGTTTCCTCGAGCTTCCCTATACTGGCCTTGATCACCACGGTACCTTCCTGGATGCTGATTCTGATATCTGTCCCCTTGCTGGTATCCTCCTCTTCCTTGATTCCCAAACTGAACTCGTTCTTGCTGGTAGTGTCCACCTCGGCCTTGCCCCATCCTTCCTCCACTGGGATATCCAGATCCCCTAGGTCTGCTGTATCCACGTTTGGAATTCAGCTTCTGTACGCTATTAGAGATGAGGGCAAGAGACTCATTCACATGGAAGAGTTCATCATCAGAGATTGAGATAATTAGCGGATCATCTGGATGTTGATAGCTTGGACTGTAGTTCGAGTTGAACTCTGGGTAGTTTGAACCATAGTTCCCGTTGAACTCCTGGTTGTAGTTCTCCTGATAGTGCTGAGGTGGTGACTGGTTGTACTGCTGAGGAGATGAGTTGTTGTACTGCTGATGCTGGAAGGGAGCTGAGTTTGATCCTCCACATGGCACTGCCGCGAGTGCCAGAGGGTCAACAGTATTTTTGAACTTGCCTCCAGTGATGAATTCCTCATGCTGAACCATCATGCTAAAAAGGTCGTGTAGACCCATGATCCCCAGATTTCGGCTCAGCTGCAAGTTGATCGCCAGATTTTGCCATGCCGGTGTTAGGTTCTTCAGGAACTTAACATTCACCTCGTACTTTGACTTCTCTATCCCGAGTCTTCGTAGATCATTCACGAAGGCGTTCAGTCTTTGATAAGACTCGGTGAGGGATTCGGTTTCCCTGGCTTTGAAGCCTTCGTAAGCATTTAGGGCACTTTCCTTTTGACTCTCGAGGGCGGTGTCACCTCCCTGCATCTGCTGCTCTATTTCTAACCAAACGTCTCGTGCGTTTGTCAGACTATCCACCCTTGCATACATATCATTGGGAAGAGCCATGATCAGAAGGGTCAGTGCACGCTTGTCAACGAGGTGCCGGGCTCTTTGTTCTGGATTGAACATCTCAACTGGCTTTTCGACTACATACGACGGAAGTTCGGGACACGTATCTGTTTTGGGAACAACAGCAACCGTGACAGTTGGTCGGATTGGGCCTTCACGGATTGACTTCATGAGATTTCCGTCGAGCATGTCTAGGAAGTGTATCATCCGGCATTTCCATTGCTGGTACTCGCCCATCACCAGGACAGGAGGGCGAGTTTCGGAACCAATCCCCAGGATTTCCTTCGACATTTCTGAGAAAAGAATGAGACCTCCTTGTAAGATTCACTTGGCTTGAACACAGAAAGGTTTTGAAAAAGCTGATGTTTCGAGCGCCTCGGGACACAGAAAGCTTGGTGAAAGTAAAAGGTTTTGAAAGCAAGCTTAGTGTCGAATTTGAGAAACAAAACGGCAAGAGTTTCGGCTCAAAGAGGCGAAATCCGACTTGGAAACATATGTTTTCCGATTCGGATTTGGCTCAAAACAGCAGGATTCGGAAAAGCAACTTTTCCGACTCGGAAAATGAACTTTTCCGATTCGGAAAAGGTGGGTGCGGAAAAGGGACTCGGAAAGGAGAAACTTCTCAAGAGCAAGACCCCGAGTCAGAGACTCGTTTTCCGATTCGGAAAACAGAGTTTTCCGATTCGGAAAAGGAGAGTTCTCCGATTCGGAGAATGAGCAATTTCCGACTCGGAAAATTTGAGCTGATATTTCAGCTCTCGTTTTCCGATTCGGAAAACCTGCACAGAAAGCTCGAAAAATTTCTTAAAAACACTTAAAAACCTCTTAAAAATCAGTGTTTAGACCCCCAAAATGTAGGAAAATGCTTAGAAAACTATGGGGAATCACTTAACACTTAATTTAAGCCCTTTTAAAACACCTTTTGGATTGAAAATCCAAAAGTTTTGAAAAACTCAAAACTTGAAAAACCTTAAAAACCTTTTAAAAATCAAACCAAAAGCCAAGGAATCAACAAGTTTGGCTCTGATACCAATTGTTGTCCCTAAAAACAATGAAATGCAAATAGAAATGGATGGAAATCCTATAAGAATGAGATGAAATCAATGAAGCTTTGATGAACTCAACAATGGTGAAAAAGTTGCCCAATTTGGTATAATATTGATTCCTATTCAAAACCCTAAACATCCTTTTCCTTTTATAGGGAAAATGAAGTTACATAAGTTGTCAACAACGGCCCCCGAGGTTCCAAACCTCAAACAAGGGCTTAAACAAAATAAGATTGTTTACAAAACAAGGAAACTAAACTAGAAAGCATTGTAAAGATAGATGATTCTGACTCTTCTCAACATCTGGGTTCTACAGATCTACTCAAAGACGGCCGAGGAGCACGGCGAACACCTACGGAAGGTTTTGGAAATGCTAAAGCGGGAGCAACTCTACGCAAAGTTTTCAAAGTGTGAGTTTTGGCTAAAGGAAGTTCAGTTTTTGGGGCATATCGTGACGCAAGAAGGAATCAAAGTGGATCCAGCTAAGATTGAGGCCATTAAGGATTGGGAGTCGCCAAAATCTCCCTCGGAGGTGCGAAGTTTCCTCGGATTAGCGGGTTACTACCGAAGGTTCATAGAACATTTCTCAGCCATCGCTACACCGCTTACGGCATTGACAAAGAAGGACGTCAAGTTCGAATGGACATCGACATGCGAATATGCGTTCAACAATCTGAAGGGGAAGTTGACTAGTGCGCCCATTCTTACCCTACCGAATGGATCCGATGGATTCGTAGTTTATTGTGATGCATCAAAGTTAGGCTTGGGGTGCGTCCTCATGCAAGATGGAAAAGTGATTGCGTATGCATCCAGGAAATTGAAAGTGCATGAACTCAACTACCCAACTCATGATATGGAGTTGGCAGCAGTGGTCTTCGCTCTAAAGATATGGAGGCACTACCTTTATGGCGTGAAGTGTCAGATTTATACAGATCACAAGAGTCTTCAGTATCTTCTTAATCAGAAAGAGCTCAACATGAGGCAGCGGCGGTGGATTGAACTACTTAGCGACTACGATTGCGAGATCCTTTACCACCCGGGTAAAGGAAATGTTGTAGCGGATGCCTTAAGTCGAAAGGGAGGTAAAGTCAAGCCTGGCATTGTGGATTCTCGAATGGGAATTGTAGCTTACCGAATCAGCATTGTACCGGACCTCAAGTCGGAGATCAAGGAATGGCAAGAGAAGGCATCGAAAGAGGAAAACTTGAAGAGCGAGCGAATGGTAGGATTTCTGGATACGCTGGTAACGGACACCGAAGGCTTGAAGTGTTTTGGGAATCGAATCTGGGTTCCAAAGCTCGGAGATCTACGAAAGAAGATTTTGTTCGAGGCGCATAAATCAAAGTACTCAGTTCATCCGGGAACGAACAAGATGTATCATGGTTTGAGGCAATGTTATTGGTGGCCGGGAATGAAGAAGGATATCGCTCATTTTGTTGAGAGATGCGTGACTTGTCTACAAGTAAAGATCGAACACCAGCGACCGTATGGTAAACTGCAACAGTTACCAATACCGGAATGGACTTGGGAACATGTTACCATGGACTTCGTGACAAAACTACCCCGAACGCCTAAGGGTTATGATACTATTTGGGTAATAGTAGACCGATTATCGAAGTCAGCTCATTTCTTACCGATGAAAGAAACGTATTCTATGGAGAGACTCGCGAGACTTTATATAGCGGACATTGTACGACTTCACGGGACACCCGTATCTATCGTGTCGGACCAAGATGCCAGATTCACTTCGACTTTTTGGCAAAGCTTCCAGCGAGAGATGGGAACGCGGGTCAATTTGAGCACCGCGTATCATCCGCAGACGGACGGGCAAAGCGAGCGGACTATCCAAACTTTGGAAGACATGTTGTGGGCATGTGTCTTGGACTTTGGAGGTTCTTGGGAGGATCATCTACCGTTGATCGAGTTCGCCTACAACAACAGTTATCATTCCAGTATCGAGGCAGCACCGTATGAAATACTTTATGGGCGAAAGTGTAGGACACCTTTGTGTTGGAATGAAGTCGGAGAGAAACAGCTTGCCGGACCGGAAGTTGTCCAAATTACTTCAGATAAGATCAACCAAGTACGAGAACGACTGAAGACGGCCAGGGATCGACAAAAGAGCTATGCGGACAAGCGTAGGAAGGATATAGAATTCAAAGTAGGAGACCGTGTTATGCTTAAGGTATCACCTTGGAAAGGGGTGATACGCTTTGGGAAAAAGGGAAAGTTGAGTCCTCGTTATATTGGGCCGTATAAGATTATTGAGCGAATCGGACCCGTAGCCTATAGGCTAGAGTTGCCGGAAGGACTAAGAGGAGTTCATAACACTTTCCACGTTTCGAACCTACGGAAGTGTTTAGCGGAGCCAGATGCAGCAATACCTCTACAAGAGATAAGTGTTGATCCAAAATTAAATTTCGTAGAGGAACCGGTAGCAGTAGTGGATCGGAAAATCCGTAAGCTGAGGAATAAGGAGATTGACTTGGTGAAAGTCCAGTGGAAGTTCCATAAGGGGCAGGAGTGTACTTGGGAGGCAGAGTTAGAGATGAGAGAAAGATACCCACACCTGTTTGTTGAGTGAATTCCGGGACGGAATTCTTTTAAGGGGGGTGTGATGTAATAACCAAGATCCTAGATGGAGTTAAATAAGTTAAGTTACTGTCAATTGACCTTTTGTGAGAATATGATGATTTTAGGGGTTAGTTATGTAACTATTGAAAAGTTTAATGGCATGGGCTTTTACCATTTTAGGTATGGGCTTGGCCCAAAACCCTAGGTATTTAAACCCTAAACCCTAAAATTAAACCATTTTTGGAAGTGTTAGTGTGTGTGAAGTGTGTGTTTTGGAAGGAAGTATCATCATCAAGCTTTAGTAGGGGATTTTCGCTTCGTAAGGTAAGATCTCGATGCCCGAATAGTGTGAGATCACTGTTAATCGTCGTATATTTGCTTTGGGATTAGTTTGGATACAATTGGGTCAGATTAGAATCGATTTTGATCGATTTTAGTCTGTTTTCGGAACTGTCCTCGTTTTCCGAATCGGAATTCATATTTTCCGAATTGGAATCTATGTTTTCCGAATCGGAAAATCATATTTTCCGAATCGGAATTTATGTTTTCCGAATCGGAAAATATGTGGTGTTCTCGGAGGTGTTTTGTTTCGTCATGCCTTTCCCGGATTGGAAACCTACGTTTTTCCGAATCGGGAAATTGGCTAGTTAAGTCGTTATTTTGACCTCGTTACTTTTGGAATGCGGATTATGAGTCGGGATTTCCGAATCGGAAATTACCATTTTCCGAATCGGAAAATGGTAGGTTTTCCGAATCAGAGAACGGCGTGTTTTTCCGAATCGGATTTTGTGCTTTTCCGAGTCGAGTTTTGGAAGGTTTTGTCATTAGGGTTATTTTCGGAGAAGGATTTTTTTTTCCATAGTAGTTTAACCCCTTAGAAATAAAAAATTTCGAGGGGCACTGCCCCTCAGACCCCGCAAGGGCGGCTCCCCTTGACCCCGTCCGCTAACCGGGTAGCGGAACCCCCGTGCTGGGTCTGCCTAGGGGTATCCTAGTTGTGGGTTTTCTAAGTGCGAATCACTAATGCCTTAGGAATTTGTACAGATACCGGGAGTTAGAGTAAGCAGCGAGTTAAGCTCAGGTGAGTTCCCTTGCCTGAAAATGAATGGACTGCTTTTATTGTTTTAAACATATCCAGTCGATTTGCAAACGTTTTGATGATATTAATGTGATTTGTGAAATTATAAATGGTTGTGAATACTATATTGATGATCATCATATACATGCTATTTTACCCTTTCGGGACTGCATCGTGAGTAATAAGTACCATGGGACCGTACATCCCTGGGAAGTTTAGTGGTGTGAGGCACGGACTACGTCCGTCACTCCTTAAATGAGAATCGGGGAGATCCGGCCACGTAAGGTTGATTGTGGGATGGTGCGAGGCACGGACTATGTCCGTCACTCCTTAAATTGTGTATCCGGGGGATCCGGCCATCCGGTTGTTGTATTGTGATTTTATTACTCATGATGCTTTCCTATTTATTTGAGATATCTGAATTTACGGCCAGCGGGCCGGAACTGTGTTTTAAACTGTTTCTGAGGGAATTCACTAGACCTTTCGGTCTAACCCTCGTTTTCAAAATCTCAAACCTTTTTCAGGGAAAGATCGTGAGGCAAGAGGCAAGGGGAAGGTAGGCGTTTAGAGTAGCGCTACCGGTAGAAGTTTAGTGTTTATCCTAAATTTAGAATCTCAGCTGTGGAGGGTTGTTCCGCATGCACTCTTAGACCACCTACTTTTGAGTTGATGTTTATGATACTGAGTATTTAGATCACTGGGATTTATATTACATGCATGTTATTATCGTTATGGGTTTTGGGTTGTTACAGCTAGCGCTTACGTAATTAAAGTAAGTGATTCTTTTATCCCTTAAAAACTTTCACTAATATTGAATCTTTTAATTCATTTTCTTTGATATATAACATGAATACTAATCCATGTTTTTTGGTGTTTTTCTTTTATCGACGTGATCGTGGGTTGCCTATCATGAGTTTCGTAGTATGGAAATCCATTCTTAATGTAGGTAAGTGCTCCTTTTAACTTTGTTTTCTACTTATATGTTTTTTTATCTCTTTTTTCTTGGATGTTTAAGATGAATAGTATGTGTTCCTTTTATCCTCAAAGAGTTTCATTCTTATTGAATATATTATCAATTCATGTTTAGTGACTGTCTAACTCACTAACTCACTGACTTACTGACTAAGAAATTAAGTTATTTTCCTTGATTTGTAAGATGAGTTGTTTTCTATTTTCCTTCCATAAACTCACAACGACATTTTTTTTTTCTTATTTCACTTTCTTTGAATTATAAGAGAAATACTAACCAATTTGGATATAAATGTTTGATCCTTTCTCTTATCGGCATGATCTTGTGATTTCAAATCTTGAACTTTGTCGTGCAGCTAGTCCATTTGTAACATAGGTAAGTGGTACTTTTAAAGCTTGCTTTCGGGTAATTTGTTTCTTGTAATTCGATTTCATAGGACGTTTAAATTTCTAAAACTTGTATGGATATTGTTATATTATACTTTCTTTCAGTTATAAATCGAATGCTAATCGTCTTGCACTTTTATTTGGTGTTTTGTTTTTATGAACGTGAGTGTGAGTTATCAACTCTTGTATATCGTCATATGACTACTCCCTTTTATAATATTATAGGAATGTTCACCTTTTCACTATATTTTCTACCACCATTATTTCATATATTTCAGTTTCTTTGAACTGTGAGATTACTGGTAAATTGTAATCACGTGTTTATTTCATGTTTTTATATAGGATTATAATATATGATTGTGTGTTAGCTACTCATTCGTTTGGTTGTTCGTCTAGTCCATTTATAACTGAGGTCGGTGTTCCATTTAACTTTGTTTAACTTGCACCAAAACTGTTTCTTTTACTAGTATGATCTTCGTGGCCAAAGGTAGCCTCAACCTGCCGAGTGAGCATTACTTTAAGAGAATGTGAGAACGATTCTTAGTCATCCATTCTTTCTTCTTCTCTTGACCACCTCCTACAACCACCTTCATCGGGCGGTCGGCTGCATTACACCGTTGCCACCATCACCGCCAGTCGTCATCCATTGTCACCCTCACGCCGCCGCATCGCCGTAGACCAACACACCTCTGTCAACTACCTCTGCCACCCGACGACGACCACCAAACACCGCCGCCGTCCACTACCGTCGACAACCACCAACTGCCATCGACGTCCACCGTCAACCACCACCACGACGTCACAACGCCGACGACCACCATCTGCTGCTGATATCCACCGTTGAGCACCACAAGCAGCAGCACTGTGGCCGTCAACCACCACCACAACGTCGTCAGCGTCGTGATGTGGTGGTGGTGGTTGACGGTGGACGTTGGTGGTCGTGGACGGTAGTGGACGGCAGCATGGGCGGAGGGAAGGTTGGCCTTGGATTGGCACTTTACCACCCTCAAACTTTCAAAAAATTTAATAATATTTTTAGCCTAGTTAATATAATAACAGCCCAATTATATAGGCTCACTCTTGAGATTTAATTCAATCACCTCCTTTGAGTTTGAGGCTTTAATTCATACGGAAAAAAACAAAAATGTAACACCCCGCTAAAGCGGAACCGCAAGGTGTGAGTTAAGATTTCATCGCGATAGGAGATAAACCACACCAATCATTCATAACATAAATTTAAATAATTAATAAGTATTACAACCCAACCATAGTTTTAAGTTTACAGACTTAACAAAATAAATATTGTCTTGATTGGTGTACACAAAATTTCCACTAATGACTTTAACAGACCTTCGGATTTCCTGAAAAGCATGTTAGACAAGTGTCAACTACGAGAGTTGGTGAGTTCACAGGTTTTTATATGCACAAAATATTTTAAAAGCAACGACAATTCCGGTAAATAGTTTTTATTCTCTTAGTATTCGTAATCCATTTATAGTGAATCCATTCATCCACTAGATTTTGTAAACACATATAGTGAACCCGTTCATTCACTAAATTTTTATAAAAACAGTTAGAGTGAACCCGTTCATTCGCTACCAACTTGTGAGTAAATTTTCTCGGGTGAATTGTTAATCGCATGATACTTATTCTTGAGTCACTACTAATCCTGCCAATTATGACATATTGCCCCTACGCGTCTTCAACGGTGGGACTTTTGTCCACGCGTGAAGAATTAATCAATACAGTGCACCTATATTCTCGTCAGTCAAGGTGGGTATGTCAAACCAAATAGCGCTATCCACGTGTATTATAGGCCCATTGCTATGAGTTAATAGCAGTTACCTGGGGACTTTTTCACTTCAGACTCACTATATCATGCTTTAAAACGCATCAAATTTAACTCACTATGCATTTCATTTCATTTTATTTCGATACAAACAATACATTTCATTTCATTTTGTTTCGATACTCAAATTCATTTTATTTCAATTCATTTCGATATTCGGAGCACATTTCAATTCATTTTATTTCAATATACACAAAACATTTCATTTCATTTCATTTCAAGAAAACATTTCATTTCAATAATCACATAACATTTCATTTCATTTCATTTTATTACGCAACATTTTCACAAATAAACACATTTATTCATAAGCATGCTTTTCACCCCAAAAACTTTGTAAAAACGGTAAAAAGGGGCTGTGAATACTCACCTCAAGCGTTTAGTGCGATTTCGTAAGTGATGGTGCGTGGTCTAATCCCGGCTCCGAACTATGTTTTCCCTATCAAACACGTAATTTTTAACGTAAGTTCTAAGTTCAACGGTCCCTAATTCTAAAATCGTACCGATATCCGTATAATGCCGTTATGTTATTTATATAGTCCAATATAGTAAAAATTCGTTTTATCACATTTCGAAGACCTCCAAATATTTTGGAAAGTTTAAAGTTCATAAAAATTGGGTTTTTGCAAATTTCCAGAATCTGTCCAAAGTTTTAAGTTGTAAAAACGTCACTTTTGAACTTAAGTCCACCAAATGATGAATCCTCAAATTTTTACCCTCTGATTTAGGGGATGTTAGGAACAATTCCACCAAATTTCACAATTTTTAGAGGTCTTTTACTATTTTTAAACATTTTTGAAAAATCAGTGCACACTTTTATTTTTCAAAGATACATGTCAGTGAAGTTTTGTTCATAGAGAGTTCATTATCCCACCAACTCACGAATTTCAAAAGGTATTTTCTAAATAAAACATATACCAAGCTAATGAGATAAGATTCACATCATTTAGGTGATTTTTGAGAGAGATATGCCTCTTTAAAGTTGTGCATGTGGATCTGCCACCTTGGGACAGCTTGCACCATCAACTTGTTTTCATTGGTTAAGCCCTCAAAACTTCTCTAAATGACATGATTTTGGACTCATTGGAAAGCTAACTCAGAGTACTTGAGATTAGAATCAAAAAGTTTGTATTTTAGATAAGTTATCAAAGAGTTATACAAGTTTGAAGATGACCCAATTTCCTGACCAAGTGCTGTTGCACACGAAAATGTTTCATGATGGTTTGGGCTCAAAACTTGGTGTTTTTGTACAAATCCAGTGGGGTTTGAACCCTAACACTTAAAATATCAATCCATAAAAATTTCATGAAGAAATGAGTTCGAGAAAACCCTTTTTGGGTCGTATAAACTACATGCAAAAACTTGGACAGAATCTGTCAAGAATCAAACTCCATTTTCATTACCAAAACACATAAAATCATCAACTTTTGGGGTTTTTCTTGCCATTACACCCACAAATCAGATTATACAAAAGAAAAATAGACAAAATATGTTTTAACACCATCAAGACTCATGCATGAACTATCAATAAAGTTCAGCCCCAAAGTGATGATCCAAAAACATCAAACAACAAGATTTTACTATCAAACTTGTGTTCTTATGGAAGATTCATTGATTTTCACCTCCTTTGAATGTTTTAACACATTTCTAAGGTTCAATCTCATCCTCAAACATCAAGATTGTTACTAAACTATAAAAGAGGGTTTAAACCTCAAAGAAAGTAGGAAAAAGCTCCCAAAATGGGTTAAAATCGAAGTTATAACACGTAATCTATCTTTACCTTTGATAAAACAACAATGAGGGCTTCAAACCTTGGTTTAATCTTCCTTAAAACTCAGATTTTTGGAGATGAAAGTGGCTGATTTTAGAGAGAAATTTGAAGAGAGAGAGAGTAGAGAGAGAAAGAAAAATTTTGAAAATGAGATGATGGAAGATTGGAAAATGAACAAAATCATTATTTTGTATGGAAAAGAGAGAGAGAGAGAGAGCCTAGGGGGGTGGGGTGGCCGGCCCTTGTGGGGCCCACCCAACCTCTCACACATATTATTTTTTTTTTTATAAAACAGTGTAGTTCTACACTGTCAATTCGACGCAGTACCGGGTTTTTGACGTTTTTTGGTAAAAACCGACTTTTTCAAGGAAATTTTGGATCATTTAAATTAGTTTGCTTATATTTTAAATAAAATAACTTAATTTTTCAGAAATTACTTTAAATTTGGCATTTTAAGATTATCGGATGATTTCGGGCCGGTTCGGCCCTTTTCGGGCAGTTTTCGGAACTTTTAGGTTTTAACCTAACTTTTTCACGCAACTAACCTAGTTTCATTTAATAACTTAGGCAACTAAATTTTTAACCTACGGAAACGCTACTGAGTGATTTAACGAGTAGCTAATCTGAAGGTCAAAAATTGTCGGTTGTCACAAAAAAAAACAATCAGATGCAACGAATTTGACGATAACTTTGCGCCTTCAATAATCGATTACAATTTCCAGCATGATCACGATTCCAGCAAGGTACGACTGACATTTTCCGTGACCTTTAAATAATTGTTTGACTATTTCTCTATTTCCATTATCGATCACATTCCAGACTACAATTGAGATGTAATTTTCTGCTATGAATATGTAAAAAACAGATTGTGAAATAGAATGAAAAATCAATGAATGAACGATAACTTGGTAGCTTATAATGAAAAAGATGTGTATCTTTCGAGCTTTTAAGAGTTCGGCTCGAGTTCTTATCAAGCTTTTCGAGCCTTGTATAGTATATACATATGTATTATTATACATATATATTATGTATAGGCATATATCAAAATAACCTAAATATTTATCTTTCGAGCTTTTCGAGTCGAGCTCGAGCTATAACCTAAATAACCAATTTTTTAATGTAATTTCGAGCTTTTCGAGCCGAGCTCAAAGTATAATGTATCTTTTACGAGCCGAGCTCGAGTTCGAAGTATGAAAGCTCGTCGGGCTATCGAGTCGAACTCGAGCTTAAGATAAAATATCAAGCCGAGCTCGAGCTCGGCTCGACTCGTTTACACCCCTGATGAGGACCTCCCTACATAGAATTCCTGGCTCCGCCCTTGGACGGCAGCGGTGTTTGGTGGTTGTCGTCGGGTGGCAACGGTAGATGATGGGGTTGGTGGTCTACGGTGGTGCGGCGGCGTGAGGTGATGATGGACGGCGAGCGACGATGACGGTGGTAGTGGTGTAATGGCAGCCGACTGCCCAATGTAGGTGGTTGTAGGAAGTGGTCGATAGAAGAAGAAAAAATGGATGGCTCAAAATCATTCTTGTATTCTCTTAAATTGATCTCGTTCTTGTTTGAACTTCCCTATATATATGCTAGTTGGTTTGGTCGTTCGTCTCATCGTTTATAACTGAGGTCAATGCTCCTTTTAACTTATTAAGACTTCTATGTCATTGTATATGTTATTTCACCTTCATGGAACTATAATTAAGAAGGATGCTAATCATTTTTTATTTTATTTGGACATATGTGATATAGATGTGATTGCGAGTTCTCGACTCGTGCACTAGTGTGCTAGTCCATTGGTAATTTATGTAAGTGTTCCTTTATTCTTAAAAAACTAGCATTGATATTCTTTCTTTTATATCACTTTCTTTGTAGAAAAGTAGTAATCATTTTGGATTTTTGTTTAATCTTTCCGGTTACGGGCGTGATCGTGAGTTCCAACGCTTGAACTTCGATGCGCAGCTATTCCATTTATTACATAGGTAAGTGCTCCTTTTAACTTTGTTTTCCACCGAGATGTTTCAGTATTCCAGTTCACATAACTTTGAAGTTAATAGTGACATGTTTGCATGTTCATTTGTTGTTTTCTTTTATGAACATTATTGTAGGTTATTTGCTCTGCTGTTTTCCCGTCCTCTCGTGATCAGGGTCAAGGATCCTCTGCTAAATTACTAAAACGTGTACCAAAACTATTATTTTATTTCACTTTCTTAAAATTTTAAGTTGAATGCTAGCCATATTGCATTTTTATTCGTTCTTTTGTTATATGGACGTAATTGTGACTTTGTGAGTTATCTACTGTTGCACCTCATCATGCGAATACTCATCTTCGAATATGGGTAAGTTTTCATTTTGACAATGTTTTCTATCAATATATATCTCGTATGTAGGCCAAGTATAAAAAGTTTATCTATGGAGGCACCAACCGATCCATCAATTATTTTTGTTGTTTTTGCGAAGGACTAACATTCATTACATATTTCATATGAGAACGATATTAATCTAAGAGAATACGAGGACGATTCTTAGCCATCCATTTTTTCTTCTTCTCTTGACCACCTCCTACAACCACCTTCATCGGGCGGTCGGCTGCATTACACCGCTGCCGCCGTCACCGTCGCTTGTCGTCCATCATCACCCTCACGCCGCCGCACCGCCGTAGACCACCACACAACGTCATCTACCTCTTCAACCTGACGACGACAACGACCACACACCGCTGTCCACTACCGTCGACGTCCACCGTCAACCATCACCACGATGTCCCAACACCGACGACCACCATCTGCCGCCAACATCCACCGTCAAGCACCACAAGTGGCAGCAGCACCATGGTCAGCAGCGGCAGATAGCCGCTTGTGGTGCTCAATTGTGGATGTTGGTGGCAGATGGTGGTCATCGGCTGTTGGGGATGTGGATGAGAAATCTGATTCTGAAACCTCTCGAATACTTGGATCTTCTTGACAGATCGTGTTGAGTTCACTTTCCGAATCTGATATTTCGACCCTATGCCCGGGTTACACGAAATCCAAATTATGGGGATAATCCGACAAGGGAACAATCTCTAATCGGGGCACCAAAAAGAGATCTGCAATTAGGGTTTTTCAATGTTGTTTTTGGTTTCTACTTCTTGGTTATCAATAAAGAAGCCATCATATATCTATATATATATATGATTCATGACTTAAGGAACAAGAAAAATTCTACAATATATCTCCTAAAATTAGAAGATATAATTAGAAGATATCCTCATTAATTCCTTAACTTAGGGATCAAGAAAGAATCCATAAGATATCTCCTACAATTAGAAGATCTCCTAATTAATTCTTTGCTTAAGGCTTAAGAAAGAATAATCCGGAAGATAACCGATAAAGATAGACGATATCCCAATTAATTATCTAGAGAATAATTAACAAATTATGAGATACCCAAAATCCGGTTATTGAATCGCGACCAAAAACCAACACACGAGGCGTTCCTTAAACCAAACCGAGATCAAATTTCGTTTCGATACAAGTGTGCACTCCGCACCTCCTGACTTGATCTAAACTAAGTTTGACTCCAATGATAACCCATACGTCCCATTACACTAAAACAAACCTGGTGACACTAAAATCACCAACAATCCTCCCCCATTTTAGTGTAACCATGGACATATACAAAATCAAGAATTTAAAAACAACCAAGCTGATGCATAAATGAAAATATAGAATCGATTGAATTTCCATGTTAGTACATTACACATTCCAAACAATCGAGAATCAGGGTGTTCTAAGAATTGAACCCTTCAACCCATTTGAATACCTGAAGATAACATACACATAAGTTTAAATAAAACCACTAATTACAAAAACCTGACACAATTATCAAGCTGTGTGTCCCAATCCATTCATGATCATATAAAAGCCAAGTCCCAGCTTTCCGAAGCGCGGCTACACTTCACGACCATATAGGTAACTCCTTTCCTCGTGTACCTGCTTACACTTTAACAAAGAAATTATTAAGATTATTTCAGCCTCCCTCACTACAGGCACCAAACACACCAACCTGGGATGATAAACATGTGTGTGTTCCATTTCTTAAGTGTGAGCCTTCCACATTGAATTCAGCCTCTAATGTCGTACTAGAGGGGAATTGGGTATCTCACCATTAAGAAATTAGATGGACTTTAAACCCATCCCAATTACCGACTTGTGCACTAAGTCCCTGACCAAGCTCTTTGTCAGATGATCTGCTAGATTCTGTTGCGATTTCACAAACTCCACCGAAATTACACCATTCATGATCAGATCAAATCCCTGATCATACTGTGTCTGAAACCCAAGTGTCTAGACTTCCCATTGTAAACATCGCTATAAGCCTTTGCCAAAGTGGCAGCACTATCACAATGAATAGAAATAGGTGCAATCGGTTTTGGCCACAATGGAATCTCATAAATCAAATCTTTTAGCCACTCAGCCTCTTTATCGGCTGCAGCTAACGCAACAAATTCCGATTCCATCGTTGAGTTTGTAATGCAAGTTTGCTTTTTTGAAGCCCAAGAGATAGCACCTCCCCCAAGCAAGAATACCCAACCAGTTGTTGAAGAATGATCTTCCTCAACATGGGTTATCCAACTTGCATCAGAATATCCTTCTAAAACCGAAGGATACCCCAAATAACACAAACCATAATCCATGGTTCCCTTGAGGTACTTAAAGACTCTTTGAATTGCTTGCCAATGTTGAGTACTAGGATTACTAGTGTACCTGCTCAACCTCCCAACCGCATAAGCGATATCCGGGCGTGTGCTAGTCATAGCATACATCAAGCAACCTATAGCCTGAGAATATTCTAGTTGAGATACCGTCGTACCCTTATTGGGCATTAACTTCACACTAGAATCCATGGGATTACTCACAGGAGAACAATCACTATAATTGAATTTCTTGAGAATTTTCTCAACATAGTGTGATTGCGTTAAAGCAATCCCCTTGTTAACCCGTTTAATCCTAATACCAAGGATCACATCTGCCTCCCCCATATCCTTCATAGCAAACTTTGATGACAACAAACTTTTAGTTTCATCAACTTGAAGTTGATCAGTGTCGAAAATCAACATATCATCAACATAGAGGCAAATTATCACACCCGAACCGGATGAATCAAACCTACTACAAACACATTTGTCAGATTGGTTTAACTTGAAACCACTTGACAAAATAACCTCATCAAACTTTTGATGCCATTGTTTTGGCGCTTGTTTTAGCCCATACAATGATTTCACTAGTTTACACACCTTATGCTCATTACCGGGCATGACAAAACCTTTCGGTTGATTCATGTAAACCTCTTCATCAAGCTCTCCATTCAAGAAGGCTGTTTTAACATCCATTTGATGGACAATCAGATTGTGAATAGCAGCCAAGGCTATCAGCAATCTAATGGTAGAAATCCTAGCCACCGGTGCATATGTGTCAAAATAATCAATACCGGGCTTTTGTCTAAACCCTTGTATGACCAACCGGGCTTTGAACTTATCAATAGTTCCATCTACCTTCATCTTCTTTTTAAAGATCCATTTGCAACCCAAAGGTTTAAAACCTGGTGGCAAATCAGATAACACCCAAGTGTTATTCTCCAAAATTGATGAGAATTCATCATCAATCGCTTCTTTCCAGAAAGCGGCATCCCGGGATTCCATAGCCTCTTTAAAAGACTTAGGATCTTCTTCAATACTATAACAATAAGAGTATTGAAGCTCAAAATCATCCCTAGACCCTTCCACCAAATACAATTGGAAGTCGGAATCGAAATTTTTCGCAATTCGACCCCGTTTGCTTTTTCGAACCTCTAAAGGCTCCGGATCCGATATTCCTTCTAAAGTTTCTGAAGTTTGACCTTCATTACCATTAGAAATCAGATCCTTAGGTCTCGGGATCGATGAAAATCGTTCTTCATTAAAATTCGCATCACGCGATTCAATCATGGTATTAACCGACACCGACTCATTAGGATCTATAACATAGAACCTATAAGCCTTGGAGTGTTCTGCATATCCAATGAAAATGCAATCAACTCCCCTTTCCCCCAAAGTAGGTCTTTTGGGATCGGTTAGTTTAACAACTGCCCGACAACCCCAAATCCGAAAATAATCCAAATCTGGAGTCCTTTTGAACCAAAGTTCATATGGGGTAGTTTTGTTCCTTTTGTTCGGAACTCTATTAAAGATATAACATGCGGTTAGCATTGCCTCTCCCCAAAATCCCTTACTCAATCCCGAATAAGACAACATCGAGTTGACCATCTCTTTCAAGACTCGATTTTTCCGTTCGGCAACACCATTTTGTTCTGGTGTATATGGAGCCGTCTTCTCATGAATAATACCAACGGATTGGAAGTATTGGGGATCCATGTATTCCCCTCCCCGATCAGTTCTGAGACATTTAACCGGAACGCCCAATTGCAATTCCACCTCGGTTTTGTATATTTTGAACTTTTCTAAGGCTTCATCCTTAGAATGCAACAAATACACATAACAAAACCGACTAGAGTCATCGATAAAGGTGACTACATATTTCTTATTACCAAGTGAGGGAGTTGCATGAAAATCACAAAGATCACTGTGAATTAAATCCAAAACATTTGATTTTCGAATCACATTTTGAAAAGGTTGTTTTGTGATTTTCGTTAACATGCAAATCTTACACTTTTCATCACTAATGTCAAATGGTGGAATTAATCCATCTTTTGACATCTCATGCATTCTTCGAAAATTAACATGACCTAATCTAGCATGACATAACAAATTATCATCAATTTTAGAAGAAGCACTCAAGAAATCATTATCATCAGAAAAAGGAATCAAAATATTCAAACGAAACATTCCATAGCAAAAGTAACCAAAACCAACAAACGTGCCAAATCTAGACAAAATAAATTTATCAGATTCATAAACCTGCTTAAAACCAGCAGAATTCAAACAACCACCACTAACAAGGTTTTTACGAAGCCTTGGAACAAACAAAACATGATCTAAAATAATTGTTTTTCCAGAAGTAAAACTAAGATTAACTATTCCAACACCACAAACTTTTGCAGTCGACTCGTCACCCATCTTCACAATGGAACCATCGTCGGTTAGTGTCAATTTCTCGAACCACCGACGATCTCTACACATATGGCTTGTAGCACCCGAGTCAACCCACCATATACGATCACCATCCTGTACATAAAAGGATTCAAGGATTAGCGAACAAACATAAACCTTACGTTTATCAAGGTTAGAAAAATTCTGACCTTTTTGTGGATCAGAGCCGCTAGACCCATTGTTTCCACCACCGCTGCTTCCGGCATTATTGTTCCCCATTCCTTTCTTATTGAGATTCACCCGACAGTCACGTTTCAAGTGACCGGTCATATTACATCTCCAACAAACCAAAACAGTAGGTTTCTTATTTGGTTTGTTCGGGCCCTCAAACTTACGCTTGATAGCTTTTCCTTTGTGGTTTTGATTAATCTTGTTTCCCTCAACCATGTGGACCGAAGGTTGTCCAACATCAGGCTTAGCCTTGTTTTTGTCACTTTCTTGACCACAGAGAGATTCCTCAATCCGTATGTGACTACCGAGTTGTACCAGAGACAACTCCTCCTTTTGATGTTTCAAGGTATGCTTGAAATCTTTCCAGGATGGTGGTAGTTTGTCAATCACACTCGACACAGCAATACATTCATCCATCTTCATGTTGTGTTGAGTGAATTGACCCAGAATGCGAAGCAACTCATTATATTGTTCCATGACCGGTCTTGAATCCACCATCTTATAACCATTAAAATCACTAACAAGGAACTTCTTACTAGAAGCATCCTCGGCGATGTATTTGGATTCAAGATCGTTCCAGAGTTGTTTCGCACTCTCCACGTTTTGGTAAACATCAAAAAGGGAATCAGACATACCGTTAAGAATGTGACCACGACAGATGTAGTCGTCGTTTTCCCACTTACAACGCTTTCTGATCTCAGCGGGCGTTTCGTTCTCCTTCTCTTCCGGTGCGGTAGAACTTAGGACGTGCACCACGTTTAAAGTTGTCAGCAAAAAGTGTATCTTCTTCTGCCAGCGTCGAAAATCAACTCCTTGAAACTTCTCCAGTTTGGCGAACTTGGAAGTCATGTCTTTCACCGATTCCGCCATCGTTTCAGAAATCAGAGACAAATATCAGATTCGAATGTTGGGGATGTGGATGAGAAATCTGATTCTGAAACCTCTCGAATACTTGGATCTTGTTGACCCATCGTGTTGAGTTCACTTTCCAAATCTGATATTTCGACCCTATGCCCGGGTTACACGAAATCCAGATTATGGGGATAATCCGACAAGGGAACAATCTCTAATCGGGGCACCAAAAAGAGATCTGCAAGTAGGGTTTTTCAATGTTGTTTTTGGTTTCTACTTCTTGGTTATCAATAAAGAAGCCATCATATATCTATATATATATATATATGATTCATGACTTAAGGAACAAGAAAAATTCTACAATATATCTCCTAAAATTAGAAGATATAATTAGAAGATATCCTCATTAATTCCTTAACTTAGGGATCAAGAAAAAACCATAAGATATCTCCTACAATTAGAAGATCTCCTAATTAATTATTTGCTTAAGGCTTAAGAAAGAATAATCCGGAAGATAACCGATAAAGATAGACGATGTCCCAATTAATTATCTAGAGAATAATTAACAAATTTTGAGATACCCAAAATCCGGTTATTGAATCCCGACCAAAAAGACAACACACGAGGCGTTCCTTAAACCGAATCGAGATCAAATTTCGTTTCAATACAAGTGTACACTCCGCACCTCCTGACCTGATCTAAACTAAGTTTGACTCCAATGATAACACATACGTCCCATTACACTAAAACGAACCTGGTGACACTAAAATCACCAACATCGGCGTCGTGATGTGATGGTGGTGGTTGACGGTGGACGTCGGTGGCAGTTGGTGGTCATCAACGGTAGTGGGCGGCGGTGGTGTTTGGTGGTCGTCGGCGTCAGGTGGTAGTGGTAGATGACGGTGTGTGGTCGCCTACGGTGGTGCGGTGGCATGAGGTGATGATGGACGGTGGCAGTGGTGCAATGGCAGCCGACTGCCCGAGAAGGTGGTTGTAGGAAGTGGTCAATAGAAGAAGAAAAAATGGGTGGCTTAAAATCCACGTATTCTCTTAAAATTGATGTCGTTCTCGTTTGAACCTCCATATATATATATATATATATATTAATTCAATCGCTTTGTTTTTGTTGGATTTCGGTCTTCCAGCCAAGAAATGACCGATCTAGTTTACATATCAAAATTTTGTATTCAATTAAGTCCAATTTTTATTATGATGTGTTGATATATTGGATAATAAGTTGGTTTTAGTTGGAGTCGATAACTTTTTGAATATACTTAAATGTTTCTAATGATTATCGGTGTTCAGAAATGTTCAAATGAGAAGTGCTAAAAAAATACGAAGTAGAGAAGTGATCTCGACCACTCATCCGGTCAATAAAGGTGGCTTTGACCGGTTACGGTGGACAAGATCACAGGGGATTGACGCGATTAATGGGAGGGAGGGTAGAGATTATTAAAGGAGGGACCCGGTCAAAGCCGCTTTTATTGACCGGATGAATGGTGGAGATCACTTCTCTACTTCTCATTTTTTTAGTATTTCTCATTTTGAACCTAATACTACCGGTGTAATTGCATATGTTTGTGTATACGTTCAAAAAACCAAATTTATAAAAAACTGCTCGAAAGCAGAATGAGATGACAATTACTAAAATGTGTCGGGTAGAACATGCAATCGTTGTCGATGAACCTTGCCGGGATTAGTCGGGGCAAAGCCTCGGATACCCATTAAAAAAACATGCAATTGCTTTTTTGAACACCCCCAACTGCATGTATACGTATATCAAATAAGGTCTAAACAAGAAGGCTATCTTGATAGGTTTTGAAATGCTTCTATATGTTACTATCACATATACGGATTACTATCACACATATAGAACCAGACACCTAACACTTATGGATTACTATCACACCTTTACCATTGGGACAAATCAGAGGACCTAAAATATTGTTACAATCACCTCTCTCAACATAAATATCTTGCATAATAATTATTGATGTTAATCTTAGCATTATAAAACTATACCCTACACTCACATACACCTATTCATGCCCCAAATAAGGAAATGTGGAAATAAAACTCCTAAAATAATGACGAGTTTGACGAGGGTTATGTACTCGTTTGTTTGTTTCGTTCGACTCATCCTTTTTTAAACAATGTCAATGATACTTATAAATTTCTAAAATGTATACCGATATTGTTTTTATATTTCACTATTTAAATTAAAAGTTGAATGCTAGTGTATATTGCCACATGCTCACCATGGGTTCGAGCCTGGATAGTTTGGGATACCATCTATTCACCCTCCAAGATGTTACCTTACCACTGAGTTAGACATGTTTTTGATTCAACGAAATCAATTTTAAGTTCGTTAAAAGAGGAATTGCATATCGTAAAGAAAGAGAAGAGATAAGAGAGAGGATTAAGATGAATATGAGGATGCTAAGGAATTATAGAGATAGATATTTAGATCGCTCCTTTATTCAACAATGGCGACACATAATCGTAAACAAATTCAATGGACAACAAACTAGATTGGGAGTGGAACGGTTTGCAGCCAAATACATATCCAGAAATGAATGTGAATCTGAAATCAGATCAAAAATCAAAAGCTAGGCCTAAATTTGAATTTAAACCCAAAACCAAATCCAATTCTGAGTTGAGATCTGAACTAGGCATCCAAAATCAAAGTCCACAATAGATCGAAGAAACTTAATGACGGAGCCCATGAAGAATAATAGAAAATCCATGAAGGAAAACAAAAAATTCCAAGCGCATTCCATGTGCCTTTCGCCTGACCTGAAACCGAATGTAAAAAAGAGATACCATCTCTTTTGTCTGAGCATCTAGTTTTGACCGTTTTGAGGAGAACTTGGTGGGTGGATGTTCATGGTGAACCACCACCAATGATAATAATGAACAATTCAAGTTCATAAGTTTGATTATGCTGAGAATATTAATTGGGTATGCCATTCCAACCATTTCTAATTCAGTTCAAGGGGTTCAATGCACGATTTGCAAGAAGATTTGATGTCTTTCTAATAAAACAAGACTTGTTTGATCATTTGTTGTCCATACTGGGTTATAAGGCCATTTAGTTTGAGAAAGTGGAAACACGAGTCATACTAAAATATGATAAGTCAACACGTCATATTTTAGTATGACTTGTGTTTTCCTATTTTTTAAACTAAATGTCCTTATAATGGTATGGACGACAAATGAGCAACAACTCTTCGTTTGTTAGAAAAACATCACATCTTCTTGCAGATTAATGGTAAATTCCTTGAACTGAATTAGAAAGGGATGCAATTGCATACCCAATATATATTCTCACCATCATCCAACCTATAAACCTGAATTCTCACACCAATGTAAACGGTTTCTTTAAATTTTGGATTCCAGCTTTAGACTTGACCAAGAATTGGATTTGATTTTGGGCACAATTCAAATTTAGATTCAAGCTTGGATTTTGATTTTTGATATGATTTTAGATTCAGCTATGTTTCTGGTTTTGGATTTGGCTGCAAGCCCTTCCTCTTTCAACGTAGTTGTTGAACAAAGGATCGGATGATCTCTCTGTAATTGCTTATCATCCTCGTCTTCATCATAATCTTCTCTCTTCTCTTGCTTCATGATTTGCAATTCCTCTTTTATCAAACTCAAATTTGACTTCATTGAAATGAAGGTTTCCAACATCTTTTTCCGTTATTCAGAATATGTTAGATCTTCTACTTTGATACCAATTGATGCACATTCGTCACATTGATATGGAAATGATTGGATTAAATGACCTATAGATTGACTGGTTTTCGAGAGGCAGGGTCTCTACGAAAGGTTTTTCACCAAATCTAGTTTAATATATGGAAGAATGCCCTCTGCTCACACATATTTAACGGATCTTAAAAGCAAATTTCTCCCTTTTTACCCCTAGTAACAATGTACACTCCCTTTCTACCCCTTTTTCTTCTCCTATCCAACGCAAGTAACAGCCGCCATGGTATAACATTGACATTGTTCTTATATTTCACTTTCTTTGAATTATAAGTTTAATGCTTATTTTTTCTTTTTTGTTTTATAGAAATGGTTATGAGTTATTGACTCTTGCATCTCATGATGTGACTATTCCTTTACATCATATACAGGTAAGTTCTCCTTTTGACTATTTTTTCTACCAAGATTATTTCACTTTTTTCATTTTATTGAACCTGTGATGTGAGTAGTAATTGCGTGTTTATCTCATGGTTTTATAGATGAGATCGCCTAGCTATTCCTTCGTTTGGTCGTTCGACTCCTCGTTTATAACTGAGGTCAATGCTCCTTTTAACTCATTAAGACTTCTATATCGTTATGTTATTTCACTTTCATGGAACTATAAGAAGATACTAATCATTTTTTTATTTTATTTGGACATTCGTGATAAGGATGTGATCGCGAGTTCTCGACTCGTGCACTAGTGCGGCTAGTCCATTGGTAATTTATCTAAGTGTTCCTTTATTCTTAAAAGTAAAACTAGCATTGATATTCTTTCTTTTATATCACCTTCTTTGAAGAAAAGTAGTAATCATTTTGGATTTTTGTTTAATCTTTCCGGTTACAGGCATGATCGTGAGTTCCAACTAACTCTTGAACTTCGTCGAACACCTATTCCATTTATTACATAGGTAAGTGCTCCTTTTAACTTTGTTTTCCACTGAGATGTTTCAGTATTCACGGTCATAGAACTTTGTTGTTTTCTTTTATGAACGTTATTGTAGATAATCTGCTTTGCTGTTTTCCCATCATCTCTTGATTAGGGTCAATGATCCTGCTAAATTACTAAAACTTGTACCAAGATTATTATTTTATTTCACTTTCTTTGAATTTTAAGTTGAATGCTAGCCATCTTGCATTTTTATTCGTTCTTTTGTTATATGGACGTAATTGTGAGTTATCTACTGTCAGACCTCGTCATGCGACTGCTCATCTTCGAATATGGGTAAGTTTTCATTTTGACAATGTTTTCTATCAATATATATCTTGTATATTCTGTTTTCCTTGATTTGTGAGATGAATAGTAATTTCATGTAGGTGGAGGACTAGTTGGTTCTGAGCCCCCCTAACCGATTTAGATATAAGATAGATAGTAGATATTATACACGTATGTAGGCCAAGTATAATAACTTTATCTATGGAGGCACCAATCGATCCATCAATAATTTTTGTTGATTTTGCTTAGGACTAACATTCATTACATATTTCATACGAGAACGATATTAATCTAAGAGAATACGAGCACGATTTTTAGCCATCCATTTTTTCTTCTTCTCTTGACCACCTCCTACAACCACTTTCATTGGGTGGTCGGCTGCATTACACCGCTGCCGCCATCACCGTCGCTCGTCGTCCATCGTCACCCTCACGCCGCCGCACCGCCGTAGACCACCACACAACGTCATCTACCTCTTCAACCTGACGATGACGACCACACACCGCCGTCCACAACCGTCGACGTCCACCGTCAACCATCACCATGATGTCTCAACACTGACGACCACCATCTGCCGCCAACATCCACTGTCGAGCACCACAAGTGGCAGCAGCACCGTGGCTGTCGGTGGTGGCTGTTGGCGGCAGATAGCCGCTTGTGGTGCTCAATTGTGGATGTTGGCGGCAGATGGTGGTCCTCGGCGTCGTGATGTGATGGTGGTGGTTGACGGTGGACGTCGGTGGCAGTTGGTGGTCATCAACGGTAGTGGGCGGCGGCGGTGTTTGGTGGTCGTCGGTGTCAGGTGGTAGCAGTAGATGACGGTGAGTGGTGGTCTATGGTGGTGCAGTAGCATGAGGTGATGATGGACGGTGTGCGACGGTGACGGTGGCAGTGGTGCAATGGCAGCCGACTGCCCGAGAAGGTGGTTGTAGGAAGTGATCAATAGAAGAAGAAAAAATGGGTGGCTCAAAATCCTCGTTTTCTCTTAAATTGATGTCGTTCTCGTTTGAACCTCCATATATATATATATATTAATCACTTTGTTTTTATTGGATTTTGGTCTTCCAGCCAAGAAATGACCGATCTAGTTTACATATCAAAATTTTGTATTCAATTAAGTCCAATTTTAATTATGATGTGTTGATATATTGGATAATAAGTTGGTTTTAGTTGGATTCGATGACTTTTTGCATATACTTAAATGTTTCTAATGATTATCGGTGTAGAGAAATGTTTAAATGAGAAGTGCTAAAAAAATATGAAGTGGAGAAGTGATCTCCACCACTCATCCGGTCAATAAAGGTGGCTTTGACCGGTTACGGTGGACAAGATCACAGGGGATTGACGCGATTAATGGGAGGGAGGGTAGAGATTATTAAAGGAGGGACCCGGTCAAAGCCGCTTTTATTGACCGGATGAATGGTGGAGATCACTTCTCTACTTCTCATTTTTTTAGTATTTCTCATTTTGAACCTAATACTACCGGTGTAATTGCATATGTTTGTGTATACGTTCAAAAAACCAAATTTATAAAAAACTGCTCGAAAGCAGAATGAGATGACAATTACTAAAATGTGTCGGGTAGAACATGCAATCGTTGTCGATGAACCTTGCCGGGATTAGTCGGGGCAAAGCCTCGGATACCCATTAAAAAAACATGCAATTGCTTTTTTGAACACCCCCAACTGCATGTATACGTATATCAAATAAGGTCTAAACAAGAAGGCTATCTTGATAGGTTTTGAAATGCTTCTATATGTTACTATCACATATACGGATTACTATCACACATATAGAACCAGACACCTAACACTTATGGATTACTATCACACCTTTACCATTGGGACAAATCAGAGGACCTAAAATATTGTTACAATCACCTCTCTCAACATAAATATCTTGCATAATAATTATTGATGTTAATCTTAGCATTATAAAACTATACCCTACACTCACATACACCTATTCATGCCCCAAATAAGGAAATGTGGAAATAAAACTCCTAAAATAATGACGAGTTTGACGAGGGTTATGTACTCGTTTGTTTGTTCGTTCGACTCATCCTTTTTTAAACAACGTCAATGATACTTATAAATTTCTAAAATGTATACTGATATTGTTTTTATAGTTCACTATTTAAATTAAAAGTTGAATGCTAGTGTATATCGCCACATGCTCACCATGGGTTCGAGCCTGGATAGTTTGGGATACCATCTATTCACCCTCCAAGATGTTACCTTACCACTGAGTTAGACATGTTTTTGATTCAACGAAATCAATTTTAAGTTCGTTAAAAGAGGAATTGCATATCGTAAAGAAAGAGAAGAGATAAGAGAGAGGATTAAGATGAATATGAGGATGATAAGGAATTATAGAGATAGATATTTAGATCGTTCATAATCGGAAACAAATACAACGGACAACAAACTAGATTGAGAGTGGAACTGTTTGCAGCCAAATACATATCCAGAAACGAATGTGAATCTGAAATCTGATCAAAAATCAAAAGCTAGGCCTAATTTTGAATTTGAACCCAAAACCAAATCCAATTCTGAGTTGAGATCTGAACTGGCATCCAGAATCAAAGTCGACAACAGATCGAAGAAACTTAACGACGGAGCCCATGAAGAAGAATAGAAAAATCCATGAAGGAAAACAAAAAATCCAGGCGCATTCCATCTGCTATTGGTCTGACGGATACCGAATGTAAAAAAGAGATACCATCTCTTTGTCTGAGCATCTAGTTTTGACCGTTTTGAGGAGAAGAAGTTGGTAGGGCGATGGTGAACCACCACTAATGATAATAACAAACAATTCAGGTTCGTAAGTTTGATGATGCTGAAAATATTAATTGGGTATGCCATTCCAACCATTTCTAATTCAGTTCAAGGGGTGCAATGCATCATTTGCAAGAAGATTTGATGTTTTCCTTATAAAGTAAGAGTTGTTTGATCATTTGTTCTCCATACTGGGCTATAAGGCCATTTAGTTTAAGAAAGTGGAAACACGAGTCATACTAAAATATGATAAGTCTAACATGTCATATTTACTTGTGTTTTCCTATTTCTAAAACTAAATGGCCTTATAACTTGGTATAGACTGCAAATGATCAACAACTCTTCGTTTGTTAGAAAAACATCACATCTTCTTGCAGATTAATGGTAAACCCCTTGAATTAAATTAGAAAGGGTTGCAATTGCAACCCAATATATATTCTCACCATCATTCAACCTATAAACCTGAATCCTTACACCAATGTATTCTCCAGACCCAAACAGTTTCTTTAAATTTTGGATTCCAACTTTAGATTTGACCAAGAATTGGATTTGATTTTGGGCACAATTCAAATTTAGATTCAAGCTTGGATTTTGATTTTTGATCAGATTTTAGATTCAGCTACGTTTCTGGTTGTGGATTTGGCTGCAAACCCCACCCTTTTCAATGTAGTTGTTGAACAAAGGATCGGATGATCTCTCTATAATTGGTTATCATCCTCGTCTTCATCATAATCTTCTCTCTTCTCTTGCTTCATGATCTGCAATTCCTCATTTATCAAACTCAAGTTTGATTTCTTTGAAATGTAGGTTTCCAACATCTTTTTCCGTTATTGACAACATGTTAGATCTCCTACTCTGATACCAATTGATGTACATTCGTCACAATGATATGGAAATGATTGGATTAAATGACCTATGGATTGACTGGTTTTCTTGAGGCGGGGTCTCTACGAAAGGTTTTTCACCAAATCTATGTATAATAAATAAGTAATTGGGATACCACATGTCATCGTCTAGTGAGTCAGTTTCAGGATTCTCCCACCTAAACATGTATGTGGAGTGTGGACGTATTTTACACTTTTAGTTCATTTAGGCTTATGTGATTGAGACATGTCATTTTATAAAAAAAAAAAAAAAACAAGATAATCCCACTAATTTAGTATTCCTAAAAAACAAGATAATCATTGAGTTATAAACATATTACTATTAATTAAATTATAATTTGACATTGTTTAAGTTAATATTTTCATTGCATATAAAATCATAAAACCATAAAATTGGAATCTAGTGATAGAGTAAGAAATTGACACGAAGTGCTCAATAGCTTAAGATGTTTTGTGCCACATCACGCACATACATATCTACTATCTAGTTTAATATAAAGGAGAATGCCCTCCCACCCTCCTACTCCTTTACATCATATACAGGTAAATTCTCTTGTTGACTATGTTTTCTACCAAGATTATTTCACATATTTCATTTTATTTAAACTGTGATGTGAGTAGTAATTGCGTGTTTATCTCATGGTTTTATAGATGTATCATGGCCTAGCTACTCCTTGGTTTGGTCGTTCGTCTCGTCGTTTATAATTGAGGTCAATGCTCCTTTTAACTTATTAAGACTTCTATGTCATTGTGTATGTTATTTCACTTTCATTGAGGTCAATACTTAAGATGTTTTGTGCCACATCACCCACGTACATATCTAGTTTAATATAGGGTTTATGACTTATTTGAGTAACCAACTATTCCATTTGTACTAATATTACCATCAAACTATTTTTTGTACTCAATATACCATTGAACTCTTTTTTTTGTACTCATAATACCATTATGACCGGTAATAGCCCGTTTTTTTCTTACGTGACATCTATATATAAATTAAAAGAAGGTTTTCGCTGATGTCAAGAATATGAAATTGAGCCATTTCATTGGCCAATGAAAGAATAATCATTAAATGATGATGTCATCAATTATTCTATAATTATCTTTATAATTTACGTTTTGTACCTTTAAAGTTATTTTATTAAATTACTTTTCATCTCTTACTTTATCATTTTTCACTTTACATCCTTATTATATTAAGATAATAATATATAATAATTAAAATGTATTAATTTTTTTTCTTTTTAATAAATTATACCATTATAATCGTCTCGACATACCTTCAAAATGAGTCTAATATTGAATATTTTTTTAATTTAACTATATTATTAAAATTATATATAAATTAATTTGTTTAGATTTTATTACAATTCTATTTTTGATATTCTTGAAATTTAAAGATTTTATCTTTTTAACCTAACTATTTTTATAGATTATATATTAAAACAAGGTTTTCTCTAATGTCATGAATATGAAATTAAGCCATTTCATTGGCCAATTAAAGAATAATCATTAAATGATGGTGTCATCAATTATTCCATAATTATCTTTATAATTTACATTTTTTACCCTTAAAGTTATTTTATTAAATTACTTTTTATCTCTTACTTTCTCATTTTTCACTTTACATCCTTATTATATTAAAATAATAATATATAATAATTAAAATGTATTATAATTTTTGTTTTCTTTTTAATAAATTATACCATTATAATCGTCTCGATAATACCTTCAAAATGACTCTAATATTGAATATTTTTTTAATTTAACTATATTATTAAAATTATATATAAATTAATTTGTTTAGATTTTATTATAATTCTATTTTTGATATTCTTTAAATTTAAAGATTTTATCTTTTTAACCTAACTATTTTTATAGATTATTTATAAGTAATGAAATTTTATTTTATTTAAAACTCAATTGCTCATATTCTTGAAATTTAAAGATTTCATCTTTTTAACCTAACTATTTTTATAGATTATTTATAAATAATTATATTTTAATTTATTTAAAATCCTACAAATAAAAAACACTACATATTTTATTTCTAAATCCTTTCAGTTTTAAAATCATTCACGAAATCCGAATCTTTTGACAAAAGAATAACAAATTTTTAATTTCTGAAATTTTCAAAGCTATTAAATAACTAAAATATCTATTGTAATAAGCAATTGTAATGGCAATTGTCGTGGAACATATAATTTACATAACTAATTAATTGGTAATGACAATTGTTATGCAAAAGTCAATTCTTATTAAAAATTAAAATAACATGTGTTAAATAACCGTATATCATACGGGCCATTAACTAGTTTAAATTTATTCAAAAAATGTTTACGTGGATATGACGTGTGTTCCACGTGGATCTGACGTGTGTTTTTGACTTTTTATGAGTATTATGAGTATCAAAAGTCAATGGTACTATGAGTATAAAAAGTCAAAAACACACATCAGATCCACGTGGAACACACGTCATATCCACATAAGCATTTTTTGAATAAATTTAAATGCCACGTAAGAAAAAAAACGGGCTATTACTAGTCATAGTGGTATTATGAGTACAAAAAAAGAGTTAACTGGTATATTGAGTACAAAAATAATTTGATGGTAATATTAGTACAAATGGAATAGTTGGTTACCCAAATAAGTCATAAACCCTATATAAAGGATCTTAAAAGCATATTTCCCTCTTTTTACCCCTAGGAACAATGTACACTCTCTTTCCACCCCTTTTTCTTCTCCTATCCAACCCGCCACATTGTTCTTATATTTCACTTTCTTTGAATTATAAGTTTAATGCTTGTTTTTTCTTTTTTGTTTTATGGAAGTGGTTAGGCCATCCGTAGTGGACAGCGGCTCACCATCGGTGAGCTTCGGTTTCCGCCAAGCCGACGGCTTCCCAAGGGAACACCGCCGCGTGATGCATCGGGTAAGAACACATCGGTTCTCCCAAGCCGATTGTTTTTTTTTTACCGTTGCCTCCAACGGCTATTTTAATTTTTTTTTTCTTTTTTCCTTTTTCAAAATTCAATATATTTACTACACTATATATATACTACACTATACACACAACTATACACACAACTTACTACACTATACACACAACTCTCTACACAACTCAACTACACATCCAAATGGATTCGCAAAACACTCCGACACAAAGAAGAACCCGACAAACCCAAAGCCAACCGATGCCGACAAACCCAAACCAACCGATGCCGACAAACCCAAACCAACCGATCCGATACATCATATACAGGCAAGTTCTACTCCTTTATACATCATATACAGGCAAGTTCTCCTTTTGACTATTTTTCTGCCAAGATTATTTCACATATTTCGTTTTATTTAAACTGTGATGTGAGTAGTAATTGCGTGTTTATCTCATGGTTTTATAGATGCGATCATGGCCTAGCTACTCCTTGGTTTGGTCGTTCGTCTCGTCGTTTATAATTGAGGTCAATGCTCCTTTTAACTTATTAAGACTTGTATGTCATTATGTTATTTCACTTTCATGGAACTATAAGAAGGATGCTAATCATTTTTAATTTTATTTGGACATTTGTGATACAAATGTGATCGCGAGTTCTCGACTCTTGTACTAGTGCGGCTAGTCCATTGGTAATTTATCTAAGTGCTCCTTTATTGTTAAAAAAACTAGCATTGATGTTCTTTCTTTTATATCACTTTCTTTGAAGAAAAGTAGTAATCATTTTGGATTTTTGTTTAATCTTTCCGGTTGCGGGCGTGATCCTGAGTTATCCACTGTCGCACCGACTCATGCGACTACTATACTCATCTTCTAATATGGGTAATTTTTCATTTTGACAATGTTTTTTACGAAGATTATCTCATATATTCTATTTTCCTTGATTTGTGAGATGAGTAGTAATTTCATGTTTATTTCAGGTTTTTTTGGATGTGGTCGTCGATTAGCTACTACAACATTTGGTCATTCGGCTAATTCTTTTATAATTGAGGTTAGTGCTCCATTTATCTTTCTGGAACTTGAACCGACATTGTTTATTTTATTTCACTTTTTTGGAACTATAAAAAGGATACTAAACATTTTCGTTCTTACAGGACGTTTTTTGGATGTGATAGTGAGTTCTCATCTCTTGCACTTTGTCTTGCGGCTAGGATTTTTCAAATCTAAGTAAGTGCTCTTTTACCTTCCATAAACTCACACTGAAATGTTTTTTCTTATTTCACTTTCTTTGAATTATAAGAGAAATACTAACCAATTTGGATATATATATGTTTGATCCTTTCTTTTATGGGAGCCATCTTGTGTTTTCGAGTCTTGAACTTTGTCGTGCAACTAGTCCATTTGTGACATAGGTAAGTGGTACTTTTAAGCTTGTTTTCGGGTAATATGTTTTTTTGTAATTCGATTTCATAGAACGTTTAAATTTCTAAAACTTGTATGGATATTGTTCTTATATCTTACTTTCTTTCAATTATAAATCGAATGCTAATCATCTTGCACTTTTATTTGGTGTTTTGTTTTTGTGACGTGAGTTTGAGTTATCAACTCTTGTATATTGTCGCAACACTAGTCTTTTCTATAATATAGGTATGTTCATCTTTTCACTATATTTTCTACCAACATTATTTCATATATTTCAGTTTTTTTGAATTGTGAAGATTACTTGTAAATTGTAATCACATCTTTTTTTCATGTTTTTTAGGTGGTTTTGCGTTAGCCATTCATTTGTTTGGTTGTTCGTCTAGTCCATTTATAACTGAGGTCGGTGTTCGATTTAACTTTGTTAAACTTGCACCAAAACTGTTTCTTTTACAAGTATTGATCTTTGTGGCCATTGCCCGCAGGTAGCCTCAACCGCAGAGTGAACAAATATATCCCCCCCCCAATCCTTGGATGCAGTTTCTTTGTGTGACTGGCTGAGATTGCAGGTAATCAACTTTGTGACTAAAAAATTAAAATCATGACAACCTTTCTTATAATTGTGTTGCATTTTCTGTGAAGAATTTATTATGTTTTTTTTTCTAATATATATAATAGCTTAAGACTTTTAAGACGTAGGTGTTGGGTTTTTGTGGGTATCCTCGGATCAAACTGAATCGAGGATTAACACAGATCTAACGAACCTCACTGGTTTGATAAATCTCATAGGTTTAATAATGGAACTGAAAAACCTACGCGATCAAAAACTCACTGATTTGATCTTATCATGCGGAAGCGATAAAAGCTAAAAAACCCTTAAAAGCCTATTGATCTTTAATCGTTTTAGTTTAATCCTAATAGTTTGGATTTAGATCAGTTTACCTGGATTGCTTGAGATTTAGTCCACCGGTGATTGACCAACGAATCGTTCTTCTAGTTGAACCGAATAAAACCCGAAGACTGGAAAACCGAACCGGTGCTCCTAAAGAGAAGGGAGCGGCACCGATAGGTAGAGAGGGAGAGAGGGAAAACTGAAACTGATTTCTAAGTTGGTAAATCTGTAAAGCTTAATTTTTCCCTAACCCATAAGCCTTATTTATATGGGGAGAAAAAGCAGTTTGAATGGTATTCAGTTTCCATATAATGATTATCTCAAATCCTTTCCCTTTTTAATTACTGGAAAAGAATTTGCCTATGATAATCCTTTATATATATATTTATCTAATATATATATATATATATATATATTACTTATTAATTAACTATTATATATTTATTTTATCCAATAAATATATAATGTTCTAATTAATTAATAACCCTCCAACTTTGGGATTTCTAACTGAAAATTACCCAACTGATTTATAATTTACTATTATAAATCCTAACTTCCCATTTCCGGGTTTCATTTAACTTATTCGATTTATAGGCCCTCACAGGTGTGACCCTCAAGTGTCTTGCAACATTGGATGTGTAATCACTTGGTTTGTCAATTCTGCACATAATCCCTAACAGACTCCCACTTGTGCAAGTTGGCAATACCTTGTTTGATTACACGGACCTAAGGAGGCCCCTAGACAGGCACTTAGGCTGACCAGGTTACAAGAACTCTTATACCCAGACTGGTGATATAAACATTCTGTAAGGAAATAGTATCTATGAAACTACTGTTCATTGATTGGGTATATCTTGGCTTTTCCCTTTGCATCGCGATATTTCATCTGTGAGTATGAGCTTGGAAAGTGTCAACTCTAAATACTCAAGATTCTGTTTACTTGATTATCCGACTTTTACTGATAGGTAAACGACAAAGAACTAATCAGTTCGTTTGGGCATGGCCATGCACTTCATCAGTATACTCAGTCAGTCAAGATGGGCCCAGAAATATCTCTCTTCTGAGAAGAGGTGCAAATCCCATCTTGCATATCTGCCTTTAACACCACGGCTTCCGCTGAATCTAGTTACGCCCTTTATAGCCACCCTGTTACGGTGTAGCGGTTGAGTGCACTAAGTATTCAGTAGTCCTCATGATATCAAATCAGATACCTCAGGTGATAGGGACAACCACTGTGAGATTTACTTATGACTGTTTCCAAGAAGTAATCTCAACCGCGGATCACGCCCGATATTTGCTACTCTATCAAATATCTGTGCAACTTTTAGTCTACAACGCTTGTAGCTGTTATTTGATAATAACCACCTAAAAGTTCACAATGACTTTAACACCTTATCATGTTCCCACAATGATAAGTTGTCACAGACAGATTTTGAATGAAGAACCAGAAACTGATTTCATTCCTGGATTATAAAACATGCAAAATGCAAAAGTAATAAAGAAATTAATTTTGTATAGTCCACATTACACGCTGTAATAATAACAAAATTAAATATCTTTTCTTTAATAACTTTCATAATATCTATTTAACGTTTGTTAGATACTGGTCTAAAATGAAGTATCACCTATCTTCAGTTTAAACCCTTTGATTAAAGTTTACCAATCTAATCAAAGTGATAACCAAATAATACAAGTCTGGTTTTACAATCCACTTGTATCTGCTAATCATTGTTTTGCAAACACCTTTTAAAACAATAACTTAGACTTTTACTATATTCCATGAACTTGGAGACCTGGACTAACTTCCAGTTCCTGAATATGTAAAACTACAACTTTCCTTAGTTGCTGTGTAGATGAATGATTTCTACCTGAAATCAGGTTCCATTTGCAATGCTGGCAAATCTACCGGAATCCTATATTTTAATCCAACACTTTAATTATTGATTTTAAAGTCAATCACGACCTTTGTTTCAAGGGTCTTGAAACTTTTATCCTTTTGACTAAAAAGGTAAATTATATCTTATGAATTCTTATCCTATCTGGATTATGAATTCCGAGATACATCAATAATTGTATCTTTTATTCTTTATTTCTGACTAGATAGAGAATAAATTGGGCTCCCACTTGCTTATATAAAAACTAACTATTACTCAAAATTTACTATTGACTTAGTCAAAACTTTGATTAGTCAATTCTAATGTTAAGTAATGAACTTTGAGAATTTCCTTTTATGAAACTTAACTGGATTTGGTCAAATCCTAATTCTAGACCTTGGAATCTTTCCAGTTTCATAAATACTGTTATTAACGCCATCTGAGTTAATATCCTAAATTCTCCTTTCAAAACATTTGAATAATAAAACTTGATCAAACTTGATTAGTTAATTCTGAGAATTTCTTTTATAAAACTTAACTGGATTTGGTCAAATCCTAATTCCAGAACTTGGAATCTTTCTAGTTTTATAAATACTGTTATTAACGCTATCTGAGTTAATATCCTAAATTCTCCTTTTAAAATAAAATTTGATCACAAAACAATTATTCATAAATGTTTTATTCTTAAAACACATTCCTATAGAATTTCGTGTGTTTTGATAGTTTTTATACAAATTACTTCAATTGTATTAAAGTAATTATAACAGGCAACAACTAGGATCATACAGATTTTAAGAATACTAAGCACAATCAGATATTTCAATGTCAAGACAATAACTTTTGAAAATAAAACCATAAAATTATAAATCCAAAATATAATCATCCAAAAACTGTTTAAAACATAAATCCAAAAATAACTGTTTTAAAACTATAAATTCAAAATGTCTTGACTTATATCGGAATCAACTTGTACTTAAGATCCTCAGCAACTTCTGGGCACCTCACTTCTGACCTCCTGCAATAGTCATTTGCTCTAGGTATCAGTATACTTGTAAACCAACAAGTAAGAAGTGACAAATTAAAGCAATCATAAATTTCTGAGGTTTACATACCTGCTTCATGACGCTTAGGGCAGTTTTGCCTCCAGTGACCGACCTCATTGCATGTGAAGCAGCGGTTCTCGGTCCTAGCTTTATTTGGCTTAACCTTCTTGCCCTTGCCCTTGCTTTTGCCTTTCTTGGGTGCACTCTGGATGGCCTGGACTGGTCCTTTTCCTTTGCTGGTGCTAGCATGCCCATTTTTCTTTTTCACCCCTCCGTCTTTCACCATCAAGACATCCTTGGTCTTGTTCTTGTTCCCCATGTTCAGTTCAGCTGTCTTAAGCATGGAGTGCAATTCTGCTATTGTTTTCTCCATGTTATTCATATTGTAATTGACTACAAAGGGCCTGTAGTCTTCTGACAGTGAATTGAGTATGGTGTCTGTTGCTAGCTGCAACGGAACAGGATGACCAAGCCTCTCCAGATGATCTAAGTGCCGTTTCATTTTCATGACATGGTCACTTACTGATGTCCCTTTTATCATCTTGCACTCATTAAATGCTTTGGTGGCATCGTAACGTTCTGTACGAGCCTGGGTCTGGAACATGTCCCTCAGCTGGCGGATCATGTCATAAGCATTTGTATTTATGAGCCCTGCTTGCAGATCTGGGCTCATTGTTGCAAGCATGAGACAGGCAACATCCAGTAGATCATCGGAGTGCTTCTTATGGGCATTCCTAGCAACAGCCGGAGCATTTGCTGGAGGTGCCTCCCCAAGAGGCTCTTCAAGGACATACCATTTTCTCCCATGTCTGAGCGCAATCATCAGATTGCGCTCCCAGTCGAGGAAATTAGAGCCGATCAACTTATCCTTCTCTAGGATAGATCGGAGGGAAAGATTGTTAGTGCTGGTAACAGTGCTTGCCATCTACACAAAATAAAACTTTTGGTCTTTAGCAACTGTAAATAGATTAAATTCCAATAATCATCAATAAACCCTTAAATGATCAATTTATTGGACTAGGATCCTTATTTCATACGTCCTGATGTGCGTAATGTTCTTGCTCCACCAGACCCGTATTTATTTCGGTAGGTAAGGACTTTTACCAATCATGTCTAGCTGACATGACTCCTAGATCTTTTCGGGACCATGGCAACTACCTGTGCATGTTTTAGTCCCTCTAAGTGCTTTTTGGCCCGGTACCTCCCGGTGAACTTAATAGTACCAAAATAGATCTCACCATTTTGGGGATCTGATCACTATACTCTGGCCGGTACCACCCGGAGATAATTCGCAGAGTTATGTAACCCCTCCAGCTTCAGTTTGAACATGGACGTTGAATGTGTGATCACTTACAACGCCTGTGTACTTTACGCCGAAGGTGCCCCTAGATGGGTTGCACTACTGATCCATGATTTTCGGGGTTTTTGAAAAACTTTACTTCCAGACTTTTTGAAACTGATTGTTATAAGGGCTACTGACGTTTTAAACTAACTGTTTCAAACATGCATGCAATTTTAAAACTAACTGTTCTAAAATTACTTGCTAATTAAAACTAACTGTTTTAATAGCATACCTAGTTGATTAAAACTAACTGTTTTTGTCAACTTGCCTTTTATATAAAACAATCATCTATAGGTTTTAAAACAAAAACTATCGTCTTGAAAAGTTTGAAGAAACTGATAATAAAACCTATATTCCTTTTGTGATACAATCTAGTTTTAAAATAACATCTCTATTTAAAACTACTAACATGCAAGATATCACAAATAATCAATCAACCATGCAATTAAACAATAATTAATCACATAATAGCTAATTATAGTTTTTGCCAACGTTTGTTCCTAGGGACCAATAATGACCTATTTCACTAAAAGCTTCAAAACTCGCGTAGCTCCCACTGGCCTCGCCATGTTTTGTTAGTACTCCGGTAAGATGAAGAATTTTAGCAGCTCCCACTCGCCTCGTCATTCCGAAAGAAAAATATCTATCCTAAGGTCATTATTACATAAGGGGTTCTAAATGGCACGCAGGCCTCCCCGTGAATATGTCAAGGGTCTAGGTTGGCAAATACTATAATAGATATAGATACAAACTCAAACTGAGATGCATATACAGAACTCAAGCAATCACGCAATTATATATATATGCAATAAAAGCAATATTGTAATAACGAGAAATAAAACTGGATCCGTTAAAATTATCTTGTCTCGATTACCGTAAAACTTGGTTTTAACTGATTTATAAAAGTTTTATAAATCGAAACAAATATTTTAGTCTAAATTAGTTTTATCTAATTTTATAAAATACACTTTTATAAATAAAACTGATTAGCTAAAATAATTCCTCTTTTATCCAAAAATATATCAAACTGGTTTTATCGATCCAAAAGATACTGGCCTTTTGAGTAAGAACACAATGTTAGGCTTGTTCGAAAAACAGGTAAAATTTTAATTTTTTATAAAAGATTCATCAAACCGGAAAAACAATTCAACTGGTTTGAATAAATTTTGTTAGATAAAAATTAAACAGAAAATATTTTCGGATAAGAAGTCTTTAAAACCAAACGAGTTCTTTTGGGCCACAAACTTGGTCCAAAAACTGGGCTTATAGGCCCATTACCAAACTGGTAATCTTGGGCCATCGAAAAACTATCGAGGATCAAAGAATCCTAAACCTGTCTTATCGCTTTGGGTTTGGAAAAACAACTAATACCATTTGGGTTAACCCTAGTGGTTTCATGATGGCGAAGGTAAACGACCACCGCTACCAACCGGAGCTCGACGATGATGGCAATCGGCCATCGCCGTCGTCGACCCGCTCTTTGAAAAACAAAGCAATACCGAATCGACACCACACACCACCATCGACCGCGACTGTCGATTGCTTCCAATCTGGTTGTGATCGATTAACGCCGCCGCCGCACACCGCCGTCGGTCACCACCAATCTGGTGGTGGTCCGATTGGCGATCGGAATCAACGCCGTCACCACTAACACGGTGGTTTTTGGCTGGCGACGGTTTAAACGGCAGCCGCCGCCACCGCTTTGTGTGGTCTGGCCGGCGATTTTGCCAACGGCCAAGAACACCGCCATCCACCACCGCTGTCGTGCTTTCTGGTGGTGGTGTGGATTTGATTTCAGCCGGCGATCGAAATATCACCGCCGTTCTCCATCACTCGGCGATTGAACAGCCATCGCCACCGCCTTGGCTCGGCCTTAGGGCAGCCGGCGGTTGGCCTGGTGGTTTATGGTTTAATCTGATGACAACGGCGCTGCCACCAAGGTCGTAGATCTCGGCGAGAATACAACCACCATCACCACCGCATACCGCCTGCCACCACCGTCTACCGCCTGCCACCACCAATCTGGTGGTTTGGCTCGGTAGTCACGAGATCGCCGCCACCACCTCTCTGGTGGTTTGGCTGAGCGTCCGCCGCCACCGCTTGCTGCGGTTTGGCCGGCGATCGTGCCTGGTGGTTTTGGTCGTGGCGATTGCGAACACTAGACGCCGTCACCACCTGTGCTGGTGGTGCGGCTGTGTTTTGCGAGGAAGGTTTCGGCCATCGCTACCAGCTGGTGGCGTGGCCTGGTGGTCGAATAGCAGCCGCCGGTGCCGCCACCACTAGACTGTGGTGCGGTCCGGTGATCATAACAAAACAACGCCACCGCCGCCTGGCTGTTACCATCTCGTTGGTGGCACAGCGGTGGTGTATCGACCTCATCCACCACCAATCTGGTGGTGGTGGTTTTTCCGGGTTTTCGTATGATAAATAATAACAATCGAATTTTATGTAAACCAATAAAAATCAGATTTTTAAACTTGTTATGCAAGAAACAACGATTTTAACGGATTACACATAAACTGATAAAACGATTACAACCAATGGCTCTGATACCACTGTTGGGTTTTTGTGGGTATCCTCGGATCAAACTGACTCGAGGATTAACACAGATCTAACGAACCTCACTGGTTTGATAAATCTCATAGGTTTAATAATGGAACTGAAAAACCTACGCGATCAAAAACTCACTGATTTGATCTTATCATGCGGAAGCGATAAAAGCTAAAAACCCTTAAAAGCCTATTGATCTTTAATCGTTTTAGTTTAATCCTAATAGTTTGGATTTAGATCAGTTTACCTGGATTGCTTGAGATTTAGTCCACCGGTGATTGACCAACGAATCGTTCTTCTAGTTGAACCGAATAAAACCCGAAGACTGGAAAACCGAACCGGTGCTCCTAAAGGGAAGGGAGCGGCACCGATAGGTAGAGAGGGAGAGAGGGAAAACTGAAACTGATTTCTAAGTTGGTAAATCTGTAAAGCTTAATTTTTCCCTAACCCATAAGCCTTATTTATATGGGGAGAAAAAGCAGTTTGAATGGTATTCAGTTTCCATATAATGATTATCTCAAATCCTTTCCCTTTTTAATTACTGGAAAAGAATTTGCCTATGATAATCCTTTATATATATATATATATTATCTAATATATATATATATATATATATTACTTATTAATTAACTATTATATATTTATTTTATCCAATAAATATATAATGTTCTAATTAATTAATAACCCTCCAACTTTGGGATTTCTAATTGAAAATTACCCAACTGATTTATAATTTACTATTATAAATCCTAACTTCCAATTTCCGGGTTTTATTTAACTTATTCGATTTATAGGCCCTCACAGGTGTGACCCTCAAGTGTCTTGCAACATTGGATGTGTAATCACTTGGTTTGTCAATTCTGCACATAATCCCTAACAGTAGGATCATGTGAGACCAAGCTGTTATCGTGAGACCACGTGAGACCAATACTTAACGTATGAAACTTCACAAAAAAAACATCGTGAATGTACATAAAACTCGAATATGCAGACCTAAAAATCACTTTTGATGCAAAAAAATATCCAAACAAGGTAAAAAACGAAACCTTCACAGCTCAAATTATGTGAACGTTACATATATATAATGCAAACCTTCACAAAGAAAAATGATGTGAAGGTTTCGTTTTTTTACCTCATTTTGGAATATTTTTTTTCGATAGTGTTTTTTAGTATGTTTTAAAGATGAATGTTCAATTTTTTTTACCTTCACAAATGTTTTGATGTGAAGTTCCAAGTAAAATATGTTGGTCTCACCGGTCTCACGGAAAATGCTTGGTCTCACCAGAACTTAACCCAAGGTAATATATTAATATATAATTTCTCAAAACGGTATCGTACGCAATAGTTTACCGGTAAGATCTTACCGGGTAAGAGTTATTCGATCTCACTTACCGGGTAAAACTTTTGGTTCATGCTATCGCTTTTATCATTTCATGTTATTGCTCTTACCGGGTAAAATTCTAGCAATTTTCATTATAAAGTAAACACTTACCGGGTAAGCATCAAGTAAATGTCTCCTAATTCATATAAAAGCAAATATAAAATTCTAAATACTTTAGGGACTAGGGCTGCCAAATTCCCAAACCCATCCAAAAGAGCACGCGGATCTCCTCACCAGATCCGACCCGACCCGTCCTCAATCTCCTATATAAATCCTTTCGTGCCATTCATAATTCATTCTATCGACGTTTTTTTTTTTTCTACCTTCTTCTCGCATCCCCAATGGAAACCCTAGCGTTCCACTAACTCCGACGACCCTTCTACCGGCGGCCGCTACCGTGTCTCCGTTTCTCGTCCGCCGGAACCCTAAAATGGCTGCTATTGCAGTGGATTCAACGCAATGGCTTCGTTTAGGGTTCCAGCGAGTTAGGGTTTGAGATGGAAGGTGACGATGATTTTAAAACTCTAAATTGATTATTCTGTTTATTATGTTTTTGTACCATTATAGGTTAATTTATACAGTTTTTATAAAATTTTGGTTTGTTACAATATAAGTTGATAATTTGAGTAATGAAATTGGATGGAAATATGGCTACATTTGGCAAACTAGTTGTTAGTTGAAAAAAGTCAATTGATAAACTAGTAATGTTTGGTAAAAAGTAGCTGATCATAAATAACTACAAGGCATTTGATCATAAATAAACTAGGTTCGGTTACAATCGCTAATGGGGGAGTGATGCCTAACATTGACCCTCATCTGCTTCATAAGAAATTGTTGGTTGTTTCTTCTAAAGGCGATGAATAGGTTTTCAATTGATTGATGTTGAATTGATGCCCTAACTTATTGATTGATGAAATTTAGAGATTTTGGTTGAGTTCTCTGTTTAGGTCTTGTGAACATAGATTTTGTTTGATTTCTCTGTTTAGGTTTTGTGAACATAGATTTTGACTGATTTCTTTGTTTAGGTTATATCAAGTTATGCTGAAGAAATTAAGGGGGCAAAGGCTTTGATTGATGGAAATTTGGTATGCGTCTATTACCGTTAAAAATCAAACGTTCTTCCGAATGCAATCATGAGTTTTATTGCTTAAATGTTGATGTATCCTTTATCCATCTAACTTTTTTGTACTGGAGTAGGAGAATAAATCATATGTGCGTTTGCACACACACACACACACATTGAACTTTCCTCAATTTGTCCCAACTACCTTATTTTATGCATTTTTGAACTCTAAAGTTGCTCTTTAACCAATAATTTTTCTTCTTTTTCTTGACAAATAGCAACTTCATCTCCCTTTTCTCCCTAATGTTATCAGGTTTTTATGACATTAAAAGGCAACCACCTTTTGAGATATACGATATGTTTATGATGTGAAACAACACACGTTTCACTGTTATCACGGAACTAAATATTTTTAAGGTTCTCATTTGTGTGTGTGTATAAATATGTATAAGATATATACCATATGGTACGTTTTTTTCTGTCTTGAATTCCTTTTAATTTTGTCGTCTACTTGTGTGTGATTTTGATTTCCCCCAATTTTCAGGTTTAGGGATACGTTTTTTATGAGCTTGAAACTGTGGAGTACTGTTCTATTAAGTTGAATTTTCGTGAGAATTGGGGGTTTTATTGATGGAATTTTACTCGATATTGTTGTAATTAATGAAATTGTTAGAGATGAAATAGCTTAAATTGGGTAATTTGTTGATTTTTGTTTCAATGGAGTAAAGAATGTCTTGGATTTTCTACTTAGAAATGGTTGGTTATCAATTGAGGTTTTATAGGATGACAACTTTTAGAATTTATAGAAAAAAAACCATGGATTTTGGAGTATTGATCATCTGTCATATATCCATTGTCTGAAAACTTTTTTTGAAGTAAAGGATTTCGTAGTGTAATTAATCGGATTGTTTGGTTTTCCATTAAGTCTTGAATGGATAAAGCTGTATGTGCGGATTAATCTGTCTGTATAGATTAAGAAGGTTTTTTTGTTCGGGAGTGCTTTTTCATAGTTTTTAGCTGGGAGGGGTAGGTTTAGAAAGAAAAAAAAAACTTTAGCTTTCTGCATACAACTCCTCTTTAGAAGCTTATTGAATAAGCCACTTTACATATCATTAAGCACTACCGAACAATCATGTATAGCTGACTGAATAAGCTGTGAGTATCATTAAGCTCATTACGCTGCTACCGGGCAAGCCATAATTAGCGACTCCAAACTAGATCTCAATGTGCTTATCTTGTTCCCCTCTTTCAATTTCGTGATCGAATTACCGAAAAATGTAATTGAGTTGTTGATTACTTGATTCCATGTTTTTTTTGTATTTCAATCTTCTTTATGGACTTTTGGATTGACCATAATACAATTTGGTTTGCATCTTTTGATTAAATCTCGTGTTATATAGTAGATTTTAGTCAATGATCTCTATTAGGTGCACTCAATGCATTTTTACTGTATATTTGACTTTTAGTTTTATTATAATTGTTAATAATAACATGAAGTTTACATACCCTTTAAAGGGAACTTATAGGTGTCCATTATGAATAAGGTACATATTTGCGTGAACGTAAAACGTATCAAAATCAATTATTTACGTAAACAGCCGAATGTCTCACAACTCAGTCAACACATCCATTGAATTAAGCCACTCCAATAGATATACATGTTAGATATTATACATCAACGGGGGAGATGCATATTTGAAAATCTTGTTTTTTCTCTAGGTGTAACACCTTGCTATGTGAGTTTCGGTAAAAAACATGTCATCAAAGATATAGCAGCAGTGCTCTATGAAAATTGAGGCATCCTCACTCCTGATTTTGATTAGTTCATAACGCTTCGCAGCAGTGCTCGCCGCATCAGTCACCTCCGAGCCCTTTGTATTCGTCAATTCAAACAGGTAACACACTGGTTTCCTTAAAAATCTGTGTTTAATGATTAGGTTTGATGTTATCCTAATTTTGGGTTAGGTATTTCACACGATTTGGGTATGATATCGCTGCTGCAATATGTTGTTTTTTTCTGATGTTTCCCTAATGGGATAAGAATTTATCTTGATTTCTGTTTTTTTTTTCATCCAGCAGTCCTGCTTCCAGGCTTTGTTTCCACGTCCGATTCTACTCTAGGTAAATTGAATTTTCAAGCTTCAACTAACCAGATTAAATGTTTGCATACACACACAGGCACATACTTCATAGTTGCAATTTTGCAAACTTTTTTTTTGGGAAAGTTGCCATGTGGAAGATGTGTTTTAGCTTTTGATTGAAATTTAACCGAGAAGCATTTTTTTCTATAAAATGTGAGTCATCACTTCTATAAAATTATAGTTTTTTTGTCAAGTATATGGTTCTGAAGAGAGCAAATTAAGGGTCCTGGTATAAATTAAGGGTTCATAAGCTACTCAAAGTAGCATTTCAAAAAGCTAGCTTATAAGCTAGCTTCTGGTATATGTTTGGATGGACAAGCTTATAAGCTAGCTTATTTTTTCCAAACATAGCCTTGGTAGATTTTATATGCGGTAAAATCTGTTTGTTTAGTGGCTTAATGAGCTTTTTTGGATTTATAGTTGTTTGGCAATGGCTTTATATGCAGTAAAAACAGTTTGGCAGTGGCTTAATGTGCTTATTTGGATTTATAGCTATTTGGCAGTGGCTTTATATGCACTAGAAGCTGTTTGGCAGTGGCTTAATGAGCTTAATAGGACTTATAGCTATTTGGTAGATATTTATATGTGGTAAAATTTGTTTGTTTAGTGGCTTAATGAGCTTTTTTGGAGTTATAGCTGTTTGGTAATGGCTTTATATGCAGTAAAAGCTGTTTGGCAGTGGCTTTATATACACTAAAAGTTGTTTGGCAGTGGCTTAATGAGCCTAATAGGACTTATAGCTATTTGGTAGATGTTTATATGTGGTAAAATATGTTTGTTTAGTTTAATGAGCTTTTTTGGAGTTATAGCTATTTGGTAATGACTTTATGCAGTAAAAGCTGTTTGGCAGTGGCTTAATAAACTGTTTTGGATTTATAGTTGTTTGGCAGTGGCTTTATATGCACTAAAAGTTGTTTGGCAGTGGCTTAATGAGCTTAATAGGACTTATAGCTATTTGGTAGATGTTTATATGTGGTAAAATATGTTTGTTTAGTTTAATGAGCTTTTTTGGAGTTATACCTATTTGGTAATGGCTTTATGTAGTAAAAGCTGTTTGGCAGTGGCTTAATGAACTTTTTTGGATTTATACTTGTTTGGCAGTGGCTTTACATTAAATAAAAGCTGTTTGCACTTGTGTTTTGATTATTTGCATTTGCAGTCTCTATGCATGCAAATGATTTATGGAACTGGTTGTTTATGTGTACGTTGCCTAGAGCCTTGACATGATAGTGCGATTTAGGATAGTATTGTAGGTTGTCAAGTGATAGCTTCACATACATCACAGTTTGCTGCTTAGATTGGTGCTCATGGCTGGGTTTGAAGTTTGAATATATATATATATATATATATATGTATATCGACTAATTCTATGTACCTGTTTGAGCACATACAACAAGGAGCACATACAACATACATGTGATTTTATTTATCGTTTTATCTTTGTTATGGTTGCTGATTATCTTTATTTTGTTCATATCTCAGGAGGATGCTGTCAAGACAAGTTACGTGACTGTTTGTTTCGTGACGATTGCTAAACTAAGGGATTAAGTTAGAACTATTAGATATTAATAATTTTTGTCTTTAACGCTCGTTGCTATTAATGGTAACAATTGCTAAACTAAGTAATTATGTTAGAATTATTAGATATTAATATATTTTGTATTAACGTTTGATTTTTTTAATAGTGATGATGATTGAGTTATTACATTTTGGTTTATTAGTTTAAAATTGTCTTTTAGTTACTTCTATCAATTAGGATGCTAATGTAATTACATTAAAAATGAAAAAATCCAGAATTTATTTTTCACACTTTAGTGACAGAAAAAATTTCCGTCACTAAAAGTTTTTGTAATGATAGGCTTTAACTGCTTTTTTGCTACAGAAATTAAGCATAGGTATAGGTTCAGACCTTTTAGTGACAGAGATCCTATGTAGGGAAAAACATTTAGCTACCCCTTTACTAGTGACGCTTTTTATTTCAGTGGGAGATGGTCTGGCCGGATTCAGTGACAGTTTTTATACTTTTACTGACGCTTTTTTTCCGTCACTAAATGTCTGTTTAGTTGTAGAGGTAATTGTATCCACTAACAGTTGTTGTCCATAAAGGTAGATGCCATTAGGTCTCCTTGTTTAAATTTATATTTATTTCTTCCACCAAGTATTATCTGGATTCTGGCAATATGGCAAATATGTAGATGGAAAATAGCAACCCAATTAGCTAGCTCATCTCTCTTTTCCCTGTAATGTTTTTGATGATAAATTTTAGAATGTTATCGAGTTTTTACGACAATAAATGTCAATTACTTTTGAGATATATCATACGTTCATGAGCTGACACAACACACGTTTTACTGGTTGTCACAGAACTAAATATTTTTGAGGTTCTCATTTGTGTTTGTGTATAAATATGTATAGCATGGCACGTGTGATTTATTAGGACTCTAGAATTTTGAAGTGTGACTAAAGAGCTCTCTTCTGAATCTGTTTAGGTGAATGTGGATGAGCAATATGTAGACGATGGTGCGCATGAAGTTGAATTTCTTACACATTTCACACTTAACATTTCACCGTTATGTTTCTAAGCGTACAGTCGAGAGGAGGAGAAAGAGGTTGTTGGTATTCTGGTCTTTAGCGGCTCTCTCTGTTGTTTCGCATATTCAAATTCCAAAGAACCAATTTCACAAAGCTTTGACCGATCTAAAGGTATAAGATAGACCTATAAGTTTTGTTCTACTTATTTGGTTTTCTTAGTATAACACAATTTCTTTTTGGTGTTATGGCTGGAGTTGGTCTTGAGGGCTCTCCTTTGAACTCTGCATCTTGTTGTAATTGTGTTTAGGGTGACATTAATTATACATAAACATTAGAATTATACGTAAAACATTTAAATCTCAAATCTCTTTGACAATCTTTTTGAAGTTGTGGGTTCTTTAATCTTTACTAAATTGTTTTTCATAAATTATCATATATGCGACGAAATATGATAATTGAATTCCTAACAATGTTGGTTTTGTTTATATCGTGAACAGAAAACAATACAGTCTCTCTTTCCCTCGAAGAGTTTTTGTTCCATGGCTGGATGATAAATACATGTCTACATATAGCCTTCTGAAACATTTCAGGTCTGTATCTTTAATGTACCCTCTAAAAGCACCATGATCTCAGTTTCTGTTTTGTGGAATCTTACCATTATAGGTCCAATGAGGTGTGAATTGGTTATTTTATGCATTTTTAGTAGGGCCTTTTTAACTGTTTTACTTGTTGCAACAAACTATCATTTTTGCAAAAAGATCACCTCACAGTTTGAAAGAGGGATTGATTTTGGACAAGTGGCAGTTTTACTTGTTCCTATGATCTTTCTTTCTACCAATTACACTTTCAAATTTATGTGCGATTGTCTGTTCTCACAAGAAGGATGGCTGGTTTGAATGAAAAATCGAGGATGTTAATCTCTCAAGTAGATTAGAGCATTTACAACAATCTGAAAACTGGATATTTGGAGATCTTCATGCTCCAACAGAATATAGTTATTTTTTGGAGGAAGATAAGAGAGAACATAAAGTTGGTATTTAATGTAATTTTGTTGGGTATTTAATCGTTGGATATGACTTCAGTATTTTTTTGGGAAATTATGAAAAACTGCTCAGAGATTCCTAAGAGTTTTTAGGGTCCGTTGTGAGCTCTTTTTAAGCTGGACAAGAAGTAATAAGTTTCAATTTCGCTTCTTTGTCAGGTTCTCAGTGACCATTGTATAGAATTGATGTCGATGGAGGCACCAAGCGATGCATCTTTATTTTGGAGCCAGAAGCAGAATCCACAAGTTCTATTACACTTTTCACCGGTTCTATTAAATGTTTTTTTTCCCATTTTCTTGTCTTTGTGAATTAGAATCAAGTAACTTTGTGACAGGATCTAAATATCAAGATCAGAAAACTTAATCAAAGAAGTTTGCGGAATAACACTTTGATTATATAAAGAAAACAATGGATTTGTAATAAACTGAATGTGTATTGATTTCAATAGCTTAATGATTACAAACACAAGCCCCAATCTGTTTGAACAGGCTCAAACAGACGTGCAAATCTTCTCAATTGCAGGGATTTCAAGAACAATCTTGAGGCTAGAATTCTAAAACAAAAGCTAATGAAAAACTCGTATCTAACAATGAAAATCTATCAGCTATATATACGAGTTACAAGATTACAATAAGGAAACTAGATTTACAAGATAATCTCTAAAATATCTCCAACCGAATCATATCTTGTCCATATCTTCAATCATCGCAATCCTTTCCTTATCATGAACTTGTCAGCAGTGGTAAGACAGAAGCAGTGTTAATCTTCAACCAGCAGTGGTAATCTTCTACAAGCAGTGGTAATCTTCAGATGAACTAGCAGTGGTAACAACTCCAAAGCTAGCAGTAGTAATCCTCGGCAGTGTTAACCAAAAGATCTTTAGCAGTGGCAATGCATCAGAATCAGTCCTAACACTTTGTTGTGTCATAATTTAAATGTGATGTTAGTATATTCCTGGTACAAAAGATTATATCATTTGTGCTTTTAGATAATTTTTGATTGAGTTGTTTTTATGGTAAAAATCTCGACTCATCAATTGGATGTTTAATATTTTCATCGGATCAAATCATATTAGCAACTGGGATAGGATTGGTTCTACGTGTTATATAGCGGTGATAATGATCGAGAGAATTAAAGAGACATGCATTTAAACCTTTGGAGCAGAGTTTGCTACTCTGGCCTTTGTTGGCCCTTTGTTTCTCGCTGAACACAACACAAACACACCCGTTTGCATCGCTTTAAACACAACGAGCGCAATCGAGTCTTAATAATAAGGCTTGGAACCAACACCGATAGATATAGACAACACATCGGCACCGTCGGAGATGGCATTGTTCATCTTGGTAGCCAGGATATCAGAACCAAGACAAACCCGATTTCTAACAGACTTTGTAAGTAAAGATATGAAAAAGGATAAACCTTTACAACGTAAACGTTTTACAACTGTGTATAAATGTGACCACTTCAGAAGTTTCTATGTAACAGTGGCTTTGCTTCTTTTACACAGTTTTGACTATCGGTAACAAACTCTTGGTTTTCCAATGCTATACTAAGCAATAATGTACAATGCTTATCTTCTTACATGTTTTAATGTAACATTTAACAAACGGACCACTTGCCACCCTTGCATCGGCCGCCATTTCCGTAAACAGAGGTACGTAGTACGTACTCCCTCTTTCTATTCAAGTAAGCAGTAGGTTGATTACCAGACTAAGACTAAAAATTAGTATATTTGTAGCAGTTTTTAAGATAACATTTATTAAACACTATCCAAATGTTAAACTATGACTCTGGTTTAAGGGGAATAGTTATTGAGGTAATAAATGTTGTAGACAGCAAAATATATGGATATATGTTTTTCACTAAGAAACACAAACACACACACAAGCAGCTTCGCCATGTAGAAAGTCACATGTAATTGTACACTACGGAAAAAAATGGGACGTAGGGGATGCAACCTGAAGTCACATGCAAAGTCGCGTGAAACATATGTGATTTTGTAATTGAATCATATATGATTTTGTACGTGAAATATATATATATATATATATATATTGTACGTGATAAATCATATGTGATTTTATACATCGACGAAGCTTCTCGCGTTCTCGTGAGTAGTTAGCGTTCTCCTATAAACCTGCCTCTCTCTTTCTTTCCTTCTCTCTCTCTCTCACTATATATATAGGGAGATTCATACGAAAAATATAACTTTTTAAGAAAAAAACGAAGAGCAATCTCAACCACTCATCTCGGTCAATAAAGACGGCATTGACCGGTCCCCCCTTTAATAATCTCTACCCTCCCATGAATCGCGTCAATCTCCGTGATCACGTCCACCGTAACCGCTGACTAACTTACTGACTTACTGACTAACTAACTTATTGACTAACTAACTTATTGACTAACTAACTTATTGACCGACTTACTAACTAACAGACTTACTGACTAACTAATATTCTTCCGATTCGTCGTGCGGCTATCGCTTACGTAATTAAGGTAAGTGATTCTTTTATCCCTTAAAAACTTTCACTAATATTGAAATTTTCAATTCATTTTCTTTGATATATAACATGAATACTAATCGCAGTCAATGTTTTTTGGTCTTTTTCTTTTATCGACGAGATCGTGGGTTACCTATCATGAGTTACGTAGTATGGAAATCCATTCTTAATGTAGGTAAGTGCTCCTTTAAACTTTGTTTTCTACTTATATGTTTTTTTATCTCTTTTTTCTTCGATGTTTAAGATGAATAGTATGTGTTCCTTTTATCCTTAAAGAGTTCCATTCATATTGAATGTATTATCTATTCATGTTTAATGACTAACTAACTCACTGACTGAGAAATTAAGTTATTGACTGATGTACTGACTGACTAACTAAGTAACTTACTGCTGATTTGCTGACTAACTAACTAACGAACTTACTAACATACTAACTGATGTACTGACTGACTAACTAAGTAACTTACTGCTGATTTGCTGACTAACTAACTTACTGCCTACTGCCTACTGACTACTGACTACTGACTACTGACTACTGACTACTGACTACTGACTACTGACTACTGACTACTGACTACTGACTACTGACTACTGACTACCGACTTACTAACTTACCGACTTACTGACTACTGACTACTCACTATTAACTAACTTACCGAATTACTGACAAAGTAACTGATGTACTGACTGACTTACTGAGTAACTTACTGCTGACTTGTTGAATAACTAAGTTACTGACTAACTTACCGCTGATTTACTGACTAATTGACTAACTAACTAACTGACTAACTAACTTATTGACTAACTAACTTATCGACTAACTAACTTGCTGACTTACTAACTAACTAACTTATTGACTAACTAACTTGCTGACTTACTAACTAACTAACTTATTGACTAACTAACTTATTGACTGACTAACTAACCAACTGACTTACTAACTAACTAACATTCTTCCGATTCATCGTGCGGCTAGCGCTTACGTAATTAAAGTAAGTGATTCTTTTATCCCTTAAAAACTTTCACTAATATTGAATCTTTTATATCATTTTCTTTGATATATAACATGAATACTAATCACATGTTTTTTGGTGTTTTTCTTTTATCGACGTGATCGTGGGTTACCTATCATGAGTTTCATAGTATGGAAATCCATTTGTAATGTAGGTAAGTGCTCCTTTAAACTTTGTTTTCTACTTATATGTTTTTTATCTCTTTTTTCTTCGATGTTTAAGATGAATAGTATGTGTTCCTTTTATCCTCAAAGAGTTCCATTCTTATTGAATATTATTATTCATGTTTAATGACTGACTAACTCACTGAACTGAGAAATTAAGTTATTGACTTACTAACTGACCAACTCACTAACTGACTAACGAACTTACTAACATACTAACTGATGTACTGACTAACTAACTGAACTTACTGCTGACTTGCTGACTAACTAACTTACGGACTAACTTTCTGTTGACTTATTGCAACTGACTACTGACTACTGACTCCTTACTCCTTACTATTGATATCTGACTACTGAACTACTGACTATGACTACTGATACTGACTACTGACTACTGACTACTGACTACTGACTACTGTACTGACTACTAACTTGACTACTGACTTACTGACTTACTGACTAACTAACTTATTGACAATCTAACTTATTGACTAACTTACTGACTTACTGACTAACTAACTTATTGACTAACTAATTATTGACTGACTTACTAACTAACTGACTTACTGACTAACTAACATTCGTCCGATTCATCGTGCGGCTAGCGCTTACGTAATTAAAGTAAGTGATTCTTTTATCCTTAAAAACTTTCACTAATATTGAATCCTTTAATTCATTTTCTTTGATATATAACAAGAATACTAATCTCATTTTTTTGTCTTTTTCTTTTATCGACGTGATCGTGGGTTACCTATCATGAGGTTTCGTAGTATGGAAATCCTTTCTTAATGTAGGTAAGTGCTCCTTTAAATTTTCTTTTCTACTTATATGTTTTTTTATCATTTTTTCTTCGATGTTTAAGATGAATAGTATGTGTTCCTTTTATCCTCAAAGAGTTCGATTCTTTTGAATATATTATCTATTCATGTTTAATGATTGACTAACTCACTGACTTACTGACTGAGAAATTAAGTTATTGACTAACTTACTACTGACTTACTGACTAACTTACTTACTAACTAGTTACTGACTAACTTACTGTGACTTACTAACTATACTTATGACTAATTAACTTATTGACTAAATAATTTATTGACTAACTAACTTATCGACTAAACTAACTTACTGACTTACTAACTAACTAACTTATCGACTAACTAACTTGTTGACTTACTAAACAAACTAACTTGTTGACTTATAACAAATAACTAATTATTGACTAATAACTTATTGACTGGACTAACTAACAACTAACATTCTTCCGATTCGTCGTTGCGGCTAGCGCTTACGTAATTAAAGTAAGTGATTCTTTTATCCCTGAAAAATTTCTATAATATTGAATCTTTTTAATTCGTTTTCTTTGATATATAACATGAATACTAATCCATGTTTTTTGGTGTTTTTCTTTTATCGACGTGATCGTGGGTTGCCTATCATGAGTTTCGTAGTATGGAAATCCATTCTTATATAGGTAAGTGCTCCTTTTAACTTTGTTTTCTACTTATATGTTTTTTTATCTCTTTTTTCTTCGATGTTTAAGATGAATAGTATGTGTTCCTTTTATCCTCAAAGAGTTCCATTCTTATTGAATATATTATCAATTGATGTTTAATGACTGTCTACACACTCCAACTCATAACTCACTAACTCACTAACTCACTAACTCACTAACTCACTGACTTACTGACTAAGAAATTAAGTTATTGACTTACTAACTGACCAACTCACTAACTCACTAACAAACTTACTAACATATAACTGATCTACTGACTGACCTACTGAGTAACTTACTGTTGAATTCCTGACTAACTAAGTTACTGACTAAGTTACTGCTGACTTACTGACTACTGACTTACTGACTAACTAACTTATTGACTAACTAACTTATTGACTAACTAACTTATCGACTCACTAACTTGCTGACTTACTAACTAACTAACTTACTCACTTACTAACTAACTAAATTATTGACTAACTAATTTATTGACTGAGTGACTAACCAACTGACTTACTAACTAACTAACATTCTTCCGATTCGTCGTGCGGCTAGCACTTACGTAATTAAAGTAAGTGATTCTTTTATCTCTTAAAAACTCCCACTAATATTGAATCCTTTAATTCATTTTCTTTGATATATAACATGAATACTAATCACATGTTTTTTGGTGTTTTTCTTTTATCGACGTGATCGTGGGTTCCCTATCATGAGTTTCTTAGTATGGAAATCCATTCTTAATGTAAGTAAGTGCTCATTTTAACTTTGTTTTCTACTTATATGTTTTTTTATCTCTTTTTTCTTGGAGTTTAAGATGAATAGTATGTGTTCCTTTTATCCTCAAAGAGTTCCATTCTTATTGAATATATTATCAGTTCATGTTTAATGACTGTCTAACTCACTAACTCACTGACTAAGAAATTAAGTTATTGACTTACTAACTGACCAACTCACTAACTTACTAACGAACTTACTAACATACTAACTGATGTACTGACTGACTTACTGAGTAACTTACTGAAATATATATATATATTGTACGTGATAAATCATATGTGATTTTATACACCGACGAAGCTTCTCGCGTTCTCGTGAGTAGTTAGCGTTCTCCTATAAACCTGCCTCTCTCTTTCTTCCTTTCTCTCTCTCTCTTACTATATATATAGGGAGATTCATACGAAAAATATAACTTTTTAAGAAAAAAACGAAGAGCAATCTCATCCACTCAACTCGGTCAATAAAGACGGCTTTTACCGGTCCCTCCTTTAATAATCTCTAACCTCCCATGAATCGGTCAATCTCCGTGATCACGTCCACCGTAACCGCTGAGTAACTTACTGAATTACTGAGTTACTTATTGACTAACTAACTTATTGACTAACTAACTTATTGACTGACTTACTAACTACGGACTTACTGACTAACTAATATTCTTCCGATTCGTCGTGTGGCTATCGCTTACGTAATTAACGTAAGTGATTCTCTTATCCCTTAAAAACTTTCACTAATATTGAATTTTTTAATTCATTTTCTTTGATATATAACATGAATACTAATCACAGTCAATGTTTTTTGGTCTTTTTCTTTTATCAACGAGATCGTGGGTTACCTATCATGAGTTTCGTAGTATGGAAATCCATTCTTAATGTAGGTAAGTGCTCCTTTAAACTTTGTTTTCTACTTATCTGTTTTTTTATCTCTTTTTTTTATGTTTAAGATGAATAGTATGTGTTTCCTTTTATCCTCAAAGAGTTCCATTCTTATTGAATATATTATCTATTTATGTTTAATGACTGACTAACTCACTGAGAAATTAAGTTATTGACTAACTTACTGCTGACTAACTGACTACTGACTTACTGACTAACTAACTTATTAACTAACTAACTTATTGACTAACTAACTTATCGACTAACTAACTTACTGACTTACTAACTAACTAACTTATTGACTAACTAACTTGCTGACTTACTAACTAACTAACTTATTGACTAACTAACTTATTCACTGACTGACTAACCAACTGACTTACTAACCAACTGACTTACTAACTAACTAACATTCTTCCGATTCGTCGTGCGGCTAGCGCTTACGTAATTAAAGTAAGTGATTCTTTTATCCCTTAAAAACTTTCAAATATATTGAATCTTTTATATCATTTTCTTTAATATATAACATGAATACTAATCACATGTTTTTTGGTGTTTTTCTTTTATCGACGTGATCGTGGGTTACCTATCATGAGTTTCGTAGTATGGAAATCCATTCTTAATGTAGGTAAGTGCTCATTTAAACTTTGTTTTCTACTTATATGTTTTTTAATTTCTTTTTTCTTGGATGTTTAAGATGCATAGTATGTGTTCCTTTTATCCTCAAAGAGTTCCATTCTTATTGAATATATTATCTATTCATGTTTAATGACTGACTAACTCACTGACTTACTGACTGAGAAATTAAGTAATTGACTTACTAACTGACCAACTCACTAACTGACTAACGAACTTACTAACATACTAACTCATGTACTATGAACTGTTTTAACTTATAAAGTAACTTACATGCTGACTTGCTGACTGACTAACTACTGCTGACTATACTTCTATAGACTTATTTGCTAACTGACTACTAGACTACTTGACTACTGACTACTGACTACTGACTACTGACTACTGACTAACTATACTAACTGACTACTGACTTACTGACTTACTAGACTTACTAATTATATGACACTCTATACTTATTGACTAACATATACTGACTTACTAAACAAAAACTACTATACTAATAACTGACTTACTGACTAACTAACATTCGTCTGATTCGTCGTGCGGCTAGCGCTTACGTAATTAAAGTAAATGATTCTTTTATCCCTTAAAAACTTTCACTAATATTGAATCCTTTAATTCATTTTCTTTGATATATAACGTGAATACTAATCTCATTTTTTTCGTCTTTTTCTTTTATCGACGTGATCGTGGGTTACGTATCATGAGTTTCGTGGAATGGAAATCCTTTCTTAATGTAGGTAAGTCCTCCTTTAAACTTTGTTTTCTACTTATATGTTTTTTTATCTCTTTTTTCTTCGATGTTTAAGATGAATAGTATGTGCTCCTTTTATCCTCAAAGAGTTCCATTCTTATTGAATATTATCTATTCATGTTTAATGACTGACTAACTCACTGACTTACTGACTGAGAAATTAAGTTATTGACTAACTTACTGTTGACTTACTGACTAACTAAGTTACTGACTAACTTACTGCTGACTTACTAACTACTGACTTACTGACTAATTAACTTATTGACTAACTAATTTATTGACTAACTAACTTATCGACTAACTAACTTATTGACTTACTAACTAACTTATTGACTAACTAACTTGTTGACTTACTAACAAACTAACTTATTGACTGACTAACTAACCAATTGACTTACTAACTAACTAACATTCTTCCGATTCGTCGTGCGGCTAGCGCTTACGTAATTAAAGTAAGTGATTCTCTTATCCTTAAAAACTTTCACTAATATTGAATCTTTTAATTCATTTTCTTTGATATATAACATGAATACTAATCCATGTTTTTTGGTGTTTTTCTTTTATCGACGTGATCGTGGGTTGCCTATCATGAGTTTCGTAGTATGGAAATCCATTCTTAATGTAGGTAAGTGCTCCTTTTAACTTTGTTTTCTACTTATATGTTTTTTTATCACTTTTTTCTTGGATGTTTAAGATGAATAGTATGTGATCCTTTTATCCTCAAAGAGTTCTATTATTATTGAATATATATCAATTCATGTTTAATGACTGTCTAACTCACTAACTCACTGACTTACTGACTAAGAAATTAAATTATTGACTTACTAACTGACCAACTCACTAACTGACTAACGAACTTACTAACATACTAACTGATGTACTGACTGACTTACTGAGTAACTTACTGTTGACTTGCTGACTAACTAAGTTACTGACTAACTTACAGCTGACTTACTGACTACTGACTTACTGACTAACTTATTGACTAACTAACTTATCGACTAACTAACTTGCTGACTTACTAACTAACTAACTTATTGACTAACTAACTTACTTACTTACTAACTAACTAACATTTTTCCGATTCGTCGTGCGGCTAGCGCTTACGTAATAAAAGTAAGTGATTCTTTTATCTCTTAAAAACTTTTACTAATATTGAATCCTTTATTTCTTTTTCTTTGATATATAACCTGAATACTAATCACATGTTTTTTGGTGTTTTTCTTTTATCGACGTGATCGTGGGTTCCCTATCATGAGTTTCGTAGTATGGAAATCCATTCTTAATGTAAGTAAGTGCTCCTTTTAACTTTGTTTTCTACTTATATGTTTTTTATCTCTTTTTTCTTGGATGTTTAAAATGAATAGTATGTGTTCTTTTTATCCTTAGAGTTCCATTCTTATTGAATATATTATCAATTCATGTTTAATGACTGTCTAACTCACTAACTCACTGACTTACTGACTAAGAAATTAAGTTATTGACTTACTAACTGACCAACTCACAAATTTACTAACGAACTTACTAACATACTAACTGATGTACTGACTGAGTTACTGAGTAACTTACTGAAATATATATATATATATATATATATATTGTACGTGATAAATCATACGTGATTTTATACACCGACGAAACTTCTCGCGTTCTCGTAAGTTGTTAGCGTTCTCCTATAAACCTACCTCTCTCTTTCCTTCTTTCTCTCTCTCTCTCTTACTATATATATATAGGGAGATTCATACGAAAAATATAACTTTTTAAGAAAAAAACGAAGAGCAATCTCAACCACTCAACTCGGTCAATAAAGACGGCTTTTACAGGTCCCCCCCTTTAATAATCCCTCCCATGCTCGCGTCAATCTCCGTGATCACGTCCACCGTAACCGCTGACTAACTTACTGAATTACTGAATAACTTATTCACTAACTAATTTATTGACTGACTGACTAACCAACTGACGTACAAACTAACTAACATTCTTCCGATTCGTCGTGCGGCTAGCGCTTACGTAATTAAAGTAAGTGATTCTTTTATCTCTTAAAAACTTTCACTAATATTGAATCCTTTAATTCATTTTCTTTGATATATAACGTGAATACTAATCACATGTTTTTTGGTGTTTTTCTTTTATCGACGTGATCATGGTTACCTATCATGAGTTTCGTAGTATGGAAATCCATTCTTAATGTAGGTAAGGGCTCCTTTTAACTTTGTTTTCTACATATATGTTTTTTTATCTCTTTTTTCTTGGACGTTTAAGATGAATAGTATGTGTTCCTTTTATCCTCAAAGAGTTCCTTTCTTATTGAATATATTATCAATTCATGTTTAATGACTGTCTAACTCACTAACTCACTGACTTACTGACTAAGAAATTAAGTTATTGACTTACTAACTGACCAACTCACTGACTGACCAACTCAAAGAGTTCCATTCTTAGTGAATATATTATCTAATCATGTTTAATGACTGACTAACTCACTGATTTACTAACTAAGAAATTAAGTTATTGACTAACTTACTGCTGACTTACTGACTAACTAAGTTACTGACTAACTTACTGTTGACTTACTGATGACTACTGACTTACTGACTAACTAACTTATCGACTAACTAAGTTGCTGACTTACTAACTAACTAACTTATTGACTAACTAACTTGCTGACTTACTAACTAACTAACTAACTTATTGACTAACTAACTTATTGACTGACTGACTAACCAACTAATTTACTAACTAACTAACTTTCTTCCGATTCGTCGTGCGGCTAGTGCTTACATAACTAAAGTAAGTGATTCTTTTATCCCTTAAAAACTTTCACTAATATTGAATCTTTTAATTCATTTTCTTTGATATATAACATGAATACAAATCCATGTTTTTTGGTGTTTTTCTTATATCGACGTAATCGTGGGTTGCCTATCATGAGTTTCGTAGTATGGAAATCCATTCTTAATGTAGGTAAGTGCTCCTTTTAACTTTGTTTTCTACCTATATGTTTTTTATCTCTTTTTTCTTGGATGTTTAAGATGAATAGTATGTGTTCCTTTTATCCTCAAAGAGTTCCATTCTTATTGAATATATTATCAATTCATGTTTAATGACTGTCTAACTCACTATCTCACTGACTTATTGACTAGGAAATTAAGTTATTGACTTACTAACTGACCAACTCACTAACTGACTAACGAACTTACTAACATACTAACTGATGTACTGACTGACTTACTGAGTAACTTACTGTTGACTTGCTGACTAACTAAGATACTGACTAACTTACTGTTGACTTACTGACTACTGACTTACTGACTAATTAAGTTATTGACTAACTAACTTATCGACTAACTAACTTGCTGACTTACTAACTAACTAACTTGTTGACTTACTAACTAACTAACTTATTGACTGACTTACTATAACTAACGGACTTACTGACTAACAAATATTCTTCCGATTCGTCGTGCGGCTATCACTTACGTAATTAACGTAAGTGATTCTCTTATCCCTTAAAAACTTTCACTAATATTGAATTTTTTAATTCATTTTCTTTGATATATAACATGAATACTAATCCCAGTCAATGTTTTTTGGTCTTTTTCTTTTATCGACGAGATCGTGGGTTACTTATCATGAGTTTCGTAGTATGGAAATCCATTCTTAATGTAGGTAAGTGCTCCTTTAAACTTTGTTTATTACTTATATGTTTTTTATCTCTTTTTTCTTTGATGTTTAAGATGAATAGTATGTGTTCCTTTTATCCTCAAAGAGTTCCATTCTTATTGAATATATTATCTATTCATGTTTAATGACTGACTAACTCACTGACTTACTGACTGAGAAATTAAGTTATTGACTAACTTACTGCTGACTTACTGACTAAGTTACTGGCTGACTTACTGCTGACTTACTGACTACTGACTAACTAACTTATTGACTAACTAACTTACTGACTGATTAACTTATCGACTGACAAACTTCCTGAGTAACTAACTTATTGACTAACTAACTTATCGACTAACAAACTTCCTGACTTACTAACTAACTAACTTATTGACTAACTAACTTGTTGACTTACTAACTAACTAACTTATTTACTGACTGACTAACCAACTGACTTACTAACTAACTAAAATTTCGTGCGGCTAGCGCTTACGTAATTAAAGTAAGTGATTCTTTTATCCCTTAAAAACTTTCACTAATATTGAATCTTTTAATTCATTTTCTTTGATATATAACATGAATACTAATCCATGTTTTTTGGTGTTTTTCTTTTATCGACGTGATCGTGGGTTGCCTATCATGAGTTTCGTAGTATGGAAATCCATTCTTAATGTAGGTAAGTGCTCCTTTTAACTTTGTTTTCTACTTATATGTTTTTTTATCTCTTTTTTCTTGGATGTTTAAGATGAATAGTATGTGTTCCTTTTATCCTCAAAGAGTTTCATTCTTATTGAATATATTATCAATTCATGTTTAGTGACTGTCTAACTCACTAACTCACTGACTTACTGACTAAGAAATTAAGTTATTTTCCTTGATTTGTAAGATGAGTTGTTTTCTATTTTCCTTCCATAAACTCACAACGACATTTTTTTTTCTTATTTCACTTTCTTTGAATTATAAGAGAAATACTAACCAATTTGGATATAAATGTTTGATCCTTTCTCTTATCGGCATGATCTTGTGATTTCAAATCTTGAACTTTGTCGTGCAGCTAGTCCATTTGTAACATAGGTAAGTGGTACTTTTAAAGCTTGTTTTCGGGTAATTTGTTTCTTGTAATTCGATTTCATAGGACGTTTAAATTTCTAAAACTTGTATGGATATTGTTATATTATACTTTCTTTCAGTTATAAATCGAATGCTAATCGTCTTGCACTTTATTTGGTGTTTTGTTTTTATGAACGTGAGTGTGAGTTATCAACTCTTGTATATCGTCATATGACTACTCCCTTTTATAATATTATAGGAATGTTCACCTTTTCACTATATTTTCTACCACCATTATTTCATATATTTCAGTTTCTTTGAACTGTGAGATTACTGGTAAATTGTAATCACGTGTTTATTTCATGTTTTTATATAGGATTATAATATAGGATTGTGTGTTAGCTACTCATTCGTTTGGTTGTTCGTCTAGTCCATTTATAACTGAGGTCGGTGTTCCATTTAACTTTGTTTAACTTGCACCAAAACTGTTTCTTTTACTAGTATGATCTCCGTGGCCAAAGGTAGCCTCAACCTGCCGAGTGAGCATTACTTTAAGAGAATGTGAGAACGATTCTTAGTCATCCATTCTTTCTTCTTCTCTTGACCACCTCCTACAACCACCTTCATCGGGCGGTCGGCTGCATTACACCGTTGCCACCATCACCGCCAGTCGTCATCCATTGTCACCCTCACACCGCCGCATCGCCGTAGACCAACACACTTTGTCAACTACCTCTGCAACCCGACGACGACCACCAAACACCGCCGCCGTCCACTACCGTCGACAACCACCAACTGCCATCGACGTCCACCGTCAACCACCACCACGACGTCACAACGCCGACGACCACCATCTGCTGCTGACATCCACCGTTGAGCACCACAAGCAGCAGCACCGTGGCCGTCGGCGATGGTGGTCGTCAGCGTCGTGATGTGGTGGTGGTGGTTGACGGTGGACGTTGGTGGTCGTGGACGGTAGTGGACGGCAGCATGGGCGGAGGGAAGGTTGGCCTTGGATTGGCACTTTACCACCCTCAAACTTTCAAAAAATTTAATAATATTTTTTAGCCTAGTTAATATAATAACAGCCCAATTATATAGGCTCACTCTTGAGATTTAATTCAATCACCTCCTTTGAGTTTGAGGCTTTAATTCATACGGAAAAAAACAAAAAAACAATCAGATGCAACGAATTTGACGATAACTTTGCGCCTTCAATAACCGATTACAATTTCCAGCATGATCACGATTCCAGCAAGGTACGACTGACATTTTCCGTGACCTTTAAATAATTGTTTGACTATTTCTCTATTTCCATTATCGATCACATTCCAGACTACAATTGAGATGTAATTTTCTGCTATGAATATGTAAAAAACAGATTGTGAAATAGAATGAAAAATCAATGAATGAACGATAACTTGGTAGCTTATAATGAAAAAGATGTGTATCTTTCGAGCTTTTAAGAGTTCGGCTCGAGTTCTTATCAAGCTTTTCGAGCCTTGTATAGTATATACATATGTATTATTATACATATATATTATGTATAGGCATATATCAAAATAACCTAAATATGTATCTTTCGAGCTTTTCGAGTCGAGCTCGAGCTATAACCTAAATAACCAATTTTTTAATGTAATTTCGAGCTTTTCGAGCCGAGCTCAAAGTATAATGTATCTTTTACGAGCCGAGCTCGAGTTCGAAGTATGAAAGCTCGTCGGGCTATCGAATCGAACTCGAGCTTAAGATAAAATATCAAGCCGAGCTCGAGCCCTGTCGAGCTCGAGCTCGGCTCGACTCGTTTACACCCCTGATGAGGACCACCCTACATAGAATTCCTGGCTCCGCCCTTGGACGGCAGCGGTGTTTGGTGGTTGTCGTCGGGTGGCAACGGTAGATGATGGGGTTGGTGGTCTACGGTGGTGCGGCGGCGTGAGGTGATGATGGACGGCGAGCGACGATGACGGTGGTAGTGGTGTAATGGCAGCCGACTGCCCAATGTAGGTGGTTGTAGGAAGTGGTCGATAGAAGAAGAAAAAATGGATGGCTCAAAATCATTCTTGTATTCTCTTAAATTGATCTCGTTCTCGTTTGAACTTCCCTATATATATGCTAGTTGGTTTGGTCGTTCGTCTCATCGTTTATAACTGAGGTCAATGCTCCTTTTAACTTATTAAGACTTCTATGTCATTGTATATGTTATTTCACCTTCATGGAACTATAATTAAGAAGGATGCTAATCATTTTTAATTTTATTTGGACATATGTGATATAGATGTGATTGCGAGTTCTCGACTCGTGCACTAGTGTGCTAGTCCATTGGTAATTTATGTAAGTGTTCCTTTATTCTTAAAAACTAGCATTGATATTCTTTCTTTTATATCACTTTCTTTGTAGAAAAGTAGTAATCATTTTGGATTTTTGTTTAATCTTTCCGGTTACGGGCGTGATCGTGAGTTCCAACGCTTGAACTTCGATGAGCAGCTATTCCATTTATTACATAGGTAAGTGCTCCTTTTAACTTTGTTTTCCACCGAGATGTTTCAGTATTCCAGTTCACATAACTTTGAAGTTAATAGTGACATGTTTGCATGTTCATTTGTTGTTTTCTTTTATGAACATTATTGTAGGTTATTTGCTCTGCTATTTTCCCGTCCTCTCGTGATCAGGGTCAAGGATCCTCTGCTAAATTACTAAAACGTGTACCAAAACTATTATTTTATTTCACTTTCTTAAAATTTTAAGTTGAATGCTAGCCATATTGCATTTTTATTCGTTCTTTTGTTATATGGACGTAATTGTGACTTTGTGAGTTATCTACTGTTGCACCTCATCATGCGAATACTCATCTTCGAATATGGGTAAGTTTTCATTTTGACAATGTTTCTATCAATATATATCTCGTATGTAGGCCAAGTATAAAAAGTTTATCTATGGAGGCACCAACCGATCCATCAATTATTTTGTTGTTTTTTGCGAAGGACTAACATTCATTACATATTTCATATGAGAACGATATTAATCTAAGAGAATACGAGGACGATTCTTAGCCATCCATTTTTTCTTCTTCTCTTGACCACCTCCTACAACCACCTTCATCGGGCGGTCGGCTGCATTACACCGCTGCCGCCGTCACCGTCGCTTGTCGTCCATCATCACCCTCACGCCGCCGCACCGCCGTAGACCACCACACAACGTCATCTACCTCTTCAACTTGACGACGACCACCACCACACATCGCTGTCCACTACCGTCGACGTCCACCGTCAACCATCACCACGATGTCACAACACCGACGACCACCATCTGCCGCCAACATCCACCGTCAAGCACCACAAGTGGCAGCAACACCGTGGTCAGCGGCGGCAGATATCCGCTTGTGGTGCTCAATTGTGGATGTTGGTGGCAAATGGTGGTCATCGGCTGGTGGGGATGTGGATGAGAAATCTGATTCTGAAACCTCTCGAATACTTGGATCTTCTTGACAGATCGTGTTGAGTTCACTTTCCGAATCTGATATTTCGACCCTATGCCCGGGTTACACGAAATCCAAATTATGGGGATAATCCGACAAGGGAACAATCTCTAATCGGGGCACCAAAAAGAGATCTGCAATTAGGGTTTTTCAATGTTGTTTTTGGTTTCTACTTCTTGGTTATCAATAAAGAAGCCATCATATATCTATATCTATATATATATATGATGATTCATGACTTAAGGAACAAGAAAAATTCTACAATATATCTCCTAAAATTAGAAGATATAATTAGAAGATATCCTCATTAATTCCTTAACTTAGGGATCAAGAAAGAATCCATAAGATATCTCCTACAATTAGAAGATCTCCTAATTAATTCTTTGCTTAAGGCTTAAGAAAGAATAATCCGGAAGATAACCGATAAAGATAGACGATATCCCAATTAATTATCTAGAGAATAATTAACAAATTATGAGATACCCAAAATCCGGTTATTGAATCGCGACCAAAAGCCAACACACGAGGCGTTCCTTAAACCAAACTGAGATCAAATTTCGTTTCGATATAAGTGTGCACTCCGCACCTCCTGACTTGATCTAAACTAAGTTTGACTCCAATGATAACACATACGTCCCATTACACTAAAACAAACCTGGTGACACTAAAATCACCAACAATCCTCCCCCATTTTAGTGTAACCATGGACATATACAAAATCAAGAATTTAAAAACAACCAAGCTGATGCATAAATGAAAATATAGAATCGATTGAATTTCCATGTTAGTACATTACACATTCCAAACAATCGAGAATCAGGGTGTTCTAAGAATTGAACCCTTCAACCCATTTGAATACCTGAAGATAACATACACATAAGTTTAAATAAAACCACTAATTACAAAAACCTGACACAATTATCAAGCCGTGTGTCCCAATCCATTCATGATCATATAAAAACCAAGTCCCAGCTTTCCGAAGCGCGGCTACACTTCACGACCATATAGGTAACTCCTTTCCTCGTGTACCTGCTTACACTTTAACAAAGAAATTATTAAGATTATTTCAGCCTGGCACCAAACACACCAACCTGGGATGATAAACATGTGTGTGTTCCATTTCTTAAGTGTGAGCCTTCCACATTGAATTCAGCCTCTAATGTCGTACTAAGGGGAATTGGGTATCTCACCATTAAGAAATTAGATGGACTTTAAACCCATCCCAATTACCGACTAGTGCACTAAGTCCCTAACCAAGCTCTTTGTCAGATGATCTGCTAGATTCTGTTGCGATTTCACAAACTCCACCGAAATTACACCATTCATGATCAAATCCCTGATCATACTGTGTCTGAAACCCAAGTGTCTAGACTTCCCATTGTAAACATCGCTATAAGCCTTTGCCAAAGTGGCAGCACTATCACAATGAATAGAAATAGGTGCAATCGGTTTTGGCCACAATGGAATCTCATAAATCAAATCTTTTAGCCACTCAGCCTCTTTATCGGTTGCAGCTAACGCAACAAATTCCGATTCCATCGTTGAGTTTGTAATGCAAGTTTGCTTTTTTGAAGCCCAAGAGATAGCACCTCCCCCAAGCAAGAATACCCAACCAGTTGTTGAAGAATGATCTTCCTCAACATGGGTTATCCAACTTGCATCAGAATATCCTTCTAAAACCGAAGGATACCCCAAATAACACAAACCATAATCCATGGTTCCCTTGAGGTACTTAAAGACTCTTTGAATTGCTTGCCAATGTTGAGTACTAGGATTACTAGTGTACCTGCTCAACCTCCCAACCGCATAAGCGATATCCGGGCGTGTGCTAGTCATAGCATACATCAAGCAACCTATAGCCTGAGAATATTCTAGTTGAGATACCGTCGTACCCTTATTGGGCATTAACTTCACACTAGAATCCATGGGATTACTCACGGGAGAACAATCACTATAATTGAATTTCTTGAGAATTTTCTCAACATAGTGTGATTGCGTTAAAGCAATCCCCTTGTTAACCCGTTTAATCCTAATACCAAGGATCACATCCGCCTCCCCCATATCCTTCATAGCAAACTTTGATGACAACAAACTTTTAGTTTCATCAACTTGAAGTTGATCAGTGCCGAAAATCAACATATCATCAACATAGAGGCAAATTATCACACCCGAACCGGATGAATCAAACCTACTATAAACACATTTGTCAGATTGGTTTAACTTGAAACCACTTGACAAAATAACCTCATCAAACTTTTGATGCCATTGTTTTGGCGCTTGTTTTAGCCCATACAATGATTTCACCAGTTTACACACCTTATGCTCATTACCGGGCATGACAAAACCTTTCGGTTGATTCATGTAAACCTCTTCATCAAGCTCTCCATTCAAGAAGGCTGTTTTAACATCCATTTGATGGACAATTAGATTGTGAATAGTAGCCAAGGCTATCAGCAATCTAATGGTAGAAATCCTAGCCACCGGTGCATATGTGTCAAAATAATCAATACCGGGCTTTTGTCTAAACCCTTGTATGACCAACCGGGCTTTGATCTTATCAATAGTTCCATCTACCTTCATCTTCTTTTTAAAGATCCATTTGCAACCCAAAGGTTGAAAACCTGGTGGCAAATCAGATAACACCCAAGTGTTATTCTCCAAAATTGATGAGAATTCATCATCAATCGCTTCTTTCCAGAAAGCGGCATCCCGGGATTCCATAGCCTCTTTAAAAGACTTAGGATCTTCTTCAATACTATAACAATAAGAGTATTGAAGCTCAAAATCATCCCTAGACCCTTCCACCAAATACAATTGGAAGTCGGAACTGAAATTTTTCGCAATTCGACCCCGTTTGCTTTTTCGAACCTCTAAAGGCTCTGGATCCGATATTCCTTCTAAAGTTTCTGAAGTTTGACCTTCATTACCATTAGAAATCAGATCCTTAGGTCTCGGGATCGATGAAAATCGTTCTTCATCAAAATTCGCATCACGCGATTCAATCATGGTATTAACCGACACCGACTCATTAGGATCTATAACATAGAACCTATAAGCCTTGGAGTGTTCTGCATATCCAATGAAAATGCAATCAACTCCCCTTTCCCCCAAAGTAGGTCTTTTGGGATCGTTTAGTTTAACAACTGCCCGACAACCCCAAATCCGAAAATAATCCAAATCTGGAGTCCTTTTGAACCAAAGTTCATATGGGGTAGTTTTGTTCCTTTTGTTCGGAACTCTATTCAAGATATAACATGCAGTTAGCATTGCCTCTCCCCAAAATCCCTTACTCAATCCCGAATAAGACAACATCGAGTTGACCATCTCTTTCAAGACTCGATTTTTCCGTTCGGCAACACCATTTTGTTCTGGTGTATATGGAGCCGTCTTCTCATGAATAATACCAACTGATTGGAAGTATTGGGGATCCATGTATTCCCCTCCCCGATCAGTTCTGAGACATTTAACCGGAACGCCCAATTGCAATTCCACCTCGGTTTTGTATATTTTGAACTTTTCTAAGGCTTCATCCTTAGAATGCAACAAATACACATAACAAAACCGACTAGAGTCATCGATAAAGGTGACTACATATTTCTTATTACCAAGTGAGGGAGTTGCATGAAAATCACAAAGATCAATGTGAATTAAATCCAAAACATTTGATTTTCGAATCACATTTTGAAAAGGTTGTTTTGTGATTTTCGTTAACATGCAAATCTTACACTTTTCATCACTAATGTCAAATGGTGGAATTAATCCATCTTTTGACATCTCATGCATTCTTCGAAAATTAACATGACCTAATCTAGCATGACATAACAAATTATCATCAATTTTAGAAGAAGCACTCAAGAAATCATTATCATCAGAAAAAGGAATCAAAATATTCAAACGAAACATTCCATAGCAAAAGTAACCAAAACCAACAAATGTGCCAAATCTAGACAAAATAAATTTATCAGATTCATAAACCTGCTTAAAACCAGCAGAATTCAAACAACCACCACTAACAAGGTTTTTACGAAGCCTTGGAACAAACAAAACATGATCTAAAATAATTGTTTTTCCAAAAGTAAAACTAAGATTAACTATTCCAACACCACAAACTTTTGCAGTCGACTCGTCACCCATCTTTACAATGGAACCATCGTCGGTTAGTGTCAATTTCTCGAACCACCGACGATCTCTACACATATGGCTTGTAGCACCCGAGGCAACCCACCATGTACGATCATCATCCTGTACATAAAAGGATTCAAGGATTAGCGAACAAACATAAACCTTAGGTTTATCAAGGTTAGAAAAATTCTGACCTTTTTGTGGATCAGAGCCGCTAGACCCATTGTTTCCACCACCGCTGCTTCCGGCATTATTGTTCCCCATTCCTTTCTTATTCAGATTCACCCGACAGTCACGTTTCAAGTGACCGGTCATATTACATCTCCAACAAACCAAAACAGTAGGTTTCTTATTTGGTTTGTTCGGGCCCTCAAACTTACGCTTGATAGCTTTTCCTTTGTGGTTTTGATTAATCTTGTTTCCCTCAACCATGTGGACCGAAGGTTGTCCAACATCAGGCTTAGCCTTGTTTTTGTCACTTTCTTGACCACAGAGAGATTCCTCAATCCGTATGTGACTACCGAGTTGTACCAGAGACAACTCCTCCTTTTGATGTTTCAAGGTATGCTTGAAATCTTTCCAGGATGGTGGTAGTTTGTCAATCACACTCGACACAGCAATACATTCATCCATCTTCATGTTGTGTTGAGTGAATTGACCCAGAATGCGAAGCAACTCATTATATTGTTCCATGACCGGTCTTGAATCCACCATCTTATAACCATTAAAATCACTAACAAGGAACTTCTTACTAGAAGCATCCTCGGCGATGTATTTGGATTCAAGATCGTTCCAGAGTTGTTTCGCACTCTCCACGTTTTGGTAAACATCAAAAAGGGAATCAGACATACCGTTAAGAATGTGACCACGACAGATGTAGTCGTCGTTTTCCCACTTACAACGCTTTCTGATCTCAGCGGGCGTTTCGTTCTCCTTCTCTTCCGGTACGGTAGAACTTAGGACGTGCACCACGTTTAAAGTTGTCAGCAAAAAGTGTATCTTCTTCTGCCAGCGTCGAAAATCAACTCCTTGAAACTTCTCCAGTTTGGCGAACTTGGAAGTCATGTCTTTCACCGATTCCGCCATCGTTTCAGAAATCAGAGACAAATATCAGATTCAAATGTTGGGGATGTGGATGAGAAATCTGATTCTGAAACCTCTCGAATACTTGGATCTTGTTGACCGATCGTGTTGAGTTCACTTTCCAAATCTGATATTTCGACCCTATGCCCGGGTTACACGAAATCCAGATTATGGGGATAATCCGACAAGGGAACAATCTCTAATCGGGGCACCAAAAAGAGATCTGCAAGTAGGGTTTTTCAATGTTGTTTTTGGTTTCTACTTCTTGGTTATCAATAAAGAAGCCATCATATATCTATATATATATATATATATGATTCATGACTTAAGGAACAAGAAAAATTCTACAATATATCTCCTAAAATTAGAAGATATAATTAGAAGATATCCTCATTAATTCCTTAACTTAGGGATCAAGAAAAAACCATAAGATATCTCCTACAATTAGAAGATCTCCTAATTAATTCTTTGCTTAAGGCTTAAGAAAGAATAATCCGGAAGATAACCGATAAAGATAGACGATGTCCCAATTAATTATCTAGAGAATAATTAACAAATTATGAGATACCCAAAATCCGGTTATTGAATCCCGACCAAAAGCCAACACACGAGGCGTTCCTTAAACCGAACCGAGATCAAATTTCGTTTCGATATAAGTGTGCACTCCGCACCTCCTGACTTGATCTAAACTAAGTTTGACTCCAATGATAACACATACGTCCCATTACACTAAAACGAACCTGGTGACACTAAAATCACCAACATCGGCGTCGTGATGTGATGGTGGTGGTTGACGGTGGACGTCGGTGGCAGTTGGTGGTCATCAACGGTAGTGGGCGGCGGTGGTGTTTGGTGGTCGTCGACGTCAGGTGGTAGTGGTAGATGACGGTGTGTGGTCGCCTACGGTGGTGCGGTGGCATGAGGTGATGATGGACGGCAAGCGATGGTGACGGTGGCAGTGGTGCAATGGCAGCCGACTGCCCGAGAAGGTGGTTGTAGGAAGTGGTCAATAGAAGAAGAAAAAATGGGTGGCTTAAAATCCACGTATTCTCTTAAAATTGATGTCGTTCTCGTTTGAACCTCCATATATATATATATTAATTCAATCGCTTTGTTTTTGTTGGATTTCGGTCTTCCAGCCAAGAAATGACCGATCTAGTTTACATATCAAAATTTTGTATTCAATTAAGTCCAATTTTTATTATGATGTGTTGATATATTGGATAATAAGTTGGTTTTAGTTGGAGTCGATAACTTTTTGCATATACTTAAATGTTTCTAATGATTATCGGTGTTCAGAAATGTTCAAATGAGAAGTGCTAAAAAAATACGAAGTAGAGAAGTGATCTCGACCACTCATCCGGTCAATAAAGGTGGCTTTGACCGGTTACGGTGGACAAGATCACAGGGGATTGACGCGATTAATGGGAGGGAGGGTAGAGATTATTAAAGGAGGGACCCGGTCAAAGCCGTTTTTATTGACCGGATGAATGGTGGAGATCACTTCTCTACTTCTCATTTTTTAGTATTTCTCATTTTGAACCTAATACTACCGGTGTAATTGCATATGTTTGTGTATACGTTCAAAAAACCAAATTTATAAAAAACTGCTCGAAAGTAGAATGAGATGACAATTACTAAAATGTGTTGGGTAGAACATGCAATCGTTCTCGATGAACCTTGCCGGGATTAGTCGGGGCAAAGCCTCGGATACCCATTAAAAAAAACATGCAATTGCTTTTTTGAACACCCCCAACTGCATGTATACGTATATCAAATAAGGTCTAAACAAGAAGGCTATCTTGATAGGTTTTGAAATGCTTCTATATGTTACTATCACATATACGGATTACTATCACACATATAGAACCAGACACCTAACACTTTTGGATTACTATCACACCTTTACCATTGGGACAAATCAGAGGACCTTAAATATTGTTACAATCACCTCTCTCAACATAAATATTGTGACATCCGTCAATTTTTGGCCTTCAGGTTAGCTACTCGTTTAATCCACTCAGTAGCGTTCCCGTAGGTGAAAAAGGTAGAATTTAAGTTGCCTGGATAATCTAGGTTAGTTTGCATGAAAAAGTTAGATTAAAACCTAAAAGTTCCGAAAATTGGCCCGAACAAGCCCGAACCGGCCCGAAATCATCCGGTAATCCTATAATGCCAAATTTTGAAAACGAAATGTACGAAATAAAGACTTTTATTAAAAATATGTATAAACTGTTCCATATAGTCTAAAAATGCTTTCGAAAAGGTCGGTTCCTACCGAAAACGCGAGAAACCCGATACTGTGTTTGAGAAATACAGTGTAGAGATTAATTAATTATACAAAAAAAAAATAAAAGAAAATAGAGGAGGAGGTGGGACCCACTAGAGGGCCGGCCACCCCCCCCCCTACCCTCTCTTTTCCTCCTCTTTTCCCTAAAACCATAATCATCATCTTCATTTCCCCAAAATCCTTTCAAATCTCTCTCTCTCTCTAAAACTATTTTCTCTCTTCCTTCTCTCTAAAATCTCCATACTTTCCAGCCCCAAATTCATCTTCAAGATCAGATTTTAGAGGTTTAAAGACCACATTCAAGATTAAAGTATCACAATCACAAAGGTAAGATAGTTAGGTTAGAGTTTAACTTCGTTTTTCAACCATTTTAAGCTTTGTTTTCATATTTCTTGAGGTTTAAACCTCCTCCTATGGATTCTTAATCCTTATTGTGTTTGGGAAAGAGATTCAACCTTAGAAATGTTGGAAAAACAATCTAAGAAGGTGAGAATCTATGATTTCCCCATAAGAACACCATTTGGATGCAAAAATTCTTGTTAATGTTGTTTTTGACCATCAATCTTGGGCTAGACTTGTTTGATAGTTCATGCATGAGCTTTGATGGTATCAAATCATGGTTAGTTTGTTTTTCATTTATACAATCTGATTTGGGGGTAAAATAGTAAGAAAAACCTCAAAGAGTTATGATTTTATGTGTTTTATTGATGGATATGATGTTGGATTTGAGACAGATTCTGTCAAGAATTTTGCATGTACTTTACACGACTCAAAAAGGGTCTTTTTGTATTCATTTCTTTATGAAATTTTTATGGGATGATATTAAAGGTGTTAGGGTTCAAACCCCACTGGATTTGCATAAAAACACCAAGATTTGAGTTCAAACCATCTTAAAACATTTTCGTGTGCAACAGCACTTGGTCAGAAACTTGAGTCACATTCATGCATGCATAACTCTTTGATAAATCATCCAAATTACAAACTTTTTGATTTTAAACTCAAGTATTCTGAGTTAGCTTTCTATAGAATCCAAAATCAAGTCATTTAGAGTAGTTTTGAGGGTTTAACCAATGAAAATGAATTGATAGTGCAATCTGTCCCATGATGGCAGAACCACATGCACAACTTCAAAGAGGCATATCTCCCTCAAAAATCACTCTAATGATTTGAATCTTGTCTCATTAGCTTGGTATGTGTGTTGGTTAGAAAATCCCTTTTGAAATTCGTGAATTAGTGGTGTAATGAATTATCTATGAGTTAAACTTTACCAAAAGGTATTCTGGAATTTCAGCTTGTACCACTGATTTTGTAAAATTGTTTAAAAATAGTAAAAGAACTCTAAAAATTGTGAAATTTGGTGGAATTGTTCCTAACGTCCCCTAATTCAGAGGGTAAAAATTTAAAGACTTAATATTTAGAGGACCTAAGTTCAAAGTAGCAATTTTTACAACTCAAAATTTGTGACAGATTCTGGAAATTTCATAAAAACCCAATTTTTCAAACTTTGAACTTCCAAAATGTTTGGAAGACTTTCAAATGTGACAAAATGAATTTTTATTAGGTTGGACTATAAAAAAATAATATAATGGCATTATATGGATTTCGGTACGATTTTTGGATAAGGACCGTTGGACCTAGAACTTACGTTAAAATTTCGTGTTTGATAGGACGACCCTAGTTCGGAGCCGGGATTTAGGTCACGCATCAACCCTTACGAATCCGCACTAAACACCCGAGGTGAGTATTCACAGCCCCATTTTTACCGTTTTTACGAAGTTTTTGGGGTGAAAAGCATGTTATGAATAAAATGTGTTTAACTGTGAACTTGTTGCGAAATGAAATGAATTATCGAAATGAAATGATTTATTGTGACAAAATGAAATGAATCGTTTATTTGAAATGTTATGAAATGTTTTTATAAAATGAAATAAATTGAAATGTGAGTATGATAATGAAATGTATTATTGAAGTGAAATGTTTTGTGTATATTGAAATGAAATGAAACGGGAATATGCTTTGTGTATCGAAATGAATTGAAATGAAATGAATTCGGATATCGAAATAAAATGAAATGAAATGTTTTATGAGATAAATTTTCGATATGTTGAAACATGATATAGTGAGCATAAAATGAAAATGTCCCCTGCACTACTATTAACCCTTACAAATTGGGCCTATGATACAAGTGGATAGCGCTATTTGGATTGACATACCCACCTAGAACTGACGAGTAATAGGTGCACTGTATTGAAAAATATTCACCCCGGCTGGAATTAGTTTTCCCCCGGCAAGGTTGGATAGGGGCGTAGCTATGTCATAAAATGAAGGATTGTAGTAACTCACTAATGCATATCATGTAATTAACACATCACTTGGAAAAATTTACTCACTGATTGATACCAAACTGCTATTTTTAGGGTGAATGAACTGATTCACCAAACTGTTTATAAAACATATTGTGAATAAACGTTTAACCGGAATGGATATTGTACATAACTGTTTTGCATCTATAAAACCTGTGAACTCACCAACTCTTGTAGTTGACACTTGTTTAACATGCTTTTCAGGAAATCCGAAAGTTTGATCAGGTCTTTAGTGGAATGTTGTGTCACCAATCAAGACAATGTTTATTTTGGTTAAGTCTGTAAAATTTGAACTATGGTCGGGTTGTAATACTTTTTAAACTATTTTAATTTATATTATGAATGATTGGTGTGGTTTATCTCCTATCGCGATGAAATCTTAACTGTCACACCTCGTGGTTCCGCTTTAGCGGGGTGTTACAAATATCTTGCATAATAATTATTGATGTTAATCTTAGCATTATAAAACTATACCCTACACTCACATACACCTATTCATGCCCCAAATAAGGAAATGTGGAAATAAAACTCCTAAAATAATGACGAGTTTGTCGAGGGTTATGTACTCGTTTGTTTGTTCGTTCGACTCATCCTTTTTTAAACAACGTCAATGATACTTACAAATTTCTAAAATGTATACCGATATTGTTTTTATATTTCACTATTTAAATTAAAAGTTGAAAGCTAGTGTATATTGCCTCATGCTCACCATGGGTTCGAGCCTGGATAGTTTGGGATACCATCTATTCACCCTCCAAGATGTTACCTTACCACTGAGTTAGACATGTTTTTGATTCAACGAAATCAATTTTAAGTTCGTTAAAAGAGGAATTGCATATCGTAAAGAAAGAGAAGAGATAAGAGAGAGGATTAAGATGAATATGAGGATGATAAGGAATTATAGAGATAGATATTTAGATCGTTCATAATCGGAAACAAATACAACGGACAACAAACTAGATTGAGAGTGGAACTGTTTGCAGCCAAATACATATCCAGAAACGAATGTGAATGAAATCTGATAAAAAATCAAAAGCTAGGCCTAATTTTGAATTTGAACCCAAAACCAAATCCAATTCTGAGTTGAGATCTGAACTGGCATCCAGAATCAAAGTCGACAACAGATCGAAGAAACTTAACGACGGAGCCCACGAAGAAGAATAGAAAAATCCATGAAGGAAAACAAAAAATCCAGGCGCATTCCATCTGCCATTGGTCTGACGGATACCGAATGTAAAAAAGAGATACCATCTCTTTGTCTGAGCATCTAGTTTTGACCGTTTTGAGGAGAAGAACTTGGTGGGGCGATGGTGAACCACCACTAATGATAATAACAAACAATTCAGGTTCGTAAGTTTGATGATGCTGAAAATATTAATTGGGTATGCCATTCCAACCATTTCTAATTCAGTTCAAGGGGTGCAATGCATCATTTGCAAGAAGATTTGATGTTTTCCTTATAAAACAAGAGTTGTTTGATCATTTGTTCTCCATACTGGGCTATAAGGCCATTTAGTTTGAGAAAGTGGAAACACGAGTCATACTAAAATATGATAAGTCTAACATGTCATATTTTAGTATGACTTGTGTTTTCCTATTTCTAAAACTAAATGGCCTTATAACTTGGTATAGACTGCAAATGATCAACAACTCTTCGTTTGTTAGAAAAACATCACATCTTCTTGTAGATTAATGGTAAACCCCTTGAATTAAATTAGAAAGGGTTGCAATTGCAACCCAATATATATTCTCACCATCATTCAACCTATAAACCTGAATCCTTACACCAATGTATTCTCCAAACCCAAACAGTTTCTTTAAATTTTGGATTCCAACTTTAGATTTGACCAAGAATTGGATTTGATTTTGGGCACAATTCAAATTTAGATTCAAGCTTGGATTTTGATTTTTGATCAGATTTTAGATTCAGCTACGTTTCTGGTTGTGGATTTGGCTGCAAACCCCACCCTTTTCAATTTAGTTGTTGAACAAAGGATCGGATGATCTCTCTATAATTGGTTATCATCCTTGTCTTCATCATAATCTTCTCTCTTCTCTTGCTTCATGATCTGCAATTCCTCATTTATCAAACTCAAGTTTGATTTCTTTGAAATGTAGGTTTCCAACATCTTTTTCCGTTATTGACAACATGTTAGATCTCCTACTCTGATACCAATTGATGTACATTCGTCACAATGATATGGAAATGATTGGATTAAATGACCTATGGATTGACTGGTTTTCGTGAGGCAGGGTCTCTACGAAAGGTTTTTCACCAAATCTATGTATAATAAATAAGTAATTGGGATACCACATGTCATCGTCCAGTGAGTCAGTTTCAGGATTCTCCCACCTAAACATGTATGTGGAGTGTGGACGCATTTTACACTTTTAGTTCATTTAGGCTTATGTGATTGAGACATGTCATTTTATAAATAAAAAAAACAAGATAATCCCACTAATTTAGTATTCCTAAAAAACAAGATAATCATTGAGTTATAAACATATTACTATTAATTAAATTATAATTTGACATTGTTTAAGTTAATATTTTCATTGCATATAAAATCATAAAACCATAAAATTGGAATCTAGTGATAGAGTAAGAAATTGACACGAAGTGCTCAATAGCTTAAGATGTTTTGTGCCACATCACGCACATACATATCTACTATCTAGTTTAATATAAAGGAGAATGCCCTCCCACCCTCCTACTCCTTTACATCATATACAGGTAAATTCTCTTGTTGACTATGTTTTCTACCAAGATTATTTCACATATTTCATTTTATTTAAACTGTGATGTGAGTAGTAATTGCGTGTTTATCTCATGGTTTTATAGATGTATCATGGCCTAGCTACTCCTTGGTTTGGTCGTTCGTCTCGTCGTTTATAATTGAGGTCAATGCTCCTTTTAACTTATTAAGACTTCTATGTCATTGTGTATGTTATTTCACTTTCATTGAGGTCAATACTTAAAATGTTTTGTGCCACATCACCCACGTACATATCTAGTTTAATATAGGGTTTATGACTTATTTGAGTAACCAACTATTCCATTTGTACTAATATTACCATCAAACTATTTTTTGTACTCAATATACCATTGAACTCTTTTTTTTGTACTCATAATACCATTATGACCGGTAATAGCCCGTTTTTTTCTTACGTTACATCTATATATATATATATTAAAACAAGGTTTTCGCTGATGTCAAGAATATGAAATTGAGCCATTTCATTGGCCAATGAAAGAATAATCATTAAATGATGATGTCATCAATTATTCTATAATTATCTTTATAATTTACGTTTTGTACCTTTAAAGTTATTTTATTAAATTACTTTTTATCTCTTACTTTATCATTTTTCACTTTACATCCTTATTATATTAAGATAATAATATATAATAATTAAAATGTATTAATTTTTTTTTCTTTTTAATAAATTATACCATTATAATCGTCTCGACATACCTTCAAAATGAGTCTAATATTGAATATTTTTTTAATTTAACTATATTATTAAAATTATATATAAATTAATTTGTTTAGATTTTATTACAATTCTATTTTTGATATCTTGAAATTTAAAGATTTTATCTTTTTAACCTAACTATTTTTATAGATTATATATTAAAACAAGGTTTTCTCTAATGTCATGAATATGAAATTAAGCCATTTCATTGGCCAATTAAACAATAATCATTAAATGATGGTGTCATCAATTATTCCATAATTATCTTTATAATTTACATTTTTTACCCTTAAAGTTATTTTATTAAATTACTTTTTATCTCTTACTTTCTCATTTTTCACTTTACATCCTTATTATATTAAAATAATAATATATAATAATTAAAATGTATTATAATTTTTGTTTTCTTTTTAATAAATTATACCATTATAATCGTCTCGATAATACCTTCAAAATGACTCTAATATTGAATATTTTTTTAATTTAACTATATTATTAAAATTATATATAAATTAATTTGTTTAGATTTTATTACAATTCTATTTTTGATATTCTTTAAATTTAAAGATTTTATCTTTTTAACCTAACTATTTTTATAGATTATTTATAAGTAATGAAATTTTATTTTATTTAAAACTCAATTGCTCATATTCTTGAAATTTAAAGATTTCCTCTTTTTAACCTAACTATTTTTGTAGATTATTTATAAATAATTATATTTTAATTTATTTAAAATCCTACAAATCAAAAACACTACATATTTTATTTCTAAATCCTTTCAGTTTTAAAATCATTCACGAAATCCGAATCTTTTGACAAAAGAATAACAAATTTTTAATTTCTGAAATTTTCAAAGCTATTAAATAACTAAAATATCTATTGTAATAAGCAATTGTAATGGCAATTGTCGTGGAACATATAATTTACATAACTAATTAATTGGTAATGACAATTGTTATGCAAAAGTCAATTCTTATTAAAAATTAAAATAACATGTGTTAAATAACCGTATATCATACGGGCCATTAACTAGTTTAAATTCATTCAAAAAATGTTTACGTGGATATGACGTGTGTTCCATGTGGATCTGACGTGTGTTTTTGACTTTTTATGAGTATTATGAGTATAAAAAGTCAATGGTACTATGAGTATAAAAAGTCAAAAACACACGTCAGATCCACGTGGAACACACGTCATATCCATATAAGCATTTTTTGAATAAATTTAAATGCCACGTAAGAAAAAAAAGGGGCTATTACTAGTCATAGTGGTATTATGAGTACAAAAAAAGAGTTCAATGGTATATTGAGTACAAAAAATAATTTGATGGTAATATTAGTACAAATGGAATAGTTGGTTACCCAAATAAGTCATAAACCCTATATAAAGGATCTTAAAAGCATATTTCCCCCTTTTTACCCCTAGGAACAATGTACACTCTCTTTCCACCCCTTTTTCTTCTCCTATCCAACCCGCCACATTGTTCTTATATTTCACTTTCTTTGAATTATAAGTTTAATGCTTATTTTTTCTTTTTTGTTTTATGGAAGTGGTTATGAGTTATCGACTCTTGCATCTCATGATGTGACTACTCCTTTATACATCATATACAGGCAAGTTCTCCTTTTGACTATTTTTCTGCCAAGATTATTTCACATATTTCGTTTTATTTAAACTGTGATGTGAGTAGTAATTGCGTGTTTATCTCATGGTTTTATAGATGCGATCATGGCCTAGCTACTCCTTGGTTTGGTCGTTCGTCTCGTCGTTTATAATTGAGGTCAATGCTCCTTTTAACTTATTAAGACTTGTATGTCATTATGTTATTTCACTTTCATGGAACTATAAGAAGGATGCTAATCATTTTAATTTTATTTGGACATTTGTGATACAAATGTGATCGCGAGTTCTCGACTCCTGTACTAGTGCGGCTAGTCCATTGGTAATTTATCTAAGTGCTCCTTTATTGTTAAAAAAACTAGCATTGATGTTCTTTCTTTTATATCACTTTCTTTGAAGAAAAGTAGTAATCATTTTGGATTTTTGTTTAATCTTTCCGGTTACGGGCGTGATCCTGAGTTATCCACTGTCGCACCGACTCATGCGACTACTATACTCATCTTCTAATATGGGTAATTTTTCATTTTGACAATGTTTTTTTACGAAGATTATCTCATATATTCTATTTTCCTTGATTTGTGAGATGAGTAGTAATTTCATGTTTATTTCAGGTTTTTTTGGATGTGGTCGTCGATTAGCTACTACAACATTTGGTCATTCGGCTAATTCTTTTATAATTGAGGTTAGTGCTCCATTTATCTTTCTGGAACTTGAACCGACATTGTTTATTTTATTTCACTTTTTTGGAACTATAAAAAGGATACTAAACATTTTCGTTCTTACAGGACGTTTTTTGGATGTGATAGTGAGTTCTCGTCTCTTGCACTTTGTCTTGCGGCTAGGATTTTTCAAATTTAAGTAAGTGCTCTTTTACCTTCCATAAACTCACACTGAAATGTTTTTTCTTATTTCACTTTCTTTGAATTATAAGAGAAATACTAACCAATTTGGATATATATGTTTGATCCTTTCTTTTATGGGAGCCATCTTGTGTTTTCGAGTCTTGAACTTTGTCGTGCAACTAGTCCATTTGTGACATAGGTAAGTGGTACTTTTAAGCTTGTTTTCGGGTAATATGTTTTTTTGTAATTCGATTTCATAGAACGTTTAAATTTCTAAAACTTGTATGGATATTGTTCTTATATCTTACTTTCTTTCATTTATAAATCGAATGCTAATCATCTTGCACTTTTATTTGGTGTTTTGTTTTTGTGGACGTGAGTTTGAGTTATCAACTCTTGTATATTGTCGCAACACTAGTCTTTTCTATAATATAGGTATGTTCATCTTTTCACTATATTTTCTACCAACATTATTTCATATATTTCAGTTTTTTTGAATTGTGAAGATTACTTGTAAATTGTAATCACATCTTTATTTCATGTTTTTTAGATGGTTTTGCGTTAGCCATTCATTTGTTTGGTTGTTCGTCTAGTCCATTTATAACTGAGGTAGGTGTTCGATTTAACTTTGTTAAACTTGCACCAAAACTGTTTCTTTTACAAGTATTGATCTTTGTGGCCATTGCCCGCAGGTAGCCTCAACCGCATAGTGAACAAATATAAACCCCCCCCCCCCAATCCTTGGATGCAGTTTCTTTGCGTGACTGGCTGAGATTGCAGGTAATCAACTTTGTGACTAAAAAATTAAAATCATGACAACCTTTCTTATTAATTGTGTAATTTTCTGTGAAGAATTTATTATGTTTTTTTTCTAATATATATAATAGCTTAAGACTTTTAAGACGTAGGATCATGTGAGACCAAGCTGTTATCGTGAGACCACGTGAGACCAATACTTAACGTATTTTATAGATAATTTTTTTGATGGAGATCCATCCTTAGTTTTCTCTTGGTATGATGGATAAGATTATTAAAATTTCCGGATAAGCATACCATGTTGTTTTGATGTTTGATGGACTAAAATCATACTGGATAAATTAAGTTAAAAGGGTTAGTCTTATGGGGCAAACATTGGGTAACGATTCCTTAGTTTTTGTCATGGTTTTGAAAACCGGACCGGACCGGACCGGCCGGTTCGACCAGTTCAACCGGGAACCGGTGGCAAAACTGGTTCAATATAACCGATCAAACCGTTGGGCATTGGACCATGAGAACCGTCTGAACCGGGAAGTTGAACCGCTAAACCGGACCGTTTTGAACCGCTTTAATCCATTTTTTTTCTTTTTCTTTTCGTTTTTTTTTTCATCTACCTTCCAAATGCAAGCTTAGTATTTTTTATAAACATAGTTATATGATATACTTTTGATCTATTAGTATGCTATATTTTTGTTATATCTGAAAATATTGATGAAGATGACATACTTCTCAAACGTTGTATTTAACTATTTTTTATGTTGGAAGTGTTACTAAACTTATTTAGTATTTTTATTAAATAATTATGACGTCATACGGTTCTTTAAAATGGTCCGACCGGTCCAACCGGTTGAACCAATGAACCAATAGGACAACCGGTTTGATTACCGGTCCGGTTTTCAAAACTTTTTTTGTTGGATGCCCAACAAGATTATGTTCTTGTCATGTTATTTTGTCGTAGCTAGATTTTGGTCCAAATTGATGCTTTTTTAAGAGTCACTCAAATAACTTAAACTTTTGTTAAATTTTGTTAAGTTCCAATTTATTCTGTATTTGGATCTGTGAGTCAAAATTGACTTTTCTTATGAAGTCAAAGATGTTTGAATCCACAACTTAAATAGTTGTTTTAGTTAAAACAACATTTGACAATGATGAAACAAATAACCAATCAAATAATTGAATCTACATTAAACTCATGTCGTATACCCGGCCTACGGACGGGTATAGCGTTAGTTATATTTTGTTTTCTAATATATGTAATAGTTTAAGACTTAAGACGCTTAGTATTATGTTTTGTTTTCTAATATATATGATAGCTTAAGACTTTTAAGGTAATATATTAATATATAATTTCTCAAAACGGTATCGTACGCAATAGTTTACCGGTAAGATCTTACCGGGTAAGAGTTATTCGATCTCACTTACCGGGTAAAACTCTTGGTTCATGCTATCGCTTTTATCATTTCATGTTATTGCTCTTACCGGGTAAAATTCTAGCAATTTTCATTATAAAGTAAACACTTACCGGGTAAGCATCAAGTAAATGTCTCCTAATTCATATAAAAGCAAATATAAAATTCTAAATACTTTAGGGACTAGGGCTGCCAAATTCCCAAACCCATCCAAAAGAGCACGCGGATCTCCTCACCAGATCCGACCCGACCCGTCCTCAATCTCCTATATAAATCCTTTCGTGCCATTCATAATTCATTCTATCGACGTTTTTTTTTTTTCTACCTTCTTCTCGCATCCCCAATGGAAACCCTAGCGTTCCACTAACTCCGACGACCCTTCTACCGGCGGCCGCTACCGTGTCTCCGTTTCTCGTCCGCCGGAACCCTAAAATGGCTGCTATTGCAGTGGATTCAACGCAATGGCTTCGTTTAGGGTTCCAGCGAGTTAGGGTTTGAGATGGAAGGTGACGATGATTTTAAAACTCTAAATTGATTATTCTGTTTATTATGTTTTTGTACCATTATAGGTTAATTTATACAGTTTTTATAAAATTTTGGTTTGTTACAATATAAGTTGATAATTTGAGTAATGAAATTGGATGGAAATATGGCTACATTTGGCAAACTAGTTGTTAGTTGAAAAAAGTCAATTGATAAACTAGTAATGTTTGGTAAAAAGTAGCTGATCATAAATAACTACAAGGCATTTGATCATAAATAAACTAGGTTCGGTTACAATCGCTAATGGGGGAGTGATGCCTAACATTGACCCTCATCTGCTTCATAAGAAATTGTTGGTTGTTTCTTCTAAAGGCGATGAATAGGTTTTCAATTGATTGATGTTGAATTGATGCCCTAACTTATTGATTGATGAAATTTAGAGATTTTGGTTGAGTTCTCTGTTTAGGTCTTGTGAACATAGATTTTGTTTGATTTCTCTGTTTAGGTTTTGTGAACATAGATTTTGACTGATTTCTTTGTTTAGGTTATATCAAGTTATGCTGAAGAAATTAAGGGGGCAAAGGCTTTGATTGATGGAAATTTGGTATGCGTCTATTACCGTTAAAAATCAAACGTTCTTCCGAATGCAATCATGAGTTTTATTGCTTAAATGTTGATGTATCCTTTATCCATCTAACTTTTTTGTACTGGAGTAGGAGAATAAATCATATGTGCGTTTGCACACACACACACACACATTGAACTTTCCTCAATTTGTCCCAACTACCTTATTTTATGCATTTTTGAACTCTAAAGTTGCTCTTTAACCAATAATTTTTCTTCTTTTTCTTGACAAATAGCAACTTCATCTCCCTTTTCTCCCTAATGTTATCAGGTTTTTATGACATTAAAAGGCAACCACCTTTTGAGATATACGATATGTTTATGATGTGAAACAACACACGTTTCACTGTTATCACGGAACTAAATATTTTTAAGGTTCTCATTTGTGTGTGTGTGTATAAATATGTATAAGATATATACCATATGGTACGTTTTTTTCTGTCTTGAATTCCTTTTAATTTTGTCGTCTACTTGTGTGTGATTTTGATTTCCCCCAATTTTCAGGTTTAGGGATACGTTTTTTATGAGCTTGAAACTGTGGAGTACTGTTCTATTAAGTTGAATTTTGGTGAGAATTGGGGGTTTTATTGATGGAATTTTACTCGATATTGTTGTAATTAATGAAATTGTTAGAGATGAAATAGCTTAAATTGGGTAATTTGTTGATTTTTGTTTCAATGGAGTAAAGAATGTCTTGGATTTTCTACTTAGAAATGGTTGGTTATCAATTGAGGTTTTATAGGATGACAACTTTTAGAATTTATAGAAAAAAAACCATGGATTTTGGAGTATTGATCATCTGTCATATATCCATTGTCTGAAAACTTTTTTTGAAGTAAAGGATTTCGTAGTGTAATTAATCGGATTGTTTGGTTTTCCATTAAGTCTTGAATGGATAAAGCTGTATGTGTGGATTAATCTGTCTGTATAGATTAAGAAGGTTTTTTTGTTCGGGAGTGCTTTTTCATAGTTTTTAGCTGGGAGGGGTAGGTTTAGAAAAAAAAAAAAAAACTTTAGCTTTCTGCATACAACTCCTCTTTAGAAGCTTATTGAATAAGCCACTTTACATATCATTAAGCACTACCGAACAATCATGTATAGCTGACTGAATAAGCTGCGAGTATCATTAAGCTCATTACGCTGCTACCGAGCAAGCCATAATTAGCGACTCCAAACTAGATCTCAATGTGCTTATCTTGTTCCCCTCTTTCAATTTCGTGATCGAATTACCGAAAAATGTAATTGAATTGTTGATTACTTGATTCCATGTTTTCTTTGTATTTCAATCTTCTTTATGGACTTTTGGATTGACCATAATACAATTTGGTTTGCATCTTTTGATTAAATCTCGTGTTATATAGTAGATTTTAGTCAATGATCTCTATTAGGTGCACTCAATGCATTTTTACTGTATATTTGACTTTTAGTTTTATTATAATTGTTAATAATAACATGAAGTTTACATACCCTTTAAAGGGAACTTATAGGTGTCCATTATGAATAAGGTACATATTTGCGTGAACGTAAAACGTATCAAAATCAATTATTTACGTAAACAGCCGAATGTCTCACAACTCAGTCAACACATCCATTGAATTAAGCCACTCCAATAGATATACATGTTAGATATTATACATCAACGGGGGAGATGCATATTTGAAAATCTTGTTTTTTCTCTAGGTGTAACACCTTGCTATGTGAGTTTTGGTAAAAAACATTTCATCAAAGATATAGCAGCAGTGCTCTATGAAAATCGAGGCATCCTCACTCCTGATTTTGATTAGTTCATAACGCTTCGCAGCAGTGCTCGCCGCATCAGTCACCTCCGAGCCCTTTGTATTCGTCAATTCAAACAGGTAACACGCTGGTTTCCTTAAAAATCTGTGTTTAATGATTAGGTTTGATGTTATCCTAATTTTGGGTTAGGTATTTCACACGATTTGGGTATGATATCGCTGCTGCAATATGTTGTTTTTTTTCTGATGTTTCCCTAATGGGATAAGAATTTATCTTGATTTCTGTTTTTTTTTTCATCCAGCAGTCCTGCTTCCAGGCTTTGTTTCCACGTCCGATTCTACTCTAGGTAAATTGAATTTTCAAGCTTCAACTAACCAGATTAAATGTTTGCATACACACACAGGCACATACTTCATAGTTGCAATTTTGCAAACTTTTTTTTTGGAAAGTTGCCATGTGGAAGATGTGTTTTAGCTTTTGATTGAAATTTAACCGAGAAGCATTTTTTTCTATAAAATGTGAGTCATCACTTCTATAAAATTATAGTTTTTTTGTCAAGTATATGGTTCTGAAGAGAGCAAATTAAGGGTCCTGGTATAAATTAAGGGTTCATAAGCTACTCAAAGTAGCATTTCAAAAAGCTAGCTTATAAGCTAGCTTCTGGTATATGTTTGGATGGACAGCTTATAAGCTAGCTTATTTTTTCCAAACATAGCCTTGGTAGATTTTATATGCGGTAAAATCTGTTTGTTTAGTGGCTTAATGAGCTTTTTTGGATTTATAGTTGTTTGGCAATGGCTTTATATGCAGTAAAAACAGTTTGGCAGTGGCTTAATGTGCTTTTTGGATTTATAGCTATTTGGCAGTGGCTTTATATGCACTAGAAGTTGTTTGGCAGTGGCTTAATGAGCTTAATAGGACTTATAGCTATTTGGTAGATATTTATATGTGGTAAAATTTGTTTGTTTAGTGGCTTAATGAGCTTTTTTGGAGTTATAGCTGTTTGGTAATGGCTTTATATGCAGTAAAAGCTGTTTGGCAGTGGCTTTATATACACTAAAAGTTGTTTGGCAGTGGCTTAATGAGCCTAATAGGACTTATAGCTATTTGGTAGATGTTTATATGTGGTAAAATATGTTTGTTTAGTTTAATGAGCTTTTTTGGAGTTATAGCTATTTGGTAATGGCTTTATGCAGTAAAAGCTGTTTGGCAGTGGCTTAATAAACTGTTTGGATTTATAGTTGTTTGGCAGTGGCTTTATATGCACTAAAAGTTGTTTGGCAGTGGCTTAATGAGCTTAATAGGACTTATAGCTATTTGGTAGATGTTTATATGTGGTAAAATATGTTTGTTTAGTTTAATGAGCTTTTTTGGAGTTATACCTATTTGGTAATGGCTTTATGTAGTAAAAGCTGTTTGGCAGTGGCTTAATGAACTTTTTTGGATTTATACTTGTTTGGCAGTGGCTTTACATTAAATAAAAGCTGTTTGCACTTGTGTTTTGATTATTTGCATTTGCAGTCTCTATGCATGCAAATGATTTATGGAACTGGTTGTTTATGTGTACGTTGCCTAGAGCCTTGACATGATAGTGCGATTTAGGATAGTATTGTAGGTTGTCAAGTGATAGCTTCACATACATCACAGTTTGCTGCTTAGATTGGTGCTCATGGCTGGGTTTGAAGTTTGAATATATATATATATATGTATATTGACTAATTCTATGTACCTGTTTGAGCACATACAACAAGGAGCACATACAACATACATGTGATTTTATTTATCGTTTTCTCTTTGTTATGGTTGCTGATTATCTTTATTTTGTTCATATCTCAGGAGGATGCTGTCAAGACAAGTTACGTGACTGTTTGTTTCGTGACGATTGCTAAACTAAGGGATTAAGTTAGAACTATTAGATATTAATAATTTTTGTCTTTAACGCTCGTTGCTATTAATGGTAACAATTGCTAAACTAAGGAATTATGTTAGAATTATTAGATATTAATATATTTTGTATTAACGTTTGATTTTTTTAATAGTGATGATGATTGAGTTATTACATTTTGGTTTATTAGTTTAAAATTGTCTTTTAGTTACTTCTATCAATTAGGATGCTAATGTAATTACATTAAAAATGAAAAAATCCAGAATTTATTTTTCACACTTTAGTGACAGAAAAAATTTCCGTCACTAAAAGTTTTTGTAATGATAGGCTTTAACTGCTTTTTTGCTACAGAAATTAAGCATAGGTATAGGTTCAGACCTTTTAGTGACAGAAATCCTATGTAGGGAAAAACATTTAGCTACCCCTTACTAGTGACGCTTTTTATTTCAGTGGGAGATGGTCTGGCCGGATTCAGTGACAGTTTTTATACTTTTACTGACGCTTTTTTTCCGTCACTAAATGTCTGTTTAGTTGTAGAGGTAATTGTATCCACTAACAGTTGTTGTCCATAAAGGTAGATGCCATTAGGTCTCCTTGTTTAAATTTATATTTATTTCTTCCACCAAGTATTATCTGGATTCTGGCAATATGGCAAATATGTAGATGGAAAATAGCAACCCAATTAGCTAGCTCATCTCTCTTTTCCCTGTAATGTTTTTGACGATAAATTTTAGAATGTTATCGAGTTTTTACGACAATAAATGTCAATTACTTTTGAGATATATCATACGTTCATGAGCTGACACAACACACGTTTTACTGGTTGTCACAGAACTTAATATTTTTGAGGTTCTCATTTGTGTTTGTGTATAAATATGTATAGCATGGCACGTGTGATTTATTAGGACTCTAGAATTTTGAAGTGTGACTAAAGAGCTCTCTTCTGAATCTGTTTAGGTGAATGTGGATGAGCAATATGTAGACGATGGTGCGCATGAAGTTGAATTTCTTACACATTTCACACTTAACATTTCACCGTTATGTTTCTAAGCGTACAATCGAGAGGAGGAGAAAGAGGTTGTTGGTATTCTGGTCTTTAGCGGCTCTCTCTGTTGTTCCGCATATTCAAATTCCAAAGAACCAATTTCACAAAGCTTTGACCGATCTAAAGGTATAAGATAGACCTATAAGTTTTGTTCTACTTATTTGGTTTTCTTAGTATAACACAATTTCTTTTTGGTGTTATGGCTGGAGTTGGTCTTGAGGGCTCTCCTTTGAACTCTGCATCTTGTTGTAATTGTGTTTAGGGTGACATTAATTATACATAAACATTAGAATTATACGTAAAACATTTAAATCTCAAATCTCTTTGACAATCTTTTTGAATGGGTTCTTTAATCTTTACTAAATTGTTTTTCATAAATTATCATATATGCGACGAAATATGATAATTGAATTCCTAACAATGTTGGTTTTGTTTATATCGTGAACAGAAAACAATACAGTCTCTCTTTCCCTCGAAGAGTTTTTGTTCCATGGCTGGATGATAAATACATGTCTACATACAGCCTTCTGAAACATTTCAGGTCTGTATCTTTAATGTACCCTCTAAAAGCACCATGATCTCAGTTTCTGTTTTGTGGAATCTTACCATTATAGGTCCATTGAGGTGTGAATTGGTTATTTTATGCATTTTTAGTAGGGCCTTTTTAACTGTTTTACTTGTTGCAACAAACTATCATTTTTGCAAAAAGATCACCTCACAGTTTGAAAGAGGGATTGATTTTGGACAAGTGGCAGTTTTACTTGTTCCTATGATCTTTCTTTCTACCAATTACACTTTCAAATTTATGTGCGATTGTCTGTTCTCACAAGAAGGATGGCTGGTTTGAATGAAAAATCGAGGATGTTAATCTCTCAAGTAGATTAGAGCATTTACAACAATCTGAAAACTGGATATTTGGAGATCTTCATGCTCCAACAGAATATAGTTATTTTTTGGAGGAAGATAAGAGAGAACATAAAGTTGGTATTTAATGTAATTTTGTTGGGTATTTAATCGTTGGATATGACTTCAGTATTTTTTTGGGAAATTATGAAAAATTGCTCAGAGATTCTTAAGAGTTTTTGGGGTCCGTTGTGAGCTCTTTTTAAGCTGGACAAGAAGTAATAAGTTTCAATTTCGCTTCTTTGTCAGGTTCTCAGTGATCATTGTATTGAATTGATGTCGATGGAGGCACCAAGCGATGCATCTTTATTTTGGAGCCAGAAGCAGAATCCACAAGTTCTATTACACTTTTCACCGGTTCTATTAAATGTTTTTTTCCCATTTTCTTGTCTTTGTGAATTAGAATCAAGTAACTTTGTGACAGGATCTAAATATCAAGATCAGAAAACTTAATCAAAGAAGTTTGCGGAATAACACTTTGATTATATAAAGAAAACAATGGATTTGTAATAAACTGAATGTGTATTGATTTCAATAGCTTAATGATTACAAACACAAGCCCCAATCTGTTTGAACAGGCTCAAACAGACGTGCAAATCTTCTCAATTGCAGGGATTTCAAGAACAATCTTGAGGCTAGAATTCTAAAACAAAAGCTAATGAAAAACTCGTATCTAACAATGAAAATCTATCAGCTATATATACGAGTTACAAGATTACAATAAGGAAACTAGATTTACAAGATAATCTCTAAAATATCTCCAACCGAATCATATCTTGTCCATATCTTCAATCATCGCAATCCTTTCCTTATCATGAACTTGTCAGCAGTGGTAAGACAGAAGCAGTGTTAATCTTCAACCAGCAGTGGTAATCTTCTACAAGCAGTGGTAATCTTCAGATGAACTAGCAGTGGTAACAACTCCAAAGCTAGCAGTAGTAATCCTCAGCAGTGTTAACCAAAAGATCTTTAGCAGTGGCAATGCATCAGAATCAGTCCTAACACTTTGTTGTGTCATAATTTAAATGTGATGTTAGTATATTCCTGGTACAAAAGATTATATCATTTGTGCTTTTAGATAATTTTTGATTGAGTTGTTTTTATGGTTAAAATCTCGACTCATCAATTGGATGTTTAATATTTTCATCGGATCAAATCATATTAGCAACTGGGATAGGATTGGTTCTACGTGTTATATAGCGGTGATAATGATCGAGAGAATTAAAGAGACATGCATTTAAACCTTTGGAGCAGAGTTTGCTACTCTGGCCTTTGTTGGCCCTTTGTTTCTGGCTGAACACAACACAAACACACCCGTTTGCATCGCTTTAAACACAACGAGCGCAATCGAGTCTTAATAATAAGGCTTGGAACCAACACCGATAGATATAGACAACACATCGGCACCGTCGGAGATGGCATTGTTCATCTTGGTAGCCAGGATATCAGAACCAAGACAAACCCGATTTCTAACAGACTTTGTAAGTAAAGATATGAAAAAGGATAAACCTTTACAACGTAAACGTTTTACAACTGTGTATAAATGTGACCACTTTAGAAGTTTCTATGTAACAGTGGCTTTGCTTCTTTTACACAGTTTTGACTATCGGTAACAAACTCATGGTTTTCCAATGCTATACTAAGCAACAATGTACAATGCTTATCTTCTTACATGTTTTAATGTAACATTTAACAAACGGACCACTTGCCACCCTTGCATCGGCCGCCATTTCCGTAAACAGAGGTACGTAGTACGTACTCCCTCTTTCTATTCAAGTAAGCAGTAGGTTGATTACCAGACTAAGACTAAAAATTAGTATATTTGTAGCAGTTTTTAAGATAACATTTATTAAACACTGTCCAAATGTTAAACTATGACTCTGGTTTAAGGGGAATAGTTATTGAGGTAATAAATGTTGTAGACAGCAAAATATATGGATATATGTTTTTCACTAAGAAACAAAAACACACACACAAGCAGCTTCGCCATGTAGAAAGTCACATGTAATTGTACACTACGGAAAAAAAATGGGACGTAGGGGATGAAACCTGAAGTCACATGCAAAGTCGCGTGAAACATATGTGATTTTGTAATTGAATTATATATGATTTTGTACGTGAAATATATATATATATTATATATATATATTGTACGTGATAAATCATATGTGATTTTATACATCGACGAAGCTTCTCGCGTTCTCGTGAGTAGTTAGCGTTCTCCTATAAACCTGCCTCTCTCTTTCTTTCCTTCTCTCTCTCTCTCTCACTATATATATAGGGAGATTCATACGAAAAATATCACTTTTTAAGAAAAAAACGAAGAGCAATCTCAACCACTCATCTCGGTCAATAAAGACGGCATTGACCGGTCCCCCCTTTAATAATCTCTACCCTCCCATGAATCGCGTCAATCTCCGTGATCACGTCCACCGTAACCGCTGACTAACTTACTGACTTACTGACTAACTAACTTATTGACTAACTAACTTATTGACCGACTTACTAACTAACAGACTTACTGACTAACTAATATTCTTCCGATTCGTCGTGCGGCTATCGCTTACGTAATTAAGGTAAGTGATTCTTTTATCCCTTAAAAAACTTTCACTAATATTGAATTTTTTAATTCATTTTCTTTGATATATAACATGAATACTAATCACAGTCAATGTTTTTTGGTCTTTTTCTTTTATCAACGAGATCGTGGGTTACCTATCATGAGTTTCGTAGTATGGAAATCCATTCTTAATGTAGGTAAGTGCTCCTTTAAACTTTGTTTTCTACTTATATGTTTTTTTATCTCTTTTTTTTATGTGTTAAGATGAATAGTATGTGTTCTTTTATCCTCAAAGAGTTCCATTCTTATTGAATATATTATCTATTTATGTTTAATGACTGACTAACTCACTGAGGAAATTAAGTTTATTGACTAACTACTTACTGACTAACTGACTACTGACTTACTGACTAACTAACTTATTAACTAACTAACTTATTGACTAACTAACTTATCGACTAACTAACTTACTGACTTACTAACTAACTAACTTATTGACTAACTAACTTGCTGACTTACTAACTAACTAACTTATTGACTAACTAACTTATTCACTGACTGACTAACCAACTGACTTACTAACCAACTGACTTACTAACTAACTAACAATTCTTCCGATTCGTCGTGCGGCTAGCGCTTACGTAATTAAAGTAAGTGATTCTTTTATCCCTTAAAAACTTTCAAATATATTGAATCTTTTATATCATTTTCTTTAATATATAACATGAATACTAATCACATGTTTTTTGGTGTTTTTCTTTTATCGACGTGATCGTGGGTTACCTATCATGAGTTTCGTAGTATGGAAATCCATTCTTAATGTAGGTAAGTGCTCATTTAAACTTTGTTTTCTACTTATATGTTTTTTAATTCTTTTTTCTTGATGTTTAAGATGCATAGTATGTGTTCCTTTTATCCTAAAAAGAGTTCCATTCTTATTGAATATATTATCTATTCATGTTTAATGACTGACTAACTCACTGACTTACTGACTGAGAAATTAAGTAATTGACTTACTAACTGACCAACTCACTAACTGACTAACGAACTTACTAACATACTAACTGATGTACTGACTGACTAACTAAGTAACTTACTGCTGACTTGCTGACTAACTAACTTACTGACTAACTTTCTGTTGACTTATTGCCTACTGACTACTGACTACTGACTACTGACTACTGACTACTGACTTACTGACTTACTGACTTACTAAAGTATTGACAATCTAACTTATTGACTAACTTACTGACTTACTAACTAACTGACTTACTGACTAACTAACATTCGTCCGATTCGTCGTGCGGCTAGCGCTTACGTAATTAAAGTAAATGATTCTTTTATCCCTTAAAAACTTTCACTAATATTGAATCCTTTAATTCATTTTCTTTGATATATAACGTGAATACTAATCTCATTTTTTCGTCTTTTTCTTTTATCGACGTGATCGTGGGTTACGTATCATGAGTTTCGTGGAATGGAAATCCTTTCTTAATGTAGGTAAGTCCTCCTTTAAACTTTGTTTTCTACTTATATGTTTTTTTATCTCTTTTTTCTTCGATGTTTAAGATGAATAGTATGTGCTCTTTTATCCTCAAAGAGTTCCATTCTTATTGAATATTATCTATTCATGTTTAATGACTGACTAACTCACTGACTTACTGACTGAGAAATTAAGTTATTGACTAACTTACTGCTGACTTACTGACTAACTAAGTTACTGACTACCAAAGGAGTGTTAGCCTAGTGGTAAAGCTTGGGCACTACATAGTGGTGAACCCGAGTTCAAGCCCTGGGAGACGCATTCTGGAGGTACGGGGGCTTCGACCCCGGGCTGCATGCTTTAGCAGTCGGGCTTCGGCCCAAAATTGCCGAGGATTAGTCTGGGCCAAATGTGGTCTCGGATACCTCTTCCAAAAAAAAAAACTAAGTTACTGACTAACTAACTGCTGACTTACTAAACTACTGACTTACTGACTAATTAACTTATTGACTAACTAATTTATTGACTAACTAACTTATCGACTAACTAACTTATTGACTTACTAACTAACTTATTGACTAACTAACTTGTTGACTTACTAACAAACTAACTTATTGACTGACTAACTAACCAATTGACTTACTAACTAACTAACATTCTTCCGTTTCGTCGTGCGGCTAGCGCTTACGTAATTAAAGTAAGTGATTCTCTTATCCGTTAAAAACTTTCACTAATATTGAATCTTTTAGTTCATTTTCTTTGATATATAACATGAATACTAATCCATGTTTTTTGGTGTTATTCTTTTATCGACGTGATCGTGGGTTGCCTATCATGAGTTTCGTAGTATGGAAATCCATTCTTAATGTAAGTAAGTGCTCCTTTTAACTTTGTTTTCTACTTATATGTTTTTTATCTCTTTTTTCATGGATGTTTCAGATGAATAGTATGTGTTCTTTTTATCCTTAGAGTTCCATTCTTATTGAATATATTATCAATTCATGTTTAATGACTGTCTAACTCACTAACTCACTGACTTACTGACTAAGAAATTAAGTTATTGACTTACTAACTGACCAACTCACAAATTTACTAACGAACTTACTAACATACTAACTGATGTACTGACTGAGTTACTGAGTAACTTACTGAAATATATATATATATATATATATTGTACGTGATAAATCACATGTGATTTTATACACCGACGAAACTTCTCGCGTTCTCGTGAGTTGTTAGCGTTCTCCTATAAACCTGCCTCTCTCTTTCTTTCTTTCTCTTCTCTCTCTCTCTCTCTTACTATATATATAGGGAGATTCATACGAAAAATATAACTTTTTAAGAAAAAAACGAAGAGCAATCTCAACCACTCAACTCGGTCAATAAAGACGGCTTTTACAGGTCCCCCCCTTTAATAATCCCTCCCATGCATCGCGTCAATCTCCGTGATCACGTCCACCGTAACCGCTGACTAACTTACTAAATTACTGAATAACTTATTCACTAACTAATTTATTGACTGACTGACTAACCAACTGACGTACAAACTAACTAACATTCTTCCGATTCGTCGTGCGGCTAGCGCTTACGTAATTAAAGTAAGTGATTCTTTTATCTTTTAAAAACTTTCACTAATATTGAATCCTTTAATTCATTTTCTTTGATATATAACGTGAATACTAATCACATGTTTTTTGGTGTTTTTCTTTTATCGACGTGATCATGGTTACCTATCATGAGTTTCGTAGTATGGAAATCCATTCTTAATGTAGGTAAGGGCTCCTTTTAACTTTGTTTTCTACATATATGTTTTTTATACTCTTTTTTCTTGGACGTTTAAGATGAATAGTATGTGTTCCTTTTATCCTCAAAGAGTTCCTTTCTTATTGAATATATTATCAATTCATGTTTAATGACTGTCTAACTCACTAACTCACTGACTTACTGACTAAGAAATTAAGTTATTGACTTACTAACTGACCAACTCACTGACTGACCAACTCAAAGAGTTCCATTCTTATTGAATATATTATCTAATCATGTTTAATGACTGACTAACTCACTGATTTACTAACTAAGAAATTAAGTTATTGACTAACTTACTGCTGACTTACTGACTAACTAAGTTACTGACTAACTTACTGTTGACTTACTGACTACTGACTTACTGACTAACTAACTTATTGACTAACTAACTTATCGACTAACTAAGTTGCTGACTTACTAACTAACTAACTTATTGACTAACTAACTTGCTGACTTACTAACTAACTAACTAACTTATTGACTAACTAACTTATTGACTGACTGACTAACCAACTGATTTACTGACTATCTAACTTTCTTCCGATTCGATGTGCGGCTAGTGCTTACATAACTAAAGTAAGTGATTCTTTTATCCCTTAAAAACTTTCACTAATATTGAATCTTTTAATTCATTTTCTTTGATATATAACATGAATACAAATCCATGTTTTTTGGTGTTTTTCTTATATCGACGTAATCGTGGGTTGCCTATCATGAGTTTCGTAGTATGGAAATCCATTCTTAATGTAGGTAAGTGCTCCTTTTAACTTTGTTTTCTACCTATATGTTTTTTATCTCTTTTTTCTTGGATGTTTAAGATGAATAGTATGTGTTCCTTTTATCCTCAAAGAGTTCCATTCATATTGAATATATTATCAATTCATGTTTAATGACTGTCTAACTCACTATCTCACTGACTTATTGACTAAGAAATTAAGTTATTGACTTACTAACTGACCAACTCACTAACTGACTAACGAACTTAGGGGCTGTTTACTTACCTCTTATAACCTCTTATTCGGTAAGAGACTCTTACCCTAATAAGAGCTTGAGTGTTTACCTAACACAAATCAATCCTCTTACTACTAACCCTGTGCTGACCGTGCGCTGTCTATGGACTGCGAGGAGGACGTCTCTTTCCAGAACAAGAGATAAATTTTTAAAAATTTCCTTGTTTACCCTCACCAAAATTGGGTCTACCCCACTTTTTCTTTCTTTTCTCCCTAACGCTTTCTAAAACCAGCCATAATCAATGGTTGCATATGCATCAGAAAAAGAAAGAGAAGAAAACTCATCAACTCAAAGAAGAAACAAAAGAGGATTAACAGAAAATAAACCCTTAAAGAGAAACTACTTCTTCATGCTTAATTATGTAGAATACATGTTTCTCTCAAGCTCCGATGCACATGTTTGTAGCGAATCATTAAGAAATATTGAACACAAAATAAGGGAGATGGGTTTTGATTTTGGATTAAACAAATAGAAAAGATAATTTTTAAAGATAGATAGTAAGAAAGAAAGGGATGAGAGAGAACACATTTGATGAGTGTTTTTGTCTTGAGATTTGAGATTCAGAGGGAAGAGAAAGAGAATTCATTGATAGAAGATAAAGATGAAATGACAAGTTTAATTAGCAATTAATATAAATGAAAAGCCTCTATTCCGAAAACCCAAATTTTATAAAATTATTTCCATTTAAATAGTTTTAATTAAAAATAAATCCAAAACAAACTAAAATTCAAACCAATACTTAGTCAATTATTGACAAAACCACAGTTTTTAACGAATAATTAAATAAATAACGTCAAGGTCAAGTGCCGTCGGATCATCGAACTCGGAGTCACGCTGGGGCCTTGCCCTTAACTTTCCCCGAACTAGCACCTGAAAAAGAGTAACAACTAACGGGGTAAGCGAAAACGCTTAGTGAGCTAGCACCACGCATAAAATACAATATAGCATGCAACATATCAATATAGGTATCCACATAATCACAGTAACACATCGAGCACATCATCACATAATAGACTCAACAAACCCGACCCTCATGAGGTCATAACACTCCCGTCAGTTTGGACACGGGTCGGCCCCCACAACTCACCAAGGGCATGTGGATTCCCTTTCGCCCGTCAGTTAGGACACGGGTCGGCCCCCACAACTCACCAAGGGCATGTGGTTCCCTATCCACACTATAAAGTATATGCAACAAACCACAACGTAATTTACACATAGTGTAACTCACCTTAATTGCAGAACGTCAAACCACGAACAAATCACAGCAACCCTGGAATAATTTTTAGCAATTATAATTATTACAATTATTCACAACAATCCCTATAATTATTTAGTTAATCCAAACCTATACGAAAACCGCGGACGTCAAGCGGGTCTACACGGTTTAAACGCGACCCGACTCGCTCCGCTCTCAACGACGGACAAAGGTTAACCCCGACGACATTTAGCCAATCTAACAATCATAGGCTGACCCGACTTAAACCTAAATAAATATATTTATATATACATATAGTTTTTTATTTAAAATATTAATAATTAATTATATATAAATATAAAAGATTAATTTTTAAAAGAAAACAACAAAAACATCATCATCAACCTCGTATATAGTACGTACCATGCATATATATATATATATTCATAAATGTTATAAAAACAAAAGCTTATAAATAACAAAAGCAAACGTCATCATCATCAACGACATCGCTCATCACCACAGCGGCCATGGCCGCCACGCTAGACGGTTCCGGCAGCAACCGCTGCCGCGAGACCACCTCTGACGGACCACCGTAACGACGGCAGCCACGGCGAGAGAGCCGCTGCCACCGCTGGAATCCGGTACTCTTCTCGCCGGACATCGTAAGCGACAACCACACACACAGCCGCTACCGGCGGTGAGACACCACCATCAACTACCGACTTTCGCCGGTGCTAGCAACCCACGTCGCCACCCCAGCCGTTGCCGGCGTGAACGACTACAACCACCGCCGCCTACAGCGGTTTCAACTAAGCCACCGTCCCCGTCGAACCACCAGGGCAGCCGACTGCGGTCGACCACCACCCACGACACGACATCGCCGGCCACAGCCGGTGCACACCACCCCCCACCGCAAGTCGCCGGAAAACTAAACGAAACCCTAGCTTTTACGACTACAACAAATTAAAGAGGGGTTTACCTTACGTGCACTGAATGATCGCAACCTATTCACGACAAGCTCCTCTTCTCCGTCGACTATTTTCGGCGACTAACTCCGGCGGTTCCTCTTGCTTCTTCCCGTCGATCTCTCTCTCAACAACTCTCCCTCTCTCTTAATTTTTCTGAAATCTCACTTTCTCTCTCTTTCTCTCTTTTGACTTAATCAGCTATGAATAAAAGAAGAAGCTTAGGGATAGCCTTTTTAACCTACACTTGTCCTTATCCCAAACCCACTATCCCCTTTTTAAATATATCTGATAAATACTAAATTGATAAAATAATGATAATAACACCAAAAATATAATAATCTATATACTACATAAATGGGATGTTACAATAAAATATTTGGTAATGAATTAGAATTATATTTATATGAGATATTCTAATATTCTTATAATTATCTTTTAGAAATTGTGTGTATAATTTCTAAACATACAAGTAAATTCGTTAAAAATTTATGCATCAAAAAGAAAAAATATTCGTGTTACATAAATGAAAGTAAATTATAATACCTACAATATGGATTTAATATTTTTAATAAGAGAAGCTGATTATTTTAAATAAAAGGGTATAATAGTCATTTTATATATGTCAGCACATAATATAGAATAATAAGTAAACAACATTTTTAATCTTTCACTTATTTTAGTCAGACCTCTTATTTCGGTCAAACCTCTTATTTCAATCAGCACTTATTTTAACTTATCGACTAACTAACTAACTTGTTGACTTACTAACTAACTAACTTATTGACTGACTTACTAACTAACGGACTTACTAACTAACGGACTTACTGACTAACAAATATTCTTCCGATTCGTCATGCGGCTATCACTTACGTAATTAACGTAAGTGATTCTCTTATCCCTTAAAAACTTTCACTAATATTGAATTTTTTAATTCATTTTCTTTGATATATAACATGAATACTAATCCCAGTCAATGTTTTTTGGTCTTTTTCTTTTATCGACGAGATCGTGGGTTACCTATCATGAGTTTCGTAGTATGGAAATCCATTCTTAATGTAGGTAAGTGCTCCTTTAAACTTTGTTTATTACTTATATGTTTTTTTATCTCTTTTTTCTTTGATGTTTAAGATGAATAGTATGTGTTCCTTTTATCCTCAAAGAGTTCCATTCTTATTGAATATATTATCTATTCATGTTTAATGACTGACTAACTCACTGACTTACTGACTGAGAAATTAAGTTATTGACTAACTTACTGCTGACTTACTGACTAAGCTACTGGCTGACTTACTGCTGACTTACTGACTACTGACTAACTAACTTATTGACTAACTAACTTACTGACTGATTAACTTATCGACTAACAAACTTCCTGACTAACTAACTTATTGACTAACTAACTTATCGACTAACAAACTTCCTGACTTACTAACTAACTAACTTATTGACTAACTAACTTGTTGACTTACTAACTAACTAACTTAGGGATCAAGAAAAAACCATAAGATATCTCCTACAATTAGAAGATCTCCTAATTAATTCTTTGCTTAAGGCTTAAGAAAGAATAATCCGGAAGATAACCGATAAAGATAGACGATGTCCCAATTAATTATCTAGAGAATAATTAACAAATTATGAGATACCCAAAATCCGGTTATTGAATCCCGACCAAAAGCCAACACACGAGGCGTTCCTTAAACCGAACCGAGATCAAATTTCGTTTCGATACAAGTGTGCACTCCGCACCTCCTGACTTGATCTAAACTAAGTTTGACTCCAATGATAACACATACGTCCCATTACACTAAAACGAACCTGGTGACACTAAAATCACCAACATCGGCGTCGTGATGTGATGGTGGTGGTTGACGGTGGACGTCGGTGGCAGTTGGTGGTCATCAACGGTAGTGGGCGGCGGTGGTGTTTGGTGGTCGTCGGCGTCAGGTGGTAGTGGTAGATGACGGTGTGTGGTCGCCTACGGTGGTGCGGTGGCATGAGGTGATGATGGACGGCAAGCGATGGTGACGGTGGCAGTGGTGCAATGGCAGCCGACTGCGCGAGAAGGTGGTTGTAGGAAGTGGTCAATAGAAGAAGAAAAAATGGGTGGCTTAAAATCCACGTATTCTCTTAAAATTGATGTCGTTCTCGTTTGAACCTCCATATATATATATATATATATTAATTCAATCGCTTTGTTTTTGTTGGATTTCGGTCTTCCAGCCAAGAAATGACCGATCTAGTTTACATATCAAAATTTTGTATTCAATTAAGTTCATGAGCTGACACAAACACACGTTTTACTGGTTGTCACGGAACTAAATATTTTTGAGGTTCTCATTTGTGTTTGTGTATAAATATGTATAGCATGGCACGTGTGATTTATTAGGACTCTAGAATTTTGAAGTGTGACTAAAGAGCTCTTTTCTGAATCTGTTTAGGTGAATGTGGATGAGCAATATGTAGACGATGGTGCGCATGAAGTTGAATTTCTTACACATTTCACACTTAACATTTCACCGTTATGTTTCTAAGCGTACAGTCGAGAGGAGGAGAAAGAGGTTGTTGGTATTCTGGTCTTTAGCGGCTCTCTCTGTTGTTCCGCATATTCAAATTCCAAAGAACCAATTTCACAAAGCTTTGACCGATCTAAAGGTATAAGATAGACCTATAAGTTTTGTTCTACTTATTTGGTTTTCTTAGTATAACACAATTTCTTTTTGGTGTTATGGCTGGAGTTGGTCTTGAGGGCTCTCCTTTGAACTCTGCATCTTGTTGTAATTGTGTTTAGGGTGACATTAATTATACATAAACATTAGAATTATACGTAAAACATTTAAATCTCAAATCTCTTTGACAATCTTTTTGAAGTTGTGGGTTCTTTAATCTTTACTAAATTGTTTTTCATAAATTATCATATATGCGACGAAATATGATAATTGAATTCCTAACAATGTTGGTTTTGTTTATATCGTGAACAGAAAACAATACAGTCTCTCTTTCCCTCGAAGAGTTTTTGTTCCATGGCTGGATGATAAATACATGTCTACATACAGCCTTCTGAAACATTTCAGGTCTGTATCTTTAATGTACCCTCTAAAAGCACCATGATCTCAGTTTCTGTTTTGTGGAATCTTACGATTATAGGTCCATTGAGGTGTGAATTGGTTATTTTATGCATTTTTAGTAGGGCCTTTTTAACTGTTTTACTTGTTGCAACAAACTATCATTTTTGCAAAAAGATCACCTCACAGTTTGAAAGAGGGATTGATTTTGGACAAGTGGCAGTTTTACTTGTTCCTATGATCTTTCTTTCTACCAATTACACTTTCAAATTTATGTGCGATTTGTCTGTTCTCACAAGAAGGATGGCTGGTTTGAATGAAAAATCGAGGATGTTAATCTCTCAAGTAGATTAGAGCATTTACAACAATCTGAAAACTGGATATTTGGAGATCTTCATGCTCCAACAGAATATAGTTATTTTTTGGAGGAAGATAAGAGAGAACATAAAGTTGGTATTTAATGTAATTTTGTTGGGTATTTAATTGTTGGATATGACTTCAATATTTTTTTGGGAAATTATGAAAAATTGCTCAGAGATTCTTAAGAGTTTTTGGGGTCCGTTGTGAGCTCTTTTTAAGCTGGACAAGAAGTAATAAGTTTCAATTTCGCTTCTTTGTCAGGTTCTCAGTGACCATTGTATTAAAATTGATGTCGATGGAGGCACCAAGCGATGCATCTTTATTTTGGAGCCAGAAGCAGAATCCACAAGTTCTACTACACTTTTCACCGGTTCTATTAAATGTTTTTTTCCCATTTTCTTGTCTTTGTTTTGTGAATTAGAATCAAGTAACTTTGTTGTGTCATAATTTAAATGTGATGTTAGTATATTCCTGGTACAAAAGATTATATCATTTGTGCTTTTAGATAATTTTTGATTGAGTTGTTTTTATGGTTAAAATCTCGACTCATCAATTGGATGTTTAATATTTTCATCGGATCAAATCATATTAGCAACTGGGATAGGATTGGTTCTACGTGTTATATAGCGGTGATAATGATCGAGAGAATTAAAGAGACATGCATTTAAACCTTTGGAGCAGAGTTTGCTACTCTGGCCTTTGTTGGCCCTTTGTTTCCGGCTGAACACAACACAAACACACCCGTTTGCATCGCTTTACACACAACGAGCGCAATCGAGTCTTAATAATAAGGCTTGGAACCAACACCGATAGATATAGACAACACATCGGCACCGTCGGAGATGGCATTGTTCATCTTGGTAGCCAGGATATCAGAACCAAGACAAACCCGATTTCTAACAGACTTTGTAAGTAAAGATATGAAAAAGGATAAACCTTTACAACGTAAACGTTTTACAACTGTGTATAAATGTGACCACTTCAGAAGTTTCTATGTAACAGTGGCTTTGCTTCTTTTACACAGTTTTGACTATCGGTAACAAACTCATGGTTTTCCAATGCTATACTAAGCAACAATGTACAATGCTTATCTTCTTACATGTTTTAATGTAACATTTAACAAACGGACCACTTGCCACCCTTGCATCGGCCGCCATTTCCGTAAACAGAGGAACGTAGTACGTACTCCCTCTTTCTATTCAAGTAAGCAGTAGGTTGATTACCAGACTAAGACTAAAATTTAGTATATTTGTAGCAGTTTTTAAGATAACATTTATTAAACACTGTCCAAATGTTAAACTATGACTCTGGTTTAAGGGGAATAGTTATTGAGGTAATAAGTTGTAGACAACAAATATATGGATATATGTTTTTCACTAAGAAACACAAACACACACACAAGCAGCTTCGCCATGTAGAAAGTCACATGTAATTGTACACTACGGAAAAAAAATGGGACGTAGGGGATGCAACCTGAAGTCACATGCAAAGTCGCGTGAATCATATGTGATTTTGTAATTGAATCATATATGATTTTGTACGTGAAATATATATATATATATATTGTACGTGATAAATCATATGTGATTTTATACACCGACGAAGCTTCTCGCGTTCTCGTGAGTAGTTAGCGTTCTCCTATAAACCTACCTATCTCTTTCTTTCTTTCTCTCTCTCTCTCACTATATATATAGGGAGATTCATACGAAAAATATAACTTTTTAAGAAAAAAACGAAGAGCAATCTCAACCAGTCATCTCGGTCAATAAAGACGGCTTTGACCGGTCCCCCCTTTAATAATCTCTACCCTCCCATGAATCGCGTCAATCTCCGTGATCACGTCCACCGTATCCGCTAACTAACTTATTGACTAACTAACTTATTGACTGACTAACTAACTAACAGACTTACTGACTAACTAATATTCTTCCGATTCGTCGTGCGGCTATCGCTTACGTAATTAAGGTAAGTGATTCTTTTATCCCTTAAAAACTTTCACTAATATTGAATTTTTCAATTCATTTTCTTTGATATATAACATGAATACTAATCCCAATCAATGTTTTTTGGTCTTTTCTTTTATCGACGAGATCGTGGGTTACCTATCATGAGTTACGTAGTATGGAAATCCATTCTTAATGTAGGTAAGTGCTCCTTTAAACTTGTTTTCTACTTATATGTTTTTTTATCTCTTTTTTCTTCGATGTTTAAGATGAATAGTATGTGTTCCTTTTATCCTTAAAGAGTTCCATTCATATTGAATGTATTATCTATTCATGTTTAATGACTAACTAACTCACTGACTTACTGACTGAGAACTTAAGTTATTGACTGATGTACTGACTGACTAACTAAGTAACTTACTGCTGATTTGCTGACTAACTAACTAACGAACTTACTAACATACTAACTGATGTACTGGCTGACTAACTAAGTAACTTACTGCTGACTTGCTGACTAACTAACTTACTGACTAACTTTCTGTTGACTTATTGCCTACTGACTACTGACTACTGACTACTGACTTACCGACTTACCAACTTACCGACTTACCGACTTGCTGACTACTGACTACTCACTATTAACTAACTTACCGAATTACTGACTAAGTAACTGATGTACTGACTGACTTACTGAGTAACTTACTGCTGACTTGTTGAATAACTAAGTTACTGACTAACTTACTGCTGATTTACTGACTAATTGACTAACTGACTAACTAACTTATTGACTAACTAACTTATCGACTAACTAACTTGCTGACTTACTAACTAACTAACTTATTGACTAACTAACTTGCTGACTTACTAACTAACTAACTTATTGACTAACTGACTAACCAACTGACTTACTAACTAACTAACATTCTTCCGATTCGTCGTGCGGCTAGCGCTTACGTAATTAAAGTAAGTGATTCTTTTATCCCTTAAAAGCTTTCACTAATATTGAATCTTTTATATCATTTTCTTTGATATATAACATGAATACTAATCACATGTTTTTTGGTGTTTTTCTTTTATCGACGTGATCGTGGGTTACCTATCATGAGTTTCATAGTATGGAAATCCATTCTTAATGTAGGTAAGTGCTTCTTTAAACTTTGTTTTCTACTTATATGTTTTTTATCTCTTTTTTCTTCGATGTTTAAGATGAATAGTATGTGTTCTTTTTTTCCTCAAAGAGTTCCATTCTTATTGAATATATTATCTATTCATGTTTAATGACTGAGTAACTCACTGACTGAGAAATTAAGTTATTGACTTACTAACTGACCAACTCACTAACTGACTAACGAACTTACTAACATACTAACTGATGTACTGACTGACTAACTAAGTAACTTACTGTTGACTCGCTGACTAACTAACTTACGGACTAACTTTCTGTTGACTTATTCCGAACTGACTACTGACTACTGACTCCTTACTACTGACTACTGACTACTGACTTACTGACTTACTGACTTACTGACTTACTGACTTACTGACTTACTGACTTACTGACTAACTAACTTATTGACAATCTAACTTATTAACTAACTTACTGACTTACTGACTAACTAACATTCGTCCGATTCGTCGTGCGGCTAGCGCTTACGTAATTAAAGTAAGTGATTCTTTTATCCCTTAAAAACTTTCACTAATATTGAATCCTTTAATTCATTTTCTTTGATATATAACAAGAATACTAATCTCATTTTTTTCGTCTTTTTCTTTTATCGACGTGATCGTGGGTTACCTATCATGAGTTTCGTAGTATGGAAATCCTTTCTTAATGTAGGTAAGTGCTCCTTTAAACTTTATTTTCTACTTATACGTTTTTTATCCATTTTTTCTTCGATGTTTAAGATGAATAGTATGTGTTCCTTTTATCCTCAAAGAGTTCGATTCTTTTTGAATATTATCTATTCATGTTTAATGACTGACTAACTCACTGACTTACTGACTGCGAAATTAAGTTATTGACTAACTTACTGCTGACTTACTGACTAACTAAGTTACTGACTAACTTACTGCTGACTTACTAACTACTGACTTACTGACTAATTAACTTATTGACTAACTAATTTATTGACTAACTAACTTATCGACTAACTAACTTATTGACTTACTAACTAACTAACTTATTGACTAACTAACTTGCTGACTTACTAACTAACTAACTTATTGACTAACTAACTTGCTGACTTACTAACTAACTAACTTATTGACTAACTAACTTGCTGACTAACTAACTAACTTATTGACTAACTAACTTGTTGACTTACTAACAAACTATCTTATTGACTAACTAACTTATTGACTGACTAACTAACCAACTAACATTCTTCCGATTCGTCGTGCGGCTAGCGCTTACGTAATTAAAGTAAGTGATTCTTTTATCCCTTAAAAACTTTCTCAAATATTGAATCTTTTAATTCGTTTTATTTGATATATAACATGAATACTAATCCATGTTTTTTGGTGTTTTTCTTTTATCGACGTGATCGTGGGTTACCTATCATGAGTTTCGTAGTATGGAAATTCATTTTTAATGTAGGTAAGTGCTCCTTTAAACTTTGTTTTCTACTTATATGTTTTTTTTATCTCTTTTTTCTTCGATTTTTAAGATGAATAGTATGTTTTCCTTTTATCCTCAAAGAGTTCCATTCTTATTGAATATATTATCTATTCATGTTAATGACTGACTAACTCACTGACTTACTGACTGAGAAATTAAGTTATTGACTTACTAACTAACCAACTCACTAACTGACTAACGAACTTACTAATATACTAACTGATGTACTGACTGCCTAACTAAGTTACTTACTGCTGACTTGCTGACTAACTAACTTACTGACTAACTTTCTGTTGACTTACTGACTACTGACTACTGACTACTGACTTACTGACTAACTAACTTATTGACAATCTAAGTTATTGACTAACTTACTGACTTACTGACTAACTAACTTGTTGACTAACTAATTTATTGACTGACTTACTAACTAACTGACATACTGACTAACTAGCATTCGTCTGATTCGTCGTGCGGCTAGCGCTTACGTAATTAAAGTAAGTGATTCTTTTATCCCTTAAAAACTTTCACTAATATTGAATCCTTTAATTCATTTTCTTTGATATATAACATGAATACTAATCACATGTTTTTTGGTGTTTTTCTTTTATCGACGTGATCGTGGGTTCCCTATCATGAGTTTCGTAGTATGGAAATCCATTCTTAATGTAAGTAAGTGCTCCTTTTAACTTTGTTTTCTACTTATATGTTTTTTTATCTCTTTTTTCTTGGATGTTTAAGATGAATAGTATGTGTTCCTTTTATCCTCAAAGAGTTCCATTCTTATTGAATATATTATCAATTCTTGTTTAATGACTGTCTAACTCACTAACTCACTGACTAAGAAGTTAAGTTATTGACTTACTAACTGACCAACTCACTAACTTACTAACGAACTTACTAACATACTAACTGATGTACTGACTGACTTACTGAGTAACTTACTGATATATATATATTGTACGTGATAAATCATATGTGATTTTATACACCGACGAAGCTTCTCGCGTTCTCGTGAGTAGTTAGCGTTCTCCTATAAACGTGCCTCTCTCTTTCTTTCTTTTTTTCTCTCTCTCTCTCTCCTCTCTCTCTCACTATATATATATAGGGAGATTCATACGAAAAATATAACTTTTTAAGAAAAAAACGAAGAGCAATCTCATCCACTCAACTCGGTCAATAAAGACGGCTTTTACCGGTCCCCCCTTTAATAATCTCTACCCTCCTATGAATCGCGTCAATCTCCGTGATCACATCCACCGTAACCGCTGACTAACTTACTGAATTACTGAATAACTTATTGACTAACTAACTTATTGACTGACTTACTAACTAACAGACTTACTGACTAACTAATATTCTTCCGATTCGTCGTGCGGCTATCGCTTACGTAATTAACGTAAGTGATTCTCTTATCCCTTAAAAACTTTCACTAATATTGAATTTTTTAATTCATTTTCTTTGATATATATAACATGAATACTAATCCCAGTCAATGTTTTTTGGTCTTTTTCTTTTATCAACGAGATCGTGGGTTACCTATCATGAGTTTCGTAGTATGGAAATCCATTCTTAATGTAGGTAAGTGCTCCTTTAAACTTTGTTTTCTACTTATATGTTTTTTATCTTTTTTTTCGATGTTTAAGATGAATAGTATGTGTTACTTTTATCCTCAAAGAGTTCCATTCTTATTGAATATATTATCTATTCATGTTTAATGACTGACTAACTCACTGAGAAATTAAGTTATTGACTAACGTATACTGCTGACTTACTTACTAACTAAGTTACTGACTAACTTACTGCTGACTTACTGACTACTGAATTACTGGCTAACTAACTTATTAACTAACTAACTTATTGACTAACTAACTTATCGACTAACTAACTTACTGACTTACTAACTAACTAACTTATTGACTAACTAACTTGCTGACTTACTAACTAACTAACTTATTGACTAACTGACTAACTAACCAACTGACTTACTAACCAACTGACTTACTAACTAACCTACATTCTTCCGATTTGTCGTGCGGCTAGCGCTTACGTAATTAAAGTAAGTGATTCTTTTATCCCTTAAAAACTTTCAAATATATTGAATCTTTTATATCATTTTCTTTAATATATAACATGAATACTAATCACATGTTTTTTGGTGTTTTTCTTTTATCGACGTGATCGTGGGTTACCTATCATGAGTTTCGTAGTATGAAAATCCATTCTTAATGTAGGTAAGTGCTCATTTAAACTTTGTTTTCTACTTATATGTTTTTTAATCTCTTTTTTCTTGGATGTTTAAGATGAATAGTATGTGTTCCTTTTATCCTCAAAGAGTTCCATTCTTATTGAATATATTATCTATTCATGTTTAATGACTGACTAACTCACTGACTTACTGACTGAGAAATTAAGTTATTGACTTACTAACTGACCAACTCACTAACTGACTAACGAACTTACTAACATACTAACTGATGTACTGACTGACTAACTAAGTAACTTACTGTTGACTTGCTGACTAACTAACTTACTGACTAACTTTCTGTTGACTTATTGCCTACTGACTACTGACTACTGACTACTGACTACTGACTACTGACTACTGACTACTGACTACTGACTACTGACTTACTGACTAACTAACTTATTGACAATCTAAGTTATTGACTAACTTACTGACTTACTGACTAACTAACTTGTTGACTAACTAATTTATTGACTGACTTACTAACTAACTGACATACTGACTAACTAGCATTCGTTCGATTCGTCGTGCGGCTAGCGCTTACGTAATTAAAGTAAGTGATTCTTTTATCCCTTAAAAACTTTCACTAATATTGAATCCTTTAATTCATTTTCTTTGATATATAACATGAATACTAATCACATGTTTTTTGGTGTTTTTCTTTTATCGACGTGATCGTGGGTTCCCTATCATGAGTTTCGTAGTATGGAAATCCATTCTTAATGTAAGTAAGTGCTCCTTTTAACTTTGTTTTCTACTTATATGTTTTTTTATCTCTTTTTCTTGGATGTTTAAGATGAATAGTATGTGTTCCTTTTATCCTCAAAGAGTTCCATTCTTATTGAATATGTTATCAATTCTTGTTTAATGACTGTCTAACTCACTAACTCACTGACTAAGAAATTAAGTTATTGACTTACTAACTGACCAACTCACTAACTTACTAACGAACTTACTAACATACTAACTGATGTACTGACTGACTTACTGAGTAACTTACTGATATATATATATATATTGTACGTGATAAATCATATGTGATTTTATACACCGCCGAAGCTTCTCGCGTTCTCGTGAGTAGTTAGCGTTCTCCTATAAACGTGCCTCTCTCTTTCTTTCTCTCTCTCTCTCTCTCACTATATATATAGGGAGATTCATACGAAAAATATAACTTTTTAAGAAAAAAACGAAGAGCAATCTCATCCACTCAACTCGGTCAATAAAGACGGCTTTTACCGGTCCCCCCTTTAATAATCTCTACCCTCCTATGAATCGCGTCAATCTCCGTGATCACATCCACCGTAACCGCTGACTAACTTACTGAATTACTGAATAACTTATTGACTAACTAACTTATTGACTGACTTACTAACTAACGGACTTACTGACTAAGTAATATTCATCCGATTCGTCGTGCGGCTATCGCTTACGTAATTAACGTAAGTGATTCTCTTATCCCTTAAAAACTTTCACTAATATTGAATTTTTTAATTCATTTTCTTTGATATATAACATGAATACTAATCCCAGTCAATGTTTTTTGGTCTTTTTCTTTTATCAACGAGATCGTGGGTTACCTATCATGAGTTTCGTAGTATGGAAATCCATTCTTAATGTAGGTAAGTGCTCCTTTAAACTTTGTTTTCTACTTATATGTTTTTTATCTTTTTTTTCGATGTTTAAGATGAATAGTATGTGTTACTTTTATCCTCAAAGAGTTCCATTCTTATTGAATATATTATCTATTCATGTTTAATGACTGACTAACTCATTGAGAAATTAAGTTATTGACTAACTTACTGCTGACTTACTTACTAACTAAGTTACTGACTAACTTACTGCTGACTTACTGACTACTGACTTACTGGCTAACTAACTTATTAACTAACTAACTTATTGACTAACTAACTTATCGACTAACTAACTTATTGACTTACTAACTAACTAACTTATTGACTAACTAACTTGCTGACTTACTAACTAACTAACTTATTGACTAACTGACTAACTAACCAACTGACTTACTAACTAACTTACATTCTTCCGATTTGTCGTGCGGCTAGCGCTTACGTAATTAAAGTAAGTGATTCTTTTATCCCTTAAAAACATTCAAATATATTGAATCTTTTATATCATTTTCTTTAATATATAACATGAATACTAATCACATGTTTTTTGGTGTTTTTTTTATCGACGTGATCGTGGGTTACCTGTCATGAGTTTCGTAGTATGGAAATCCACTCTTAATGTAGGTAAGTGCTCATTTAAACTTTGTTTTCTACTTATATGTTTTTAATCTCTTTTTTCTTGGATGTTTAAGATGAATAGTATGTGTTCCTTTTATCCTCAAAGAGTTCCATTCTTATTGAATATATTATCTATTCATGTTTAATGACTGACTAACTCACTGACTTACTGACTGAGAAATTAAGTTATTGACTTACTAACTGACCAACTCACTAACTGACTAACGAACTTACTAACATACTAACTGATGTACAGACTGACTAACTAAGTAACTTACTGTTGACTTGCTGACTAACTAACTTACTGACTAACTTTCTGTTGACTTATTGACTACTGACTACTGACTACTGACTACTGACTACTGACTTACTGACTTACTGACTTACTAACTTATTGACAATCTAACTTATTGACAATCTAACTTATGGACTAACTTACTGACTTACTGACTGACTTACTAACTAACTGACTTACTGACTAACTAACATTCGTCCGATTCGTCGTGCGACTAGCACTTACGTAATTAAAGTAAATGATTCTTTTATCCCTTAAAAACTTTCACTAATATTGAATCCTTTAATTCATTTTCTTTGATTTATAACATGAATACTAATCTCATTTTTTTTCGTCTTTTTCTTTTATCGACGTGATCGTGGGTTACCTATCATGAGTTTCGTGGAATGGAAATCCTTTCTTAATGTTGGTAAGTCCTCCTTTAAACTTTGTTTTCTACTTATATGTTTTTTTATCTCTTTTTTCTTCGATGTTTAAGATGAATAGTATGTGCTCCTTTTATCCTCAAAGAGTTCCATTCTTATTGAATATTATCTATTCATGTTTAATGACTGACTAACTCACTGACTTACTGACTGAGAAATTAAGTTATTGACTAACTTACTGCTGACTTACTGACTAACTAAGTTACTGACTAACTTACTGCTGACTTACTAACTACTGACTTACTGACTAATTAACTTATTGACTAACTAATTTATTGACTAACTAACTTATCGACTAACTAACTAATTGACTAACTAACTTGTTGACTTACTAACAAACTAACTTATTGACTGACTAACTAACCAACTGACTTACTAACTAACTAACATTCTTTCGATTCGTCGTGCGGCTAGCGCTTACGTAATTAAAGTAAGTGATTCTCTTATCCCTTAAAAACTTTCACTAATATTGAATCTTTTAATTCATTTTCTTTGATATATAACATGAATTCTAATCCATGTTTTTTGGTGTTTTTCTTTTATCGACGTGATCGTGGGTTGCCTATCATGAGTTTCGTAGTATGGAAATTCATTCTTAATGTAGGTAAGTGCTCCTTTTAACTTTGTTTTCTACTTATATGTTTTTTATCACTTTTTTCTTGGATGTTTAAGATGAATAGTATGTGTTCCTTTTATCCTCAAAGAGTTCCATTCTTATTGAATATATTATCAATTCATGTTTAATGACTGTCTAACTCACTAACTCACTGACTTACTGACTAATAAATTAAGTTATTGACTTACTAACTGACCAACTCACTAACTGACTAACGAACTTACTAACATACTAACTGATGTACTGACTGACTTACTGAGTAACTTACTGTTGACTTGCTGACTGACTAAGTTACTGACTAACTTATTGACTAACTAACTTATCGACTAACTAACTTGCTGACTTACTAACTAACTAACTTATTGACTAACTAACTTACTTACTTACTAACTAACTAACATTCTTCCGATTCGTCGTGCGGCTAGCACTTACGTAATAAAAGTAAGTGATTCTTTTATCTCTTAAAAACTTTCACTAATATTGAATCCTTTATTTCTTTTTCTTTGTTATATAACATGAATACTAATCACATGTTTTTTGGTGTTTTTCATTTATCGACGTGATCGTGGGTTCCCTATCATGAGTTTCGTAGTATGGAAATCCATTCTTAATGTAAGTAAGTGCTCCTTTTAACTTTGTTTTCTACTTATATGTTTTTTATCTCTTTTTTCTTGGATGTTTAAGATGAATAGTATGTGTTCTTTTTATCCTCAGAGTTCCATTCTTATTGAATATATTATCAATTCATGTTTAATGACTGTCTAACTCACTAACTCACTGACTTACTGACTAAGAAATTAAGTTATTGACTTACTAACTGACCAACTCACTAATTTACTAACGAACTTACTAATATAGTAACTGATGTACTGACTGACTTACTGAGTAACTTACTGAAATATATATATGTATATATATATTGTTTGTGATAAATCATATGTGATTTTATACACCGACGAAACTTCTCGCGTTCTCGTGAGTTGTTAGCGTTCTCCTATAAACCTGCCTCTCTCTTCTTTCTTTCTCTCTCTCTCTCTCTCTCTCTCTCTCTTACTATATATATATATAGGGAGATTCATACGAAAAATATAACTTTTTAAGAAAAAAACGAAGAGCAATCTCAACCACTCAACTCGGTCAATAAAGACGGCTTTTACAGGTCCCCCCCTTTAATAATCTCTACCCTCCCATGCATCGCGTCAATCTCCGTGATCACGTCCACCGTAACCGCTGACTAGCTTACTGAATTACTGAATAACTTATTCACTAACTAATTTATTGACTGACTGACTAACCAACTGACGTACAAACTAACTAACATTCTTCCGATTCATCGTGCGGCTAGCGCTTATGTAATTAAAGTAAGTGATTCTTTTATCTCTTAAAAACTTTCACTAATATTGAATCCTTTAATTCATTTTCTTTGATATATAACGTGAATACTAATCACATGTTTTTTTGGTGTTTTTCTTTTATCGACGTGATCGTGGTTACTTATCATGAGTTTCGTAGTATGGAAATCCATTCTTAATGTAGGTAAGGGTTCCTTTTAACTTTTTTTTCTACATATATGTTTTTTATCTCTTTTTTCTTGGACGTTTAAGATGAATAGTATGTGTTCCTTTTATCCTCAAAGAGTTCCTTTCTTATTGAATATATTATCAATTCATGTTTAATGACTGTCTAACTCACTAACTCACTGACTTACTGACTAAGAAATTAAGTTATTGACTTACTAACTGACCAACTCACTAATTTACTAACGAACTTACTAACATACTAACTGATGTACTGACTGACTTACTGAGTAACTTACTGAAATATATATATATATATATATATTGTACATGATAAATCATATGTGATTTTATACACCGACGAAACTTCTCGCGTTCTCGTGAGTTGTTAGCGTTCTCCTATAAACCTGCCTCTCTCTTTCTTTCTTTCTCTCTCTCTCTCCCCTCTCTCTTACTATATATATATATAGGGAGATTCATACGAAAAATATAACTTTTTAAGAAAAAAACGAAGAGCAATCTCAACCACTCAACTCGGTCAATAAAGACGGCTTTTACAGGTCCCCCCCTTTAATAATCTCTACCCTCCCATGCATCGCGTCAATCTCCGTGATCACGTCCACCGTAACCGCTGACTAGCTTACTGAATTACTGAATAACTTATTCACTAACTAATTTATTGACTGACTGACTAACCAACTGACGTACAAACTAACTAACATTCTTCCGATTCATCGTGCGGCTAGCGCTTATGTAATTAAAGTAAGTGATTCTTTTATCTCTTAAAAACTTTCACTAATATTGAATCCTTTAATTCATTTTCTTTGATATATAACGTGAATACTAATCACATGTTTTTTTGGTGTTTTTCTTTTATCGACGTGATCGTGGTTACTTATCATGAGTTTCGTAGTATGGAAATCCATTCTTAATGTAGGTAAGGGTTCCTTTTAACTTTTTTTTCTACATATATGTTTTTTATCTCTTTTTTCTTGGACGTTTAAGATGAATAGTATGTGTTCCTTTTATCCTCAAAGAGTTCCTTTCTTATTGAATATATTATCAATTCATGTTTAATGACTGTCTAACTCACTAACTCACTGACTTACTGACTAAGAAATTAAGTTATTGACTTACTAACTGACCAACTCACTAATTTACTAACGAACTTACTAACATACTAACTGATGTACTGACTGACTTACTGAGTAACTTACTGAAATATATATATATATATATATATATTGTACATGATAAATCATATGTGATTTTATACACCGACGAAACTTCTCGCGTTCTCGTGAGTTGTTAGCGTTCTCCTATAAACCTGCCTCTCTCTTTCTTTCTTTCTCTCTCTCTCTCTCTTACTATATATATATAGGCAGATTCATACGAAAAATATAACTTTTAAAAAAAAAAACGAAGAGCAATCTCAACCACTCAACTCGGTCAATAAAGACGGCTTTTACAGGTCCCCCCCTTAATAATCTCCACCCTCCCATGCATCGCGTCAATCTCCGTGATCACGTCCACCGTAACCGCTGACTAACTTACTGAATTACTGAATAACTTATTGACTAACTAATTTATTGACTGACTGACTAACCAACTGACTTACTAACTAACAAACATTCTTCCGATTCGTCGTGTGGCTAGCGCTTATGTAATTAAAGTAAGTGATTCTTTTATCTCTTAAAAACTTTCACTAATATTGAATCTTTTAATTCATTTTCTGTGATATATAACATGAATACTAATCACATCTTTTTGTGGTGATTTTCTTTTATCGACGTAATCGTGGGTTACCTATCATGAGTTTCGTAGTATGAAAATCCATTCTTAATGTAGGTAAGTGCTCCTTTTAACTTTGTTTTCTACTTATATGATTTTTTATCTCTTTTTTCTTGGATGTTTAAGATGAATAGAATGTGTTCCTTTTATCCTCAAAGAGTTCCATTCTTATTGAATATATTACCAATTCATGTTTAATGACTGTCTAACTCACTAACTCACTGACTTACTGACTAAGAAATTAAGTTATTGACTTACTTACTGACCAACTCACTAACTGATTAACGAACTGACTAACATACTAACGGATGTACTGACTGACTTACTGAGTAACTTACTGTTGACTTGCTGACTAACTAAGTTACTACTGACTTACTCACTAACAGACTTATTGACTAACTAACTTATCGACTAACTAACTTGCTGACTTACTAACTAACTAACTTATTGACTAACTAACTTACTGACTTACTAATTAACTAACTTATTGACTAACTAATTTATTGACTGACTGACTAACCAACTGACTTACTAACTAACTAACATTCTTCCGATTCGTCGTGCGGCTAGCGCTTACGTAATAAAAGTAAGTGATTCTTTTATCTCTTAAAAACTTTCACTAATATTGAATCCTTTAATTCATTTTCTTTGATATATAACATGAATACTAATCACATGTTTTTTGGTGTTTTTCTTTTATCGATGTGATCGTGGGTTCCCTATCATGAGTTTCGTAGTATGGAAATCCATTCTTAATGTAAGTAAGTGCTCCTTTTAACTTTGTTTTCTACTTATATGTTTTTTTATCTCTTTTTTCTTGGATGTTTAAACTGAATCGTATGTGTTCCTTTTATCCTCAAAGAGTTCCATTCTTTCTTGAATATATTATCAATTCATGTTTAATGACTGTCTAACTCACTGACTAAGAAATTAAGTTATTGACTTACTAACTGACCAACTCATTAACTTACTAACGAACTAATTAACATACTAACTGATGTACTGACTGACTTACTGCTGACTTACTGACTATTGACTTACTAACTAACTAAATTATTGACTAACTAACTTATCGACTAACTAACTTGCTGACTTACTAACTAACTAACTTATTGACTAACTAACTCACTGACTTACTAACTAACTAACTTATTGACTAACTAACTTATTGACTAACTTACTAACTAACTGACTTACTGACTAACTAACATTCGTCCTATTCGTCGTGCGGCTAGCGCTTACGTAATTAAAGTAAGTGATTATTTTATCCCTTAAAAACTTTCACTAATATTGAATCCTTTAATTCATTTTCTTTGATATATAACATAAATACTAATCTCATTTTTTTCGTCTTTTTCTTTTATCGACGTGATCGTGGGTTACCTATCATGAGTTTCGTAGTATGGAAATCCTTTCTTAATGTAGGTAAGTGCTCCTTTAAACTTTGTTTTCTACTTATATGTTTTTTATCTCTTTTTTCTTTGATGTTTAAGATGAATAGTATGTGTTCCTTTTATCCTCAAAGAGTTCCATACTTATTGAATATATTATCTATTCATGTTTAATGACTGACTAACTCACTGACTGAGAAATTAAGTTATTGACTAACTTACTGCTGAATTACTGACTAACTAAGTTACTGACTAAATTACTGCGGACTTACTAACTACTGACTTACTGACTAATTAACTTATTGACTAACTAAATTATCGACTATCCAACTTACTGACTTACTAACTAACTTGTTGACTTACTAACTAACTAACTTTTTGACTAACTAACTTATTGACTGACTGACTAACCAACTGACTTACTAACTAACTAACATTCTTCCGATTCGTCGTGCGGCTAGGGCTTACGTAATTAAAGTAAGTGATTTTTTTTTATCCCTTAAAAAACCTTCACTAATATTGAATCTTTTAATTCATTTTCTTTGATATATAACATGAATACTAATCCATGTTTTTTGGTGTTTTTCTTTTATCTACGTGATCGTGGGTTGCCTATCATGATTTTCGTAGTATGGAAATCCATTCTTAATGTCGGTAAGTGCTTCTTTTAACTTTGTTTTCTACTTATATGTTTTTTATCTCTTTTTTCTTGGATGTTTAAGATGAATAGTATGTGTTCCTTTTATCCTCAAAGAGTTTCATTCTGATTGAATATACTATCAATTCATGTTTAATGACTGTCTAACTCACAAACTCACTGGCTTACTGACTAAGAAATTAAGTTATTGACTTACTAACTGACCAACTCACTAACTGACTAACGAACTTACAAACATACTAACGGATGTACTGACTGACTTACTGAGTAACTTACTGTTGACTTGCTGACTAACTAAGTTACTGACTAACTTACTTCTGACTTACTGACTACTGACTTACTGACTAACTAACTTATTGACTAACTAACTTATCGACTAACTAACTTGGTGACTTACTAACTAACTAACTTATTGACTAACTAACTTGCTGACTTACTAACTAATTAACTTATTGACTAACTAATTTATTGACCGACTGACTAACCAACTGACTTACTAACTAACTAACATTCTTCCGATTCGTCGTGCGGCTAACGCTTACGTAATTAAAGTAAGTGATTCTTTTATCTATTAAAAACTTTCACTAATATTGAATCTTTTAATTCATTTTCTTTGATATATAACATGAATACTAATCACATGTTTTTTGGTGTTTTTCTTTTATTGACGTGATCGTGGTTACCTATCATGAGTTTCGTAGTATGGAAATCCATTCTTAATGTAGGTAAGGGCTCCTTTTAACTTTCTTTTCTACATATATGTTTTCTTATCTCTTTTTTCTTGGATGTTTAAGATGAATAGTATGTGTTCTTTTTATCATCGAAGAGTTCCGTCCTTATTGAATATATTTTCAATTCATGTTTAATGAATGTCTAACTCACAAACTCACTGACTAAGAAATTAAGTTATTGACTAACTAACTGACCAACTCACTAACTTACTAACGAACTTACTAACATACTAACGGATGTATTAACTGACTTACTGAGTAAATTACTGAAATATATATATGTATATATATTGTACGTGATAAATCATATGTGATTTTATACACCTACGAAGCTTCTCGCGTTCTCGTGAGTAGTTAGCGTTCACCTATAAAGCTGCCACTCTCTTTCTTTATTTCTCTCTCTCTCAATTACTATATATATATAGGGAGATTCATACGAAAAATATAACTTTTTAAGAAAAAAACGAAGAACAATCTCAACCACTCAACTCGGTCAATAAATACTGCTTTTACCGGTCCCCCTTTAATAATCTCTACCCTCCCATGAATCGCGTCAATCTCCGTGATCACGTCCACCGTAACCGCTGACTAACTTACTGAATTACTGACTAACTTATTGACTAACTAACTTCTTGACTGACATGCTAACTAACGGACTTATTGACTAACTAATATTCTTCCGATTCGTCGTGCGGCTATCGCATACGTAATTAACGTAAGTGATTCTCTTATCCCTTAAAAACTTTCACTAATATTGAATTTTTAGTTCATTTTAGTTGATATATAACATGAATACTAATCCCAGTCAATGTTTTTTGGTCTATTTCTTTTATCGACGAGATCGTGGGTTACCTATCATGAGTTTCGTAGTATAGAAATCCATTCTTAATGTACGTAAGTGCTCGTTTAAACTTTGTTTTCTACTTATATGTTTTTTTATCTCGTTTTTCTTCGATGTTTAAGATGAATAGTATGTGTTCCTTTTATCCTCAAAGAGTTCCATTCTTATTGAATATATTACCTATTCATGTTTAATGACTTACTAACTAACTGACTTACTGACTGGCAAATTAAGTTATTGACTAACTTACTGCTGACTTACTGACAAATTAAGTTACTGACTAACTTACTGCTGACTAACTAACTACTGACTTACTGACTAATTAACTTATTGACGAACTAATTTATTGACTAACTAACTTATCGACTAACTAACTTACTGACTTACTAACTAACTTATTGGCTAACTAACTTGTTGACTTACTAAGAAACTAACTTATTGACTAACTTATTGACTGACTTACTAACTAACTAACATTCTTCCGATTCGTCGTGCGGCTAGCGCTTACGTAATTAAAGTAAGTGATTCTTTTATCCCTTAAAAACTTTCAATAATATTGAATCTTTTAATTCATTTTCTTTGATATATAACATGAATACTAATCCATGTTTTTTGGTGTTTTTCTTTTATAGACGTGATCGTGGGTTGCCTATCATGAGTTTCGTAGTATGGAAATCCATTCTTAATGTAGGTGAGTGCTCCTTTTAACATTGTTTTCTACTTATATATTTTTTTATCTCTTTTTTCTTGGATGTTTAAGATGAATAGTATGTGTTCCTTTTATCCTCTAAGAGTTTCTTTCTTATTGAATATATTATCAATTCATGTTTAATGACTGTCTAACTCACTGACTCACTGACTTACTGACTAAGAAATTAAGTTATTGACTTACTAACTGACCTACTCACTAACTGACTAACGAACTTACTAACATACTAACTGATGTACTGACTGACTTACTGAGTAACTTACTCTTGACTTGCTGACTAACTAAGTTACTGACTAACTTACTGCTGACTTACTGACTACTGACTTACTGACTTATTAACTTAATGACTAACTAACTTATTGACTAACTAACTTATCGACTAACTAACTTGGTGACTTACTAACCAACTAACTTATTGACTAACTAACTTGCTGACTTACTAACTAACTAACTTATTGACTAACTAATTTACTAACTGACTGACTAACCAACTGAGTTACTAACTAACTAACATTCTTCCGATTCGTCGCTAGCGCTTACGTAATTAAAGTAAGTGATTCTTTTATCTCTTAAAAACTTTCACTAATATTGAATCTTTTAATTCATTTTCTTTGATATATAACATAAATACTAATCACATGTTTTTTGGTGTTTTTCTTTTATCGACGTGATCGTAGGGGATGCAACCTGAAGTCACAGGCAAAGTCGCGTGAATCATATGTGATTTTGTAATTGAATCATATATGATTTTGTACGTGAAATATATATATATATATATATATATATATGTAACACCCCGCTAAAGCGGAAAAAACGAGGTGTGACACCTAAGATTTCAATGCGATAGGAGATAAACAACATCAACCATTCATATCAAAACATTTAAAGTTTACAGATCGTATTACAACCAACTGAAGTTTAGAAATTACAGACATAGCAAAATAAATAAAGTCTTGGTTGATGCCAACAAACGCGCAAATTAAGATTTTTCATTTACCTTCTGATTTCCTGAAAAACATGTTAAAACAAGCGTCAACTACGAGAGTTGGTGAGTTCACAGGTTTTTCATATGCACAAAATAGTTTTGATGCGGCAAAATTTTAGTGAATCTTTATACTCACTCAAATTTTTATAAACATTTATAGTGAACCTTTTTGTCCACTACCATTACAAGCCTTATCATTAGTGAATGTTTTTGCTCACTCCATTTCAAAGCTTAGTAACAAAACATGAGGAAATTCCCGGGTTAACGTTAATTACATGATATTTTAATTGTTGAGTCACTACTAAGCCTAAAAATACGACATGCTACGCCCCTGTTCTACCTCAGCGGTGGGACTAAATCCCACATGTGTAGAACTTTTATTCAATACAGTGCACCTATTTCTCGTTAGTATAAGGTGGGTATGTCAACCAAATAGCGCTATCCACTAGTATTATAGGCCCATTGTTATGAGTTGATAGTAGTTACCGGGGACTTAAATTTTTATACTCAACATACCATGTCTCTTAACATTGAATAATTTACTCATATCAAGGATTTATATTACAATATAAATCAACAATTCATTTTTAGTCCCGAGCCTACGAGTGTCCTAGATAATCCATAGGTAACGTAAGTCCCAATGTATCGGTTCAATACCTTAATTAAGTCTGTGAGTCCGATAATCGACAAGAATGCAATGTAATGGATCAAGCAATCAGATATGCAAGTAATATGAAGAACACGACAATACGACAAAGCATATGACTAAAGTTGTTAGTTGCAAGAACATTTAATAACGTTAACTATCGACCCCTATATATAGAGCCGATGTTACAAAACAACCCCTAGAGTCTATGACTCTTCTAAGAGGCGCACAAAAGTATTGTTTTATAACTATCTATTACATAATATCAAAAGACGCCCCTGACTTCTTTACAAACGGACCAGTCAGGTTCTAACAATCTCCCCCTTTGGGAAGAAGTCAGAAAGGCGGCGGATACTTCAAAGCTGGTTCCCACTGCGAGAGCTGCAGGTACTCGTCCCATTCGCGGATCGATCTCGTACGGAGCTCCATCGCAGTTTCCACTCTTCTCAGCATCAGTCTTTCTTTAAGCTTCACCTCGATCAGATTCAGGGCCTCCTTCAGCTTTCTCTTCCACTGAGTCCCCTTGTACATTGGCATGTTCTCCTCCATCAGACGACGCTTCATCCCGTTGTAAACATACAGCAGAGTGCCGTCACAGAAGCTAGACAGCTCACTGAAGCGCATGAATCTCCGCTGGTTCTTCCTGAAGGTGATGTACACAACACCATGCTCTGGGAGTTCCGTTGGGAAGTAGGGCATGTATTGGTCCAGTAGATTTGTCTCCAGGTTGGGACGGAGAAGATTTACCTTCTGTTGCTTGCTCTCGATCGCCATCTGATAGTCTGTGAGATGCGCGAGGTTGATCGAGTGGCGTACATATCTCTTGAGGACTTCCAGACCGTCTCTGAAGTAGCCTGGTTTCAGAATCGGGCCCTCAAGGTGTCTGATCAAAGTGAGAAGATCATCGAGATCTATGCTGTCCAGATCGGCTTCAGTGAACATGAAGTCTCTGAGTTCTCCGTCAGGCTTGCCTGGGTTGTACATACGGACATGGAACTCAAGGAATAACTGGTGTCCAAATTTGTAGGGTCGAACATCAGTTACCTTGGTAAATCTGAGCTTCCGTCTGATCTGCCCATGCTCGCTCCAGCTGAGCTTCCTCTGGTAGATGTACGCGGTACGGCGGCGACGCTTCTTGACATGAGATAGGCCGAAGAAGACCTTCTTGGACCACGAGAAGAGGCTTTCCTGTTGGAAAATCCGTGTGAAGGATTCCTCCAGGAAGGGCCTGAATATAACCGTGTGGTTCCAACCCAGTCTGATCGGTTGTTGACCTGTGAAAGCTTCTGGCGTCTGTACCGTGGGAAGAAAGGCGTCGTACTCCGTACCAGAGACAACGTCATCTGATCTCTTCCAAAACCGAAGGCTCTGGGCATGCTGGTTTAGGATCTTCCTTCCCTCGTCAGAGATACGAAGGTCGGAAGGATCCAACGGTGCGGTGTTTGGATCGATCAGGTCAATGGCAGGAGTTACCTTCTCGTAAGGAAACTGGACGGTCGTACCCACAGGGATAGCCTCATATCTCCAGTTCGCTGCCTCTGCCGGGATCTCTTCATCAGAATCCGAGTCCCGACGATCTGCCGGATCTGCAATATCGGCAGGCTGATCTGCAGGTGGAGTGGTGTCAACTGGTGTGTCATCGGCGGCGGTTCCGGAGCCGGAGGGAAGGTCTAGGCGAGCCCTCTTGGACGGACCTCCCCCTCATGAGGATTGGCGGCATCGTCCGGATCATCATGCCCGCGCTTGGAGGGTTGAGCCTGAGACCTGCAAGTTGCCTCAAGCTCGCGGATCCTCCGCAAGGCAATCTCTAGCTGCATATCCCTTGTTGCGACCAGCTGCTTGTACTGATCCACCTGTCTCTGAAGGGCATCGTTCTGAGTGGTGAGCTGAGCGATGACAATCTGGTGCTCGGCTTCAGAGACAAAGCCGGGAATCTCCTCAGCTATAGGTGGTGGTTGGAGACGGAGGACGGGAGTAGGAGAGCGGCTTGAATCGGCGAAAGATGGGCGCTCCCCTTCCTGGAACTTGCCCTTGATGAAGCGTTTTGCTTCATCCAGCTCCCTCCGACGGTCCTCGTCCGCCTTTCGCAGTGCTTCGATCTCGACACGGCGAGCTTTGTCAGCTTTCTCAAGAGCTTCCAGCCGTTTTGTCTTTGCCTGATCAGTCTTCTCGAGTGCCTCAAACCTGCTTTGGATTTTGCATGAGTTCTGACACAGGTGATCAGAAGTCGTAAAATTGATCATCGGGTCCTGAACTGAAGTATTCAGAAGCCGTACTTCGGTTCTACAACCTGCAAGAAAAAGTAGGAATGGTATCCATAGCAGATTGGATCCAATAGAGTTAGTAACACAACACTTATACAATAGCTCCCCCTAGGTGTATGCAACACCGAGGCTCCCCCTATGCACATGCATATAAGGAGACTGGCTGTTTAGGAACCCATTGCCACATGGGTTTCCTAGCATTAGACACAGTTAAAACTTCCGATGAAGTGTCCTTTTCGGATTTCTCCTTAGGCTTAGGAGACTTCACAGGAGGCAAAGCACTTTGCTTTGCCATTTTGTTACTTCTTTTCCTGGGAGGACCACTTGACTTGCGATAAGTATTGGCATTACTAGGCAAATCGACACGCATGTAATTATCAAACATTGAACAAATTTGATTTCTAAAAGCTGTAAAGTTTTCAGAATTCGCAGAGCGATTAGAATTTACAGACTTTGAGTTCAAGTTTAAATTACAACTACGTGGGTTGTAGCCAAGAACAGAATGATCTTGACCTCCCCTTTTTGGAAAAGCAGTAAAAGAGTTATTCTTCTTGCGATTTCTCCTCCTCCTCCTCCGTGGTTTCACATTTGCTGCCCCATCACCAGTTCTCCCATATGCATGAGTAGCAAATTGTGAGTTGGGTGATGGTTTAGCAAGAGTGGATTGACCACCTTTGATTTGTGGGGCCTTTTGAAAAACAGGTTTTGAAGTATTCAAAGGCTGTTTGGGTTTGGAGTTATCACCCACATCAAATGAACTAGAATGAAAGTTTAGTCCCTTAATGGGTTTCACCAAGCTACTAGCATCCTTAGTATTTGAATGCTGTGTTTGTGTTACTGTAGGTGTGTGAGGCTTAACTGACTTCCCTTTGTCAGTACCAACACATTTTGCACCTTCAGTTTTTATCACTGACACTGATGCAAGTGGCTTGGGAGAACAGATTTGCTTTACAGCAGGTGCCTTTGGCAAAACAGGTTTTCTTGGTATATAACCTGAAGGAGGATCATCAGCGTCCAAAAACACCTTCACATCATACACAACATTAGGATCTAGTACTAGTTTAGGTTTGGTTGACCTAAAGTCTGGTGTGATTGGTGAGTTGCAGGTACAAGAATCCCAAGAGTCAGATTCTTCTAAGAAGGACACCCGTCTTTTCAACTGATTGATTTGACAACATTGATTCGCGAAAGTTTGACCAAACATCAGTTCCTTTTCATAAAAGAAGTCCTTTTCCATTGTGTTATTTATAAATTGGACGACTAGTTGTGTTTGGAGATCCGCAAATTTGTTTTTAAAATTTGAGCAAGAAAGCTCTGCGATCTCACATTGGGTTGACATATTAATCCTTTCGGCATTTGCTTCATGATAACTATGTTCCAATGATTTGATATGGCTGTCCTTTTCAGAAAGAATCGACGCAAAGTTCTTTAACTTATGGCGACAGGCATCAAGTTCTACGGCTTTGGACCTAAGATGGAACAATTCCTTTTCTACACACACTGGGGCAGGAGGCTGAGTTGCGGAAACATCCAACGGTTGGATAACATCAGCGTCCTCGGATGTATCTATCTCCCTAGTGTCATAGCTAAAGTTTAAGTCCTCATAGTTGATGGGTGGCATTGCTACCTTAGGTGTCCTAGCTTTGATGCCTTCCTAGCTAGTGAAAGTATTCTCTGGATTACTAGCAGGGGTAAAGATGGGACCTTTAGCAACAGGACTGGAAGGTGGACTACTGGTTGAACTATTGGCAGGACTGGTGGTAAAAGATACGGCTTTTCCATCTATTATCTCGGTAAAGGTCACAGTCTGCATCACATAGTTGTCATTGTCTTGTCCTTTGACTGACCTAGGTTCAGGTTTGGAAGCACTCATACTGTCAAAGTTGTATAGATGTGCAGGTGCATTCTCAAGAATGTTTTTCTCTGAATGTCCCAACCCAGGTTTGGCTTGATAAAAGGGATGTTGAGTGGTTTGCTTGGTAAGCAGACTCAAGGTATGTTCAGATTGTCCTCTCTTTAAATTATTTTCCTCAAGCTCTTCGATTTTTACAAATAATTTTGTTCTTTCCAAGGAAAGAAGGTGAAATTTGAGCTTGAGTTCTTCACGACTACTTTCAATTTCGTCGTGAGATCTTTGAAGATCAAGGAGCTTGTTTTCGAGGATAGATTCTCTAATCCCAGACTCAAGTTCCATTCTGTTAAAGTTCTCGGCGAGGTCCTCTAAACTACTTTTATAAACAGCACTCTCTATTCTGAATCTCGCGACGAGAGCTCTTTCCATTTGGAGTTGGCTCTCGAGTCTTAGAGTTTCAGACATAGACAGTTCATCAGGTATTGACAATAATGAACAAGAATGTACCTCAGATTCTTCATCAGTAGAGTCGTTTGGGGAACCAGAAATACATGGTTCCTCAAAGTCAGCCATGAGGCAGTGTCCTTGTACGGCTGATGGGCCTTCATCATCCGAGTCTTCTGGTTCCATGATCCAGTCTTCCTCATCAGCTAACAGCACCTTGCCTTGCTCTTTCTTCTTCATCACGGCAGCCTTCTTCTCAAAGTAAGCAGAGTCTTTGAGCTTCTTCTTGCATTCCGATGCATAGTGACCCGGGTCACCACAGTTGTAGCAGGTGGGAACCCGAGCGGGGTTTCTGTTCTGATTGGCTGCGGGTGGAGCTTCTAGAGCTGGGAGCTTGTTCTGTTGTGGAGGTTCAGTTCCACCGGTGTTGTTGTGCTGACGACCATCATCATTTGTCTTCTGGTTCTGGTTGTTGTAGTTAGAACCAGATTGGTCGTTCCACCTTTGATTGTAACCACCTCCTTGATAACCTCTGTTACCGTGGTAGTTGTTGGAGTTGTACTCCTGATCCCTTTGCTGTTGCTGGTTGTTGTTGTTGTAGCTTTGTCTTTGATCTTGATAAGATCCTTGATTGTTGTACCCGGACCTATCACGTTGTTGATAGTTGTTTGTTCTTCCTTGATCGTTTCTTTGGAAGCTTTCTCTTGACTGGTACCCTCCTTGGCTAGACTGACCTCCCACAAACTGAGGTCCTTGTCTGAATCTGTTGAAGCGTTGGGGATTTCCCCGGAATTTAGCCATCAAGGCGAATGAGTTCTCCAGCTGAAACATCTCCTCTTCGGTAAGTCCATCATCAAGAACTACCGGTTCTTCAACGGTGTAGTTTTCATGAGAGGACGATCCTCTATTTGACAATAAAGCCAAGGTAGGAGGATCGATTGTCTTTTCAGTTTTACCGAATAAGGTTTCTTCATGAGGTAGCATCATGCTATACAGATCATGAAGTCCAAGCTGGCCAAGATTCTGGCTCACTTGGATGCTGATAGTGACAGATTGCCAGAGTTTGTTCAGTCTTTTGAGGAATTTTACATTCACCTCGTACTTGTTCTTCTCTAAGCCAAGTCTTCGCAGATCGTTTACACAGATGTTTAAACGATTGTAGGTTTCAGTCAGCGTCTCTCCCTCGCGAGCACAGAAGCTTTCGTACGCGTTCATAGCGTTCTCCTTTTGGTCTTCTAGTGCCTTGTCACCACCCTGCATTTGCTGTTCAATGCCCAGCCACATTGCTCTGGCATCTTTACAGCTGTCAACCCTCGCGAACATGTCATTAGGTAGAGCCATAGTGAGTAACGTGAGAGCACGTTTATCAATGGCTGCCCTGGCTCGTTGTTCATGAGTGAACATGTCGTAAGGTTTTTCAACCTCATATGCAGGTAGATAGGGAGTGACCTCGGTTCTGGCTACTTCAGCTACAGTAACCGTTGGTCTGATTGGTCCCTCAGTGATAGAGACCATCAGTTTGTCATCCAGTAAGTCGAGGAAGTTAATCATTCGGCGTTTCCATTGCTGGTATTCGCCGACGACTAATACTGGAGGTCGTGTTTCAGAACCGATACTGATTATTTCTTTTGACATTGCGTCCTCGGAAATAGGATCTGTTTTGAGTAGTTTGTGATTTCTGATTGGACAGAGCTTCCGCGCTTAAAGCGTTCCTTTTATAGAAATTCGAGAATTTCAAAAAGAAAGGCTAAGGCGGGAAAGACTGCAAGTCCCGATTCGGGAGATGCAAGTCCCGATACGGGAGTGAGAATGAGTCCCGATGCGGGAGTTTAAGCCAAGTCCCGATTCGGGAAATGAGAGTCCCGATTCGGGAGTTCAAATTTCCAATCCGGGAGTGGCAAAAGATCCGATTCGGGAGTATGATAAGATCCGATTCGGGAGTTTGAGATTTCCAAATTGGGAAATCAGATGTTCCGAATCGGGACACTTGTGTCCAATTCGGGAACTGATGTACCGATTCGGGAAATCAGAAACAACGTCAGATTTCTGTTCAAAACTACCAAAACACGAGCTCTGATACCAATTGTGAGTCCGATAATCGACAAGAATGCAATGTAATGGATCAAGCAATCAGATATGCAAGTAATATGAAGAACACGACAATACGACAAAGCATATGACTAAAGTTGTTAGTTGCAAAAACATTTAATAACGTTAACTATCGACCCCTATATATAGAGCCGATGTTACAAAACAACCCCTAGAGTCTATGACTCTTCTAAGAGGCGCACAAAAGTATTGTTTTATAACTATCTATTACATAATATCAAAAGACGCCCCTGACTTCTTTACAAACGGACCAGTCAGGTTCTAACAAAGTCCAAATCCAACATTCTTATATAATGCCCACACTTAGTTTAGGTAGTCAACCATAGTATAAAATAATTTTTATTATTAATTTATAACACTCAAATGAATGTAAGGGCTTGAAACTCAAAATTCAACTTTTTGTAAATATTCAGATGCTGACAGATTGGTATATTTGGCAAAAAGTCACTTTTAAGCTATACTCCAAAAAGGTTTAAGTTTCCAAATTTTTACCTACTGAAGTTGATTGTGTTAGAAACATTCCCACCAAATTTCATAATTTTTAGAGGTGTCTAGCTCATATAAATAATTTTTACAAAAACGGTGTGCACAGCTCACATTGGAAAATACATGTCTGTAGTGTTTGACTCATATAGGGTTTGTTACCACTCCAAATCTTAAATTTCAAAAGGGATTTTCAAGCTAACATGCATACCTAACTAATGAAACAAGTTTCACTCAGATTTGATGATTTATGAGTGAGTTATGACCTCTTAAATCCATGCATGTGAATCTGCCATTTCTAGACAGCTTGCACCACGAATTTATTTTCATTGGTTGCACACTCAAAAATCCACCAAATCACATGATTCTGGATTCTTTGGAAATCTACTTCAATAAAATTGAGTCTAGAATCAAGAATTATGCATTTTGAATAAGTTCTCAAAGAGATATGCATGCAACAAGTTAACATAAAATTTTGACCCGGAGCTGTTGCACCACAAAAAGTTTTGACATAGATGAGGGGTCTATACTTAGTATTTTTAAATGATTCTAGTGGGGTTTGAATCCCAACTCACAAAATATTAGTCCCTCAAAAATGTAGATAAAAATAAGTTCATATGCACCCCTTTTGGGTCGTCCAAACACACATGCAACAATCTGTCAGCTTCTGTCCAGATTCAAAACTCACTATTTCACAAGTAACACATAGAAATCTTCAAAAATTGGGGTTTCTTTTGATGCTAAACTAAATCCCCCATCATATAACATGTAATAATCAATATTTTGTACTAAAATCAAGATGATTCTTGCATGCAATCATCCAAGAATTTCCAGCCTCTAATATAAACTAAAAACACCAAAAATTTGAGGTTTTCCACTCTAATCTTGTGTTCATAAGGGAGATTCATAGAATTTCACCATCTATTGGATGTTTTTAACATTTCCATGGTTCATTCTCATCTCCAAACATCAAGATCATTGTTCCAATCCAAAATGAGGTTTAAACACTAAAAATCATACAAAAAGAGCACTAAAAGTGCTAGAAATTGAAGCTACAATGCATATGTTGTTCTTACCTTGATGAATGAACTAATAAGGCTCTTGATTCTTGGCTTAATCTTCTATTAATTTCAATTTTTGGGGCTGAATAGTGCTGGATTTTTGAAGGTGAAATAAGAAAGAAAAAGAGAGAAAAGGTGAGTGTTTGAAAATTTTGAAATGAAAAATGAGAGGTGTATTGAATAAGTCTTGAAATTTATATGGACGGAGAGAGGGAAGGGGGTAGGGGCCAGCCATATGGGGCCCACCCAACCTTCATCACACATTTTTTTAAGAAAACAAGCCCAAACGTCTCACGGTTCGCGCTTTCTCGGTTCGTACCGATTTTTCGACGGAAGCGATTTTTATCAGTTTATGTCCAAATTTTGAAAATTTTAAAATGTCTTTATGTAACAACTTAAAATATGATAATATAAATATTATAGGCTTTAGTAGACTCGATTCGGCATTATATACGATTTTCGGACGATTATGGACTGATACGGGCTTTTCCGGGCTATATTCAGGATTTCTAAGTTCTCTTCCAAAAATTTTCGCATAGACAAACCTAATTCTTTCTAAATAGTTATAGAACTAGGATTTCACTAAAATTATGCTACACTGAGTGCTTTACGAGTTGCTAACCTGAGAGCCGAATTTGATCGGTTGTCACATTTACCCCCTGTTGAAAGAAATTTCGTCCCCAAATTTATTGCTTGCTACACATCGAGGACTCTTTCATGAATAGATGAGGGTATTTGCTTCTCATAAAGGCTTCCCGCTCCCAGGTAAACTCAGGTCCATGCTTCGAATTCCAACGGACCTTGACGATCGGTATCTTGCTTCACCTTAACTGCTTGATTTCTCGATCGAGAATTTCGATCGGCTCTTCTGTGATGTGCAATCGTTCATTGATTTGGGCTCCCTCCAAGGGTAGAACCACTGCTTTTTCTGATAGACATTTTTTCAGGTTTGACACATGGAAGGTGTCATGAATCGCACTGAGTTCCTGCGGTAGGTCTAACCTATAAACGACTGGTCCGATCCTTTCTAGAATCTCGAACGGTCCAATAAATCGAGGGCTCAGTTTTCCAGCTTTCCCAAAGCGGAACAATTCTTTCCACGTCGATACTTTCAGCAGTACCCTATCGCCAATCTGAAACTCGAGTGGTTTTCTGCGGTTGTCAGCATAGCTCTTCTGACGATCTCTGGCTGTCTTAAGCTTTTCTTGGATCATCTTAATCTTATCAGTTGTTTCTTGAACGATATCTGGTCTGATCAGTCGACTTTCTCCCACTTCCAACCAATTAAGCGGTGATCTACACTTGCGTCCATACAAGGCTTCATACGGAGCGCACTGGATGCTGGTGTGATAGCTGTTGTTTTAGGAAAATTCGACTAAGGGTAAGTGATTGTCCCAGCTACCTCCAAATTCCAACACACAAGCACGCAGCATATCCTCCAACGTTTGTATGGTTCTCTCTGTTTGTCCGTCAGTCTGTGGATGGTAAGCAGTGCTCAAATCAACTCTAGTACCTAATGCCGCCTGCAGTGACTGCCAAAATCGTGAAGTGAAGCGGCTATCTCTATCAGAGATGATTGAGATTGGTACTCCATGACGCATAACTACCTCGTTGACATAAAGTTGCACGAGTCGGTCAATGCTATAATTCTCTCGAATTGGTAAAAAGTGCGCAGATTGAATGAGTCGATCCACAATTACCCATATTGAATCATGACCCTTCTTGGTTTTGGGTAATTTGGTCACGAAGTCCATTGATATCTGCTCCCATTTCCATTCTGGGATTTCCGGCTGTTGCAGGAGTCTGGATGGCTTCTGGTGTTCTGCCTTAATTCTTGCACAAGTCATGCATTTGCTCACATACATGGCTATATCCTTTTTCATTCCAGGCCACCAGTAGTGTTCTTTCAGTCCCTTGTACATCTTGTCAGATCCTGGGTGTATCGAGTATTTCGCCAGATGAGCTTCATTCATGATCGTTGACCTTAACTGATCGACCTTTGGTATCCAAATCCTGTCGTTAAAATAACGTATTCCGTCTGATTTCACCTCAAACTCTTTTTCTAACTGGTGTAGAGTCTCATCCTTCAGGTTTTCTGCCTTAAATGCTTCTTCTTGAGCTTCAAGTATTTGATTCTTCAAACTCGTTTGAACAAGCATTCCCATAGCTCGTGCTCTTGAAGGCTTCACCCTTTCCATCCTACTCAAAGCATCAGCTACTACATTCGCCTTTCCCGGATGATACTTTATCTCACAATCGTAGTCGTTGAGTAACTCGACCCATCTTCTCTGCCTCATGTTCAACATTTTCTGATCGAGGATGTGCTGTAGGCTCTTGTGATCCGTAAAGATTGTGCACTTTGTACCATAAAGGTAATGCCTCCAGATCTTTAGTGCACGCACCACGGCTCCAAGTTCTAGATCATGAGTGGTGTAATTTTTCTCGTGAACCTTTAATTTCCTAGACGCATAAGCGATAACCTTCTCATTTTGCATTAGAACACATCCTAGGCCCTGATGCGAAGCATCGCAATACACCACGAAGTTATCCGTTCCTTCGGGTAATGCCAAAATGGGTGCATTGCACAATTTATGCTTAAGTAACTGAAACGCTTCCTCTTGTTTTTCTCCCCAAATAAACTTCTTGTCTTTCTGCGTTAACATTGTCAAAGGTTGCGTGAACTTGGAGAAATTAGCGATGAATCGCCGATAGTAGCCTGCCAAACCAAGAAATTGTCGAATTTCTGTTGGTGTCTTCGGAGCTTCCCATTTTTTTATGGCCTCAATCTTTGCTGGGTCGACATGGATTCCTTCCTTGTTCACTACATGGCCCAGAAAATGTACTTCCCGAATCCAAAACTCACATTTGGAAAATTTCGCGTAGAGTTTCTCAGTTTTGAGTAACTCCAGTATCAATCTTAAATGCTGCTCATGCTCCTCCTTGCTTCGTGAGTAGATCAGGATGTCGTCTATGAATACAATCACGAACTTATCTAAGTACGGTCGACATACTCTGTTCATCAGATCCATGAAAACTGCTAGAGCGTTTGTCAAACCAAAAGGCATGACCAAGAACTCGTAATGACCATACCGAGTTCTGAATGCTGTCTTGGCGATATCTTCTTCACGGACTCTCATCTGATGGTATCCGGATCGAAGATCAATCTTGGAGAAGTAAGTAGCTCCTTGCAATTGGTCGAACAAATCATCAATGCGCGGAAGAGGGTAACGATTCTTGATAGTGATCTTGTTCAGCTCCCTATAGTCTATACACATCCGAAAGGATCCGTCTTTCTTTTTGACGAATAACACTGGGGCTCCCCATGGCGAAGAGCTGGGGCGGATAAATCCCTTATCAAGTAGCTCTTGAAGCTGATTTGACAGTTCTTGCATTTCTGATGGCGCCAGGCGATATGGTGACTTTGCTACGGGGGCCGCTCCTGGAACTAGATCAATGTGGAACTCTACCTGCCTTTGCGGGGGTAATCCGGGTAACTCCTTCGGGAACACTTTGGGATAATCTTTTACAACTGGAAAGTCCTGAATTTGCTTCTCCTTTACCTCTTTATCTACAACATGCGCCATAAACGCCACGCAATCCTTTTGCAAATGGCTTCGCATTTTCATGTAGGATACTATACTGGATCTTAATGTACCTCTTCAGTTCCATTTGCGAATACCCTTCTTTGAGCCTTGCGTCCTTAATTTACTTGATTAGCTTATGTAGCTTTGTTCCTCCTCTTGGTGCTGCTCAAGCCTTTATTCAGCGTGGAATACCTATCTTTAGAGTGGTCTGGCCTTCGAAACTCGTAGCAGATTTTCCGCCCTTCTTGACCTTTCTTTCCTTTCTTTAGTATAGAGCAAAATGTCCTGCTAGTTTACATTTGGTACCCGAAATACAAGCTCAAAGGTGGTTCCAGTTGTATCTAGTACATTTTGGAGGAGAGCCCATATACTTTCCTGACTCTTGGGTCTTCACTCCAAAATTTCTGGCTACTTTCCGACTTTTGATTGAATTACCACGAGTCATTTCCTCTGACTGGTGCTCAAATTTTCTTGTATTACCATCTTTCCATTCGATGGGTACTATGACTTCCTTATTTCTTCTATTTGCGACAAGGTCGGTAGTAACTTGAGTGACTATGGTAGGTACGACTTCCTGGACTTGTTGGGCTATCAGTTGAGCAATGTTGATCGATTAATTCTCACGGTTCACTTTCTAGCTACGTGTGTTTCTTCTGGAAAATACGGTTCTAAATCATTTGTAAAATGTATGTTTGATTAAAAGTTGTCTTTAATAAATGTTCGAAAATATTTGTATTTTATTTGTGACAATTTCTTTAAAATAAAATCGATAAGAACGTCTTTGTGATTAAATAAAAATTAGTTTCATAAAAACTTAATACATATCTGAAAGGGTCAAATTTGATGCTAATGCATCCTTAAAATATTTTACTCACCCAAGCTAAGATTTAAATGGGACAACCAAAAAAAAGTACACTTTGATTTATAATAAGATTTTTTTAAATTAACGAGAGTTACAATCGAAAGGATCAACTTTGCCAACAGTATTACCACAACTTGCCAACACAAGTCAACTCTCCTAGTCGTCCTTCTTGCCGTCATAGCATTTTTTTTACAACATTGGTGGTACATTCCTCCAAGAGATGCACCAATTTTGTCAACTTAATTATGGCCTGACTCTATCTAGATGTCCTGCTTCGACTATTTTGCAGTCCGTCGGCGAGTGTTTGCATTGTTCGAGCCTCTCTTTGTGTCATACTAGTAATATAACCGATCAATAACCCCGAAAGGATATGAAATGATCTTGCATTATCTTGATGAGTTATCGCCAGTCCACTCCGAATGGTTGCTGCAACTCTCTTCTGAGTTGTCTCATATGAGGTGTTGGGAGGTTCGGGTTAGGCGTAGGAATAACTGGTGTTCTTTGAGATAAGACCGTTGTTAGGGGTAATCGAAGGTGGATCGCTTAAATATCCTCACTTGTTACTCTAGTGTTGGAATCATAATGCTTAGACGGGTCTTTCTCCGAAGTCTAAGTAATAGTGTTCGACATAGTGATTGTAGTGTCCGCACAACTTATTAACGCGCATTCAAAATACAAGTGACATCCTAGGCGCTAACGTAGGAGTGTTTCAACAATGACATTACTTTTCTTAAACGCGTAAGTGCTATAGTAAATATCAGCATCGTGATATACTTATGCGAACTCACACAGGTTATGCTTTTCAGTAAATTTTTGGAAGGTTCCAATTCTACTAGCCGTATGTGTTAGGAATTATGTGCAGAGTTGACAAACCAAGTAATTACACATCCAATGTTACAAGACACTTGAGGGTCACACCTGTGAGGACCTATAAATCGAATAAGTTATATGAAACCCAGAAATGGAGAGTTAGGATTTATAATAGTCAATTATAAATCAGTTGGGTAATTTCAGTCAGAAATCCCAAAGTTAGAGGGTTATTAATTAATTAGGTATATTGTATATTTATTTGATAAAATAAATATATAATAGTTAATTAATAGTAGTATTATATATATTAGATATATATATATATAATTATCATAAGCAAATTCTTTTCCAGTAATAAAAAGGGAAAAGATTGAGATAATTATTATAAGGAAACTGAATCCTATTCAAACTGTATTTTTCCTCCATATAAATAAGGCTTACGGGTTTGAGGAAAAATCAAGCTTTCAGTTGAATCAACTCATAATCAGTTTCCAGTTCCCTCTCTCTCTCTCTCCCACCTGCGCCGATCTCTCTCTCTCTCTCTCTCTCGGATTCCAGTTTGGTTTTTCCGCTCTTCGGGTTTTCATTCAGTTCAGCTAGAGGAACTATTCGTAGGTCGATTACGGGTGGATCTATTCTCAAGCAATCCAGGTAAACCTTCGAAACTGTTAGAATTAATTAAACTAAATTGATTAAAGATCTGTAAGCTAGTTTAGGGTTTTTAGCTTAAACGCTTCCGCATAAGAGATCAAATCAGTGTGTTTTTGATCGAATAGGCTTTTATCAGTTTAGATATTAAACCTATCAGATTTATCGAACCAGCAAGGTTTCGAGATTCATAATGATCCTCGAGTCAGATTGATCCGAGGGATCCCACAAAAACCCAACAGTGGTATCAGAGCCACAGGTTCAAATCGTTTTAGTTATATTTATTCTCGTATCGATCCGTTGAAATTGATTCTTGTGTATCAAGTTTTAATCAAGTTTAAAAATCTGATTTTTGATTATGATAAAAGGTTTGACTTTTAACTTTGTTTATCGTACGAAAAACCCGAAACCAATCCGACTGGTTGGTGACCGTTTGCCACCGAGCATAAACCACCAAGGCCACACCACCAAATCGGTGGTGGCCGTAGGCCGGGCCGGATCATGGCTGCACCACCGTATGTGGTAGCGGCTGTGATTGGCAACAGCGGAGTTTTGGTGGTGGCGGCAACCGCATCACAGCGTTGTGGTGGCGGGCCGTAGTCGGAAAAACAACCAACCGCAGCCGGACCACCAGTTCGGTGGGGCCGCACGGTGGTCGAACCACACCCAATCCACGCCACCGGTTTGGTGGTGGTGGGTATCGTCGTCGCCATGATGGTGGCTGAGTCCACCACGAGCCGTGGCTCTATACGGTCGAGACCCTCGAGCCAAACCACCAGTTTGGTGGTAAGGCAAGAGTACCGCAACCACCGGAAGCTGCGATAGCAGCGGTGGACGACGGTGGTCTGTTAAATCGCCGGCGGCCAATCGATGGCAAACACACCGATGGCGACGGTGGTGAGCCGCGGCTGCATCACCAGATTGGTGATTGGCAGCCGGCCTCCAATCGCGAGTCGGTGGCGGCGGTGGCGTTTTTACGCTACTATCGTCACCGGTCAATGGCGATGGTGGCGGTGGTTGAATGGCGGCGGTAGTGCTGGTGTTTTTTGTTTGATAGACGGCCGAACGGCATAAGTGGTAATCGTTGGTATAAGCGGCGAAATTCAATTGAAACCCACTCCGCACCCGGCTGTGGCCGGACTACGGATCGACTGCGGCTCGGTGGAGCCGACGATTTCCAGCAGCAGCAGTAATCGATTGCCACCAGAGTGGTGGTGATCGATGGTGTTTATCGGCAAAGGCGGCGGCGGTGATGGTAGCCTTGCGCTACTGTTGCCGTTTTCGATCCAGGCCGCGGCAGTTGGCCGTGGAAGTCACCGGCCGCACCACAGATGGTGGTTGCGGCTGTTGTTGATCACGATCGCCGGTCACGGTGGCGGCGATAGAGGTGTCCTCTTTACCGTCATCACCAGCAGGAATATCAAAACGCACCAGGTGCAACCCTCGCGGCGCGAGAGATCATAGAAGAGATCCTTGCAGCGCGAGCCGTGTCTTCGCGACGTGAACCGTGCCTTCGCGGCGCGAGCCACGCTCCAGATCCATCTAGGGTTTTTTCGTCAGTTTGGGCCAAATTCTAATATCAGGCCAAAGCCCAGTTCCTTGGACCAAGTCATGGCCCAAAAGGGGTTCGTTTGGTTTTAAGCTTTTTGTCCGAAATTAATTTTGATAAGTTTTTTTATAAAAAATCAAGTTCTTAAAATAAATTCTAACCTGTTCAGTCAAATGAGCCAAATATCGTGTTTTTACTAATTAATTAAAACTCAAAGACCAGTATTTTATAACTTGATTGGTAAACCAGTTTTGTTTTTGGATAAAAGACAAATATCTTAGCTAATCAGTTTTATTTAAGGGTAATTTTATTAGATAGATAAAACTAAATTTAGACTAAAATATTAGTTTCGTTTTATAAAAACAGTTTGTTTTATAAAACAGTTAAAACCAAGTTTTGTGAAAATTAAGACAAAATAATTTCAACGGATCTAGGTTTATTTCTCGCTTTTATATTATTCTTTATATATGATTGCGTGATTGCTTGAACTTTATATATGCATCTCAGTTTGAAATATATATATATATATGTGTCTATTATAGAGTTTTGCCAACTTAGACCCTTGACATATTTACGGGGAGGCCTGCGAGCCATTTACAACCCCTTATGTAATAATGACCCTAGAATAGATGTTTTATTCTTTCGGATGGCGAAGCCAGTGGGAGCTACTAAAAGTTTTTCCTCTTACCGGAGTACTGACAAACATGGCGAGGCCAGTGGGAGCTACGCAAGTTTTGAAGTTTTGGACCCTAGGAAACATATGTTGGCAAAAACTATAATTGGCTATTATGTGATTAACTGTTATTTAATTACATTTGTGATATCTTGTATGTTAGTAGTTTTAAATAGTTTCTTTTAAAACTAGGTTATATCACAAATATATATATATATATATAGGTTTTTAATTACCAGTTTTCGAACTTTTTCAAAACAAGTAGTTTTTAAAACCTATAAATGATTGTTTCATATAAAAGGCAAGTTGACAAAAACAGTTAGTTTTAATCAACTAAGTATGCTATTAAAACAGTTAGTTTTAATTAGCAAGTATTTTTAAAACAAGTTAGTTTTGAAACAGCGTGTATGTTTGAAACAGTTAGTTTAAAACATCAGTAGCCCTTATGACAATCAGTTTTTCAAAACCTGGAACAAAAAATTTTCAAAACCCCGAAAAATCATAGATCAGTAGTGCAACCCATCTAGGGGCACCTTCGGCGTAAGGTACACAGGCGTTGTAAGTGATCACACATTCAACGTCCGTGTTCAAACTGAAGCTGGAGGGGTTACATAACTCTGCGAATTATCTCCGGGTGGTACCGGCCAGAGTATAGTGATCAGGTCCCCAAAATGGTGAGATCTATTTTGGTACTGTTAAAGTTCACTGGGAGGTACCAGGCCAAAATGCACCTAGAGGGACTGAAACATGCACAGGTAGTTACTGAGGTCCCGAAAAGATCTAGGAGTCATATCAGGTAGATATGATTGGTAAAAGTCCTTACCTACCGAAATAAATACGGGCCTGGTGGAGCAAGAACATACCGTACATCAGGACGTATGAAATAAGGATCCTAGTCCAATAAATTGATCATTTAAGGGTTTATTGATATTTATTGGAATTTAATCTATTTACAGTTGCTAAAGACCAAAAGTTTTAATTTGTGTAGATGGCAAGCACTGTTACCAGCACTAACAATCTTTCCCTCCGCTCTATCCTGGAAAAGGACAAGTTAACCGCTCCAATTTCCTTGACTGGGAGCGTAATCTGATGATTGTGCTCAGACACGAAAGGAAATGCTATGTCCTTGAAGAGCCTCTTGGGGAGGCACCTCCGGCAAATGCTCCGGCTGCTGCTAGGAATGCCCACAAGAAGCATTCAGATGATCTACTGGATGTCGCCTGTCTGATGCTTGCAACTATGAGCCCAGATCTGCAAGCAGGGCTCATAAATACAAATGCTTATGACATGATCCGCCAGCTGAGGGACATGTTCCAGACCCAGGCTCGTACAGAACGTTACGATGCCACAAAAGCATTTAATGAATGCAAGATGGTAAAAGGGACATCAGTAAGTGACCATATCATGAAAATGAAAAGGCACCTGGATCATCTGGAAAGACTTGGTCACCCAGTTCCGTTGCAGCTAGCAACAAATACTATTCTCAACTCACTGTCAGAAGACTACAGGTCTTTTGTAGTCAATTACAATATGAATAACATGGAGAAGTCAATAGCAGAATTACACTCCATGCTTAAGACAGCTGAGTTGAATCTGGGCAAACTGTTTAGGTGAAATTTTATCATCGAACGATCGAACGAATAGAATCGTAAGATATCTTCCAGGATGATATTCCTGTATTAAGATAAGGTCCTGAAGTAAAGATATGACTACCTACCATCAAGGATAAGTAATCATCGAAGTTAAGCAGAAGAAGATCGTAAGATATCATATGATCGTACGATTAACCTAACGATATACATGTTTGAGTTTATTCTTATTGCAGGCATGCTCATCTAAGATAAGCTCGAAGTATAGTCATCGTCTATCAAGCCCGATATGACCGTTTGAACCAGATATGCTCATCATTAAAAAGCCCGGACGTTACGATCGTGAAACACTCTTCAGTTATAGCCGTTGCATTTATTGCTCAATTATGATCAAACGGTTACAAGCTCAACAACTATAAAAAGAGACTCAAGACTGCACACAAAGGACAACTAAGGAAAAAAGGAGATATAGCAATTATAATATTATACTCTGTATTTACATTCGATAGCATTCATTTCCTTATTGTAATCGTACGATACAACTGTAACATCGAGGATATCACCCCTTATTGGTGATCAATAGTGCAACGTCGACTATCCTATTTAGTCGGCCGCAGGTTTTTTCCTCGATTCAGAGGTTTTTCCTGCGTCATCAATCTCTTTGTCTATTTATTCTCATTTATCATACGTTTTATCGAGCAAGAGTTCTTTCTTTTGACGATTTTGGCTCACGACATCTTACGATAACACCTAAGTAAATTTTTACACAAACAGTTTGGCGCCCACCGTGGGGCCCGTTTTGAGAAAATCTTGTTCGATAAGGCGTCAGCTTACTAACCTATTTCTCCGAGCTTCTTTGTGAATTGAGTACAGGAACATGGCAAGCAGTTCTCAAACAACCTTGCAGCAACAATTGGCAGCAGCACAAGAACAAATCCAATGGTTGAATGAGCAGAATTTACAAATGAATGGCGAACTGTCTAGATTGAGAGCATCGAATCCGCAAACTTCTCACATCCCAGTTTCCATTCATCAACAAAGGCCATTCTTTCCTCAAAATCCACCCCCTGTTTCTCAACCTCCATTTGTCCAACCACAAATGTCACAATCTTTCATTCCACCTCAAATATCGCAAGTTAACTTGCCACCACCACCGCAAATATCGCAAGTTAGCTTACCACCGCCACCTCCAGTCAACAATTCACGTCCTATCTTTCCTCCGTTACCATCAGGTCCTTACCCAGGAGCAACCACGTTTACTTACAACCAACCTCAAACAGGGCCTCGTCCCTTTATACCTATTCCAGAACCTATATCGCACGTTCCCACCGCAGCTACCCCCATAACCCATATTCCGAACTTATCAAACGTTTCAGGAACCTCTAGTAATCCACCACCCAATGATATCGTGGATATTCGACTGAAAATGCTAGAAGAACAAAATAAAGCAATGCTCGCATTGTTAACCAAACTTCCTGGAGCTGCTGTACCCATCGAAGTTGAGCCTAAAACTGGATTCCAAGCCTCACCCTATATCGATGAGATTGCTCTTGTTGATATTCCCAAAAAATATAACATCCCAGCTTTCACACCAAAATATTCTGGAATCTCCGATCCTGTGGAACACATCGCACAATACAAGCAACTAGTGTGGACAGTTCCTATTCCAACCCAGTTTCAAGAAATATGTATGTGCAAGGGCTTTGGATCAACACTTACCGGAGCTGCGTTGCAGTGGTTAATCAATTTGAAACCCAAGAGCATTGCATCGTGGTCTGAGTTAGTAAACCAGTTTACTCGACAGTTTGCAAGCAGTCGCAAGATGGAGAAACAAACAAGCGATCTCTACTATGTCGTGCAAAAAACAGGTGAAACCATTCGTGAATATTTTAACAGGTTCAATGCAGAGATGATCGAAGTTAAGAACTGCGATGTGCGGACGGCGATCGAAGCATACAAACGTGGATTAGATACATCCTCGGAGTTATATACAGATTTAACAAAGTATCCACCAGAAAACTTCGATGATGTACGAGCTCGTACGTTGGCACACATGAGGATCGAAGATGATGCCCTTTTCCGGCGTAAACACTCGAACGATAAGAAAAATCTTGGAGCGCAGAAACATGATTTCAAACCTAAACGAGTAAACAAGATTGATAATTCTCGACGCGATCAGAATAAACGTTCGAACCAAGGTAAAGGTAAAGTAAGATATCCAGATTTGTCAACTTACCATTTTGCAGGTACAACGAAGGACTTAGTGGATTCTCTACGGAACTTGGAAGTCAACGTACGATGGCCCAAAAAACCAGAGAGTCCTAGCAAGGATAGAGACCAAACAAAATGGTGCGACTTCCACAGCGACCACGGACACAATACAGATGATTGTATCAGCTTGAAGAAGGAGATCGCATACCTCAAATCGAACGGACATCTTAAAAACCTTCTAGGCGATGATTCAAAAAGACCGACGTCACCCGTTCCAACGAAGGTTGTAAACTGCATTACAGGAGGATCAGAAGTGTGTGGCCTTACCTATTCTGCAGCAAAAAGGCACGCACGAGAAGGACCTGAAGGACATCCCATCCCAAATGAATCCAGAACTGCGGAAGACAAGGAGCTCGATGCTACGAAGATATCGTTCGATATCGAAGATATGTCAGACACTCATCAGAAACACCATGATGCACTGGTTATTCAGTTGACAATTGGTAACTGTCTAACCAAGAGAGTATTAATCGACGGAGGCAGTTCAGCCAACGTGATATTCGCAGAAACACTCAAGATCATGGGTATTGATCGGTCCAACATCGTACGACGAACAACAACGCTAATTGGATTCAACGGAGATGCCACTAGTACTCTTGGAGAAATCATACTACCAGTCTTCGCTAAAGGCATAAACAAGCAAACAAAGTTCAACGTCATCGATTGTCCTTCCGCTTACAATGCCATACTTGGAAGACCTTGGATTCACGATATGAAGGCTGTACCATCGACGTATCATCAAAAGATCAAGTTCCCATCTCCCTGGGGCGTGCAAGAGATAGTCAGCGAAATAAAAATCGCAAGGGAGTGCTACAAGATTACGATGAAGGCCAAACCGCACGATATCTAGCAATTACAGAGCCAGGATGGAGTACGATCGTACGATGATCTTCAATTAGAAGAAGTCGTGTTGGATCACAAACATCCTGATCGCAAGGTCTTCGTAGGTGCAACTCTAACCCCTGATATAAAAAATAGTATAATTTCTTTTTTGCAGGAACACTCGGATTGTTTTGCGTGGTCACACGAGGATATGGTAGGAATAGATCCTAACATCATATCGCACAAGTTGAACGTGGATCCTACATTTAAACCCGTTAAGCAAAAAAGACGCAAGTTTGCACCAGAACGCAACAAGGTCATCAACGAGGAGGTAGACAACCTACTCAAAACAGGAAAAATTCGAGAAGTAAAGTATCCAGATTGGCTCGCCAACATGGTGGTAGTACAAAAGAAGAATGGAAAGTGGCGAGTATGCATCGACTTTACAGACCTAAACAAAGCTTGTCCAAAAGATCCCTTTCCTTTACCACATATTGATGCGATGGTCGATGCAACTGCGGGGCACGAGCTACTAACGTTCATGGATGCTTATTCCGGATATAACCAGATCCTAATGCACAAAGACGATCAAGAGAAGACTGCGTTTATGACCGATAAGGGCATATACTGTTACAAAGTAATGCCATTTGGGCTCAAGAATGCTGGATCAACGTACCAAAGGCTCGTAAACAGGATGTTCAAAGATCACCTCGGACGTACGATGGAAGTATATATCGATGATATGCTCGTAAAATCGGAACGATCACAAGATCATATCCGGCATCTGAAGCAATCGTTCGATATATTACGAGAATACAAGATGAAACTCAACCCAACCAAGTGCTCTTTCGGAGTGCGTGCGGGAAAGTTTCTTGGATACATGGTTACACGACGAGGGATCGAGGCAAGTCCAGAACAGATCAAAGCAATCCTGGAAATTCAATCACCAAGGAATGTAAAAGAGGTACAAAAGTTGACCGGACGAGTAGCGGCCCTGAACAGGTTCATCTCACGATCATCCGATAAGTGTCACTTGTTCTACAACGTGCTTCGAAAAAACAAAGGCTTCGATTGGACAGAAGCACACGAGGAAGCACTACAAAGCTTAAAGAAATATATGTCCAATCCTCCACTGTTGACGAAACCAATCGAAGGTGAGAGCTTGCAATTGTACCTCGCTGTAAGTAACAACGCCGTTAGTGCAGTACTCGTACGAGAAGGTGACCAACATCAGCAACCTATCTATTACATAAGTAAGTCTTTCCTCGATGCTGAAACAAGGTACACGTCTATGGAAAAGCTTTTACTTGGCCTCGTAACTGCAGCAAAAAAGTTAAGGCATTATTTCGAATCGCATCATATAATCGTTGTTACTAATTATCCTCTTAAGATTGTACTTCGTAAGCCTGAACTTACAGGACGATTAGCAAAGTGGAGTATTTATCTTAGCAGCTTCGATCTAACGTATCAACCAAGAACGACGATAAAATCTCAGGCGTTAGCAGATTTCGTAGCTGAATTCAGTCCTGGGATCGAAGAACCATCGTACGATGAAATCAGTAATGTGATGATTCATGACAACGAACCATGGACCATGCATGTTGACGGAGCTTCTAACGCACGAGGATCAGGATTGGGAGTAGTCCTGAAATCATCACATGGGGGCAATATGGTGTATTCGGTACGATGTGAGTTCAAAACCACCAACAACGAAGCAGAGTATGAAGCCTTGATTGCTGGATTGGATATGGCATATAACTTGGGAGCACGAGGGCTACACGTACGAAGCGATTCACTACTAGTAGTGAACCAAATCAATGGCGAATTTCAAGCAAAAGATTCAAAGATGATATCGTACCTCAAGATCGCAAAAGATAAGATCGCACGATTCGATAAGTTCTCGATAGAGCAAATCCCAAGAGATCTGAATATGCAAGCCGATGCCTTGGCTAACTTGGGATCCGCATTCAATGAACCAGCTTTAGAAAGTGTTCCGATAATACATCTTATGTCACCAACAATCGAAGAAGCTCAAGTGATCGAAGAAAACCACGATTGGTCAAATGATATATGGAACTATCTCAAAAACAACCAGCTCCCTGAAGACAAATTAGAAGCCCGGAAAGTCAGACTTAAAAGCTCTCGATATACGATCTTCGATGATCAGCTGTATCGAAGGTCCACAACGGGTCTAATCTTACGATGCGTGGTGAATAAGCAACAAATCGATCGAATCCTTCAAGAGATGCATGATGGAGAATGTGGAAACCATTCTGGGGGCAGAAGTCTTGCTAACAGAATCTCGAGACAAGGATATTATTGGCCTACTCTTCGAGAGGACTCGATAAGGTATGTTCAAAGGTGCGATGCTTGTCAAAGACACTCAGGTACGTCACATCTACCTTCTGAACCCCTACACTCTGTCTTAATCCCATGGCCATTCATGCGATGGGGGATGGACATCGTAGGAAAATTACCACCTGCTCCAGGTCAAAAAGTATTTTTACTTGTTCTTACTGATTATTTCTCTAAATGGATTGAAGCCGCAGCCTTCTCACAGGTTAGGGATAAGGAAGTTATCTCCTTTATCCAAACTAACATTATTTACAGGTTTGGAGTACCATCAGAAATAACGTGCGATAATGGGTCCCAATTTATAAGTGAGAGAACTCGAAAGTTCTGTGATGAACGCGGGATAAAACTCATTACATCGACCCCAAGATATCCACAATCCAACGGCTTGGCCGAATCCAGCAACAAGACCATTATTAATTCTATTCGAAAGAGGTTGAAAGCTGCAAAGGGTCGATGGGTCGAAGAGTTACCATCTGTTTTATGGGCAAATCGCACGACACCTAGAACTGCAACTGGGCAAACTCCTTTTTCCCTGGTATATGGATGTGAAGCAGTCCTTCCAATCGAATCACAAGTTCCTGTTGCTCGACATCGTACGATTGAACAAAACTCGATAGACTTGTGTTACGATATTGATGCTTTAGAAGAACTAAGAGAGAAAGCCTTTCAAAAAATGGCATCGCAAAAAGCCATGGTTGAACGCTACTTTAATAAAAAGGTGAAAATCAAGGTATTTCAAGTTGGAGATTATGTCATGCGACGTGTCTTTCCGAACACACAAGAATCGAACGCTGGAAAACTTTCCATCAAATGGGAAGGACCTTACATCATTACCAAGATTGTGGGGAAAGGTGCCTATAAGATTTCAACCATCGAAGGTAATGAAATCCTACGTAGTTGGAATGCAAATCATCTGAAAAGGTACTACTTCTAAAACCCTTTTTATTTTTCTTTTACTATTATTTCATCGAACGATTACTGACTTAGGCATCGGAGCGCCGTTGGTCAATCCAACGGCCACCCCTTAGCCAATTTTACTCGCAGGTAACGCACGATTATCGCAAGACATCGCACGATTATCGCATGATATCGCACGACTACCGCAGACATCGCACGATCTATGGCAAACATCGCCCGATAAAACAACATGCTCAAATCGCATAGACTTAAAAGATGCATCAATCGCAAGAGCGCAAGTCAAAACGCCAGACGCATGATTAACAGAAACGTTTCTAAAAAATTTTCTAAGTGCCTTAAACTCACGATAAACATCGCAAGTCAAAACGCACGATTAATTAAGGCCTTAAACACTAAATCAGCTAAAACGCACGATTATCTATTTACTAAAAGTACTTAGAACAAAAATAACAAGTACTGAAACATCGCACGATTGCAAAAAATAGCTGATTTCATTAAAAAAAGTACTTGAAAGTACTACGATTACATCAAAAGGAATTTAACTTTCAGGATTGGCTTCTACGCCAGTATCCTCTCCTACACTAATTTCTACGATGGGGGGAGGAATGTCTTCAACAGCCTTATCTACGATGACGGATCCAGAGGCGTTTTCATTCTTATCCTCCTCCTCGATCATCGTGACTTCGGCCTCTTTGCTCTTCTCAGCACCTTCCTCCTCTTCATCAGCATCCTTGGCGTCGTCAGCATCCAAGAGCTCATCGGATCCCATCGCATCACGGAAGGCTCCCAACTCACCTTTAGCAGCTTCGATGGTGTACGTGCCACCAATGAATTGGCGTATTACGGCTGCACGGGCCACCATCCTGGATAACACCATCTCATCTTTGAGATCCTGGTTCTCAGAGGATGAAGCCTTCTCTCGATCTGCCATCTCCGTGCGCATCGCAGCAAGTTCCTCCTCCAACTTGGCAATACGATTGTTGGCCGCTGTAAGCCTTGCACGCTGATCCGATCGAACGTGCTCAGCTTCATCCAGCTTAGCTATCAGATCATCAGCCTCAACCTTTTTGGCCTCTAGATCAGCAGCCATCTTAGATGCCTTCTCCCTAGCCTTCTTCGCCTCGTTCACGGCAGCCCTTTCACTGGACATCTTCGCCTTCATGTCCCTCTGAACGGTCTCCAACCTTTGATGAAGACCAAGACACGCCTGGAAAGCCTGCATAACACAAGATAATTAGAGCATGTAATTATAATATATATCGTAATTATAATATACATCGTACGATAGCTTACCATGAAGGAGTACCCAACAGCACCGGCATCGAGCTCGCCAATCCGACGAGTGTCCATGTAAGCCTTCTGCGATGGTAGCAGGTATTGTTCGATGGCAGGGAAGAGATCATCCTGGTTGATGACATCGCCATCCAAAAAGTTTGAGGGTAAAGAAATGTGAATCGACGACTCACCTTCCTTCCCCTTTGGAGGCTTGACCGAAGCTCTTTTCTCCTTTGGCATCGTAGGAGACATCGAAGGAGGAGGAGCAGTGTGAATCGGGGTCGCATCGACCACATCATCCGCCTGTCGAACGGCTTCCTTTGATGCAATCGAAGCGCCCGAAGAAGACCTTGTCTTCTTAGGTTGTGGCTCCATGCCACTTATCCCCTTCTTCTTCTCCAGAGCCCTCTTGGCCGCCGCTAAGTTGGCCAATTTCTTAGCAGGTTTCTTTTGGCCTGAAATAAACAAGAAAAACATACGTTATTAATCGCACGATAAAGATGAGAAAACGTAAGATAAGAGGAAGAAATTATCGTACGATTTACCTTCCATCTCTTCTTCTTCTTCTCCTTCACTTAACACTTGAACTTCGAGCTCTTCGTCGCTATCCTCCCTTGGGCTTTTCCCCTTCGATTTGGCGTACGATCTTTCTTGAACACCGTACTCCAAGAAGCGGTTGACAGCTTCAGTGGATTCCTCGAAGGTAAACTCGATCTCTGCAAGAATAACACACGATAAGAAAATTGTATAATAAAGATTATGCGAAGCAAAAATACATAAAGCAACCTATACCTAGTGGGTTCCATTCTGGGGCTACCCATCCACCTTCCTCCAAAACCGATGAGGATCGTACAAACGCATATCGAGCCTTCCACCCTCGATCGAACGCTTGAGTACCATGTACTAACATGACATCACCCCTACCCTTGGGATAAATCCCATACCTATCGTAATCAGAGGGTTTAACGGTGTACGCCGACAGAAGATCATCGACGGTGAAAAGGTCTCTACCCCAATTCTCAGTGACACGTTCGATAACGCTCACGACCCTCCAGAATTGGGGCATGAGCTGTCCAGGAGATAAACTAAATCGTGTCATAAAGGCACGAGATAGAGGACTGAAAGGCCAAGTGAATCCTATCTTAAAGGGGTATTCGAATAACGCAAAGAAACCTGCCGGAGCATCGGCGGGTCTAACCTCACCAGGTGATTTGATCACGGCATCCTTAGGCATCCTAGCAAGTTTCCTAAGGTGAACTAGGTCGATCTCTCCCTGAATTGTACTCCTAACCTCCATGATTTCTCTAAAACTAAGACGATCTAAACTCCTATGCAATCTGTCGAAACGTAGCAAGTCGAAGTTCCTAGGATTTTTCTCAGCTCTAACTTTCAAACGCATGAACTGAAATTGAAACAAGGGGTAGAAAGATACCTTATAGGCGGATTGAATCTAAATCTTCTCAAAGATTAAGAGGATTCGGTTGAAGAGAAATTCGAGTTTGAAATTGGAAAAGATTTAGAGATAATTATGGAAGAAATCTTATCTTTATATGAAATTAAACTCCTTCCCAAGAAATTGAGGTCGAATCGAACATCGACACCTGTCCCTTATAACCGTTACATTGACAGCTTGCACTTAACCAGGTTATGACGCCGTTAACGTGAAAAACGGTTCAGATTCGATAGATTAATCATGATAAAATCGATGTGCTAACGAATTGATTTTGCAGATATAAGATTCAGAAAATCTATAATTTATTTTCTAAATCTTGGGGGCAAACTGTTTAGGTGAAATTTTATCATCGAACGATCGAACGAATAGAATCGTAAGATATCTTCCAGGATGATATTCCTGTATTAAGATAAGGTCCTGAAGTAAAGATATGACTACCTACCATCAAGGATAAGTAATCATCGAAGTTAAGCAGAAGAAGATCGTAAGATATCATATGATCGTACGATTAACCTAACGATATACATGTTTGAGTTTATTCTTATTGCAGGCATGCTCATCTAAGATAAGCTCGAAGTATAGTCATCGTCTATCAAGCCCGATATGACCGTTTGAACCAGATATGCTCATCATTAAAAAGCCCGGACGTTACGATCGTGAAACACTCTTCAGTTATAGCCGTTGCATTTATTGCTCAATTATGATCAAACGGTTACAAGCTCAACAACTATAAAAAGAGACTCAAGACTGCACACAAAGGACAACTAAGGAAAAAAGGAGATATAGCAATTATAATATTATTCTCTGTATTTACATTCGATAGCATTCATTTCCTTATTGTAATCGTACGATACACTGTAACATCGAGGATATCACCCCTTATTGGTGATCAATAGTGCAACGTCGACTATCCTATTTAGTCGGCCGCAGGTTTTTTCCTCGATTCAGAGGTTTTTCCTGCGTCATCAATCTCTTTGTCTATTTATTCTCATTTATCGTACGTTTTATCGAGCAAGAGTTCTTTCTTTTGACGATTTTGCCTCACGACATCTTACGATAACACTTAAGTAAATTTTTACACAAACAGGCAACAAGAACAAGACTAAGGATGTCTTGATGGTAAGAGACGGAGGGGTGAAAAAGAAAAATGGGCATGCTAGCACCAGCAAGGGAAAGGGACCAGTCCAGGCCGTCCAGAGTGCACCCAAGAAAGGCAAAGCCAAGGGCAAGGGCAAGAAGGTTAAGCCAAATAAAGCTAGGACCGAGAACCGCTGCTTCACATGCAATGAGGTCGGTCACTGGAGGCAAAACTGCCCAAAGCGTCATGAAGCAGGTATGTAAACCTCAGATATTTATGATTGCTTTAGTTTGTCACTTCTTACTTGTTAGTTTACAAGTATACTAATACCTAGAGCAAATGACTATTGCAGGAGGTCAGAAGTGAAGTGCTCAGAAGTTGCTAAGGATCTTAAGTACCAGTTCATTTCAATTCTAGTCAAGACATTTTTCATTTTAGTTTTATGTTTTAAAACAGTTATTTTTGGGATGATTATATTTATAATTTTATGTTTTTAATTTTAAAAGTTATTGTCTTGACATGGAAATATCTGATTTTACTTAGTATTTTATGAATCCGTTTTGATCCTAGATATTGCCTGTTACAATTGCTTCAATAGTCTTTATTAAATTAAAGTAATTTACATGAAAACTATCAAAACACACGAAATTCTATAAGAATGTGTTTTTGGGAATGAAACATTTATGAATAATACTTTAAGTTTGATTATTCAAATGTTTAGATGAGAATCTGGGATATTAACTTAGACAAGGTTAATAACAGTATTTATAAAACTAGGAAAATTCCAAGTTATTGGAATTAGGATTTAATAAAATCCAGCTAAGTTTTATAAATAGAATTCTCAAGTGTATTACTTAAAATAGAATTGACTAATCAAAGCTCTGACTAAGTCAATAGTGAATTTTGAGTAATAATCAGTTTTCATATAGGTCAGTGGGAGCCCAATTTATTCTCTATCTAGTCTGAGATAAAGAATGAAAGATATAATTATTGATTCAATTCTCGGAATTCATGATCCAGGTAGGATAAGAATTCATATGATATAATTTACCTCGTAAAGGATAAGAGTTTCAAAGATTCTTGAAACAAAGGAAAGTCATGATTGACCTTTAAAATCAATAATTAAAGTGTTGGATTAAATATAGAATTCCAGTAAATTTACCGGCAAGGTAAAATGGAATCTGATTTCAGGTAGAAATCATTCTTCTACACAACAACTAAGGAAAGTTGCAGTTTAGTTTTACATATTCAGGAACTGGTAGTTAGTCCAGGTCTCCAAGTTCATGGAATATGATAAAAGTCTAATTATTGTTTTAAAAGTGTTTGCAAAACAATGATTAGCAGATACAAATAGAAAGTATCAATGAATACAGACTTGTATTATTTGGTCATTACTTTGATTAAAATGGTAAACTTTGATCAAAGGGTTTAAACTGGAGATAGGTGATACTTCATTTTAGACCAATATTTAACAAACGTTAAATAGATATCATAAAAGTTATTAAGAAAAGTCATTAATTTTGTTATTATTACAGCGTGTAGTATGGACTATACAAAATTGATTTCTTTATCACTTTTATATTTTGCATGTTTTATAATCCAGGAATGAAACTAGTTTCCAGTTTTCATTCGAAATTTTTCTGTGACAACTTGTCAAGTGGGAACATGATAAGGTGTTAAAGTCATTGTGAACTTTTAGGCAGTTATAATCAGCCGATGAATAACAGCTACAAGTGTTGTAGACTAAAAGTTGCACAGATATTTGATAGAGTATCAAATATCGGACGTGATCCACAGTTGAGATTACTTCTTGGAATAAGTCATAAGTAAATCTCACAGTGGTTGTCCCTATCACCTGAGGTATCTGATTTGATATCATGAGGACTACTGAATACTTAGTGCACTCAACCGCTACGCCGTAACAGGGTGGCTATAAAGGGTGTAACTAGATTCAGCGGAAGCCGTGGTGTTAAAGGCAGATATGCAAGATGGGATTTGCACCTCTTCTCTGAAGAGAGATATTTCTGGGCCCATTTTGACTGACTGAATATACTAATGAAGTGCATGGCCATGCCCAAACGAACTAATTAGTTCTTTGTCGTTTACCTATCAGTAAAAGTCGGATAGTCAAGAAAACAGAATCTTGAGTATTTAGAGTTGACACTTTCCAGACTCATACTCACAAATGGAATATCGTGATGCAAAGGGAAAAGCCAAGATATACCCAATCAATGAACAGTAGTTTCATAGATACTATTTCCTTACGGAAAATTTATATCACCTGTCTGGGTATAAGAGTTCTTGTAACCTGGTCAGCCTAAGTGCCTGTCTAGGGGCCTCCTTAGGTCCGTGTAATCAAGGCGGTATTGCCAACTTGCACAAGTGGGAGTGGGTGGATCGGTTGAGTGGATTAGAGCAGAGAGCTGATGACGTTGCTAAAGAATTTGATGAGTTTCTTGAGGGTGTTATCGAGGAACATCTAAGCAAGAATGTAGCTGACGACAAAGGTCAAGATATCGTTGATATTTTATTAGAAATTCAAAAAACTAATACAACGGGGTTTACTTTTGAAAGAGACTTGATAAAGGCTATCACCATGGTAAACTTTCCTTTGTTTTTCTAAATTTATAGCATTTGCATATTTTTACACCTTTTAAGGTATAACTTTTGTAGTTTAATAATGTAATTATGCATCAATTTCAATACACATGATTTTGTTGGCGACCTTTAGAGTTCAACACCACACCTTTTGAAACTAAATGCATCCGCTTTTCTTGATTTCTTATAGGATGTATTTGCCGGAGGAACTTATACTACATTCACAAATCTTGAGTGGGCAATGACCGAGTTAAGACATCCACAAGCAATGAAAAAAATGCAACAAGAGACACAAGAAATAGGCCAAGGAAGATCAATGATCAGTGAAGACGACTTATACAAAATGCCTTATCTAAGAGCCATCATCAAAGAAACCCTACGACTACACCCTCCACTCCCGTTGCTTATTCCTCATGAATCAACTCAAGATGTCAAAGTACTTGGCTATGACATAGCAGCAGGCACACAAGTGATCGTCAATGCTTGGGCAATAGGAAGAGACAGTTCAACATGGGCAGATCCCAATGAGTTTCAACCAGAGAGGTTCTTAAATAGTCCTATTGATTATAAAGGATTTCATTTCGAGTTAATACCATTTGGTGTAGGACGACGAGGGTGTCCTGGCATTCACTTCGCCATGATTATTAATGAGCTTGTTTTCGCTAACTTGGTGTATAAGTTTGATTTCGCCTTGGATAGAAGAGAAAGTTTGGACATGAGTGAGACCCTTGGTCTTACTGCTCAAAAGAAATGTCCTCTACTCGTTACAGTAACTTCTTGTAAATAGAGAACATATTAAGTTGTATTTTATCTTCTATGTGTTATGCAATCAATAATAAAAATACATTTGAATAAGTTACAAAAATTATGTTAATTAATAATCATACATATTAAAAAAAAACTTTCACAAAATTCGATTTGTTAATAATTTATTTCTATGATATATTTTATCTATATGTTTCTTGTTTACTTTTTGTTTGGAGTTAATATCAACTTTAGTTCTAATCAGGGCGAACCTCGGGTCCTCTGCACCAACTCAATTGATTTTTATTGATAGATTTCTTTGAGGTATTAAAAGTGTAGACGCTAAACTTTGAAGGTGCTTAGGATATTAGAGAATACATGAATAACAAATAAAAAATTGAAAAAAGTCTCTCCAAATCAACAATTAAAACTTTACAAAACATTCTTCAACATTAACCAATAAAATTTAAAAATCTCATGAAAAAGATGGAATTTAGCATTTGGTCCAACCTATTTGGAAAATAATTGTTGTAGCCGTTGGTTTAAGTACTTATAATCAATGATTTTGGATAAAAAGGTTGATACCGACGATTCCAACTGGTTTACAGTAGTCTGTTAATTCCGTAATACGGAGGGCATACCTGCCAATTATAGTCAATGATTTGAAAATTTGCATCGCTTAATTATCCTTAATTGATTTATTTCAAAACATTATTCATATATATATATATATATATATATATAAAGTGGTTCACATTTGAACTTTCCTCTCTCTCTCTCTCTCTCTCTATATATATATATATATATATATATAAGGATTGACAACAAATAAGAAGGCTACACATATGAATAATCTGTACAAAGGTTCACATATGCATCTTCATATATATTTTTCCAAAATTTTCAACGATTCACATTTAAACCAGAGCTTTTTAACTTCTCATGATATTTCTTCTTATTATTTGAACTTGCCACTATTCATATAATATCTGAATTTGAAATATAAACGTTATACTAATCGTCAAATGCCGTAATTTATATATTTAATATAGTAGTCATCTTAGATAAAACACAGACGTATTGGAATCAACTTTTACTGTCATCAAAAGCCTGCCACTTGTCAATGAGGTTCTACCCCGTGGAAACGCTATTTAATGGAACTTTAACTTTAGCTGATCGTGACCAAGAAAGCACCGGTTTCGCTTGGTGGTATACTAATGTCATCGTTAAAGGGTCAATTTCTTACTCAATCTGTATTATTTTGTACATCCTCACGCATGTAATAAAGTTATTGGAATCAACTTTCATCATAAATCAAAAGTCCGTCACTTGTCAATATTGACCAAAAATGTACACTAAATGTCATCCTTATCGTATCCATTTTTTTAGCCTGCTTGTATTCTTTTATACATCCTCATGCAAAGAGTTAAATTCAAGTATATTATACATCTTATCACGCAAAACCTACTTTTAATTGGTGTTTGGCTTGATTTCGTCACATGTGTTCCATTTATTAGATAGTAATTTTTATTTAATCAAAATGCAAAGAACTTTATTTTAATTCTATTTAACGTAACAAAATATATTCTTGTCTCAACAAAATCAATTTCTATTTAATTTTTGAGTAAACTTTGATTTTGGTTCTCATAGTTTATTGAAATCTTTGAAAATGAAATCTAAACTTTAATAACTCTAAAAACGGTCCCCTTAGGGGCTGTTTGGCAGTTGCTGAATAGTTTAGTACTGGATGATTAAGTGGTCAGAATGATTAAAAGGCTCGTATAATATAATGCAAAATGAAATAGGGTTGTTTAGTAACTATTGAAAATGAAATCTAGGCGCTGAATGCTTAAGGGAGGGGTGTAAATGAGCCGAGACAACTCGCGAGCTACTCGAGATCAACTCGGTCAAAACTCGATCAAAACTCGACTCGAATGAACCCGGTCAAAATTCGACTCGAATAAAACTCGACTCGAGATACTAACGACTCGACTCGAACTACCTGATACTCGGTTCGACTCGGCTCAATCCAAGAAAACTCGCGAGCTACTCAAAATCGACTCGGTCAAAACTCAGTTAAAACTCGACTCGAATAAAACTCGACTTAAGATACTAACGACTCGACTCGAACTACCAAATACTCGACTCGGCTCGGCTCGTTTACACCCCTAGGGACACTCGAGTTGCTAAATCATTCAGAATGATTAAGAGGCAGATTTTTTTTCTTGCCAAACATGATTTACCTTTTAGTGGTTGGTTCAGAGAATGCCTCTTAATGGAACTGTTAAGAGGTAAATAAACATCATCTAACTTTATTAGTTATATCTGTTAGAGAGGCAGAGGTATTTTTGTCCATTTGATTCCTTTTCTTTTGACCAGGCTAGGCCCATTAAACATTTAATCAAGATGCAACGAAACCTTCGATCAAATATAATCAAATACAAAAAACCTTTGATTAAACCTTTGATCAAATCGAGATGACCTTCATCACACCTTCGATCAAATACTTTTAACATTCAATTAAACCTTCAATCAGATCGAGTGCATAAAACCTTCATCGTGCCTTCGATCAAATACAAAAAACCTTCGATTAAACCTTCAATCAAAGCGAGATGCAGAAAACATTCATCACACCTTCAATCAAATACAGAAAACTTTCAATCAGAACAAGATGCAGAAACCCTTCATCCAACCTTCGAGATGCAAAATCGAGATGCGAATCGAGACCCTTAATCAAACCTTAGAGCAAATCGAGATGCAAAAAAACCTTCAATCAAACCTTCCAAACAGGGGCGGAACTATTCATAGTTCAGGGGTAGCCCTCGCGACCCCTGAACTTTTACCCGGTAGTGGAAATTTTATTTTTTTTTACGTTTTTCGTTCTACCGACCCCTGACATGTATTTTTCGCGACCCCTGAGATTTTTTTTCGCGACCCCTAAGATTATTTTCGCGACATCTATTATGAGTATTATCTAATATCTAAAAGGATAATTTAGTAGTTTTCTATTTTTTTTATTTTACATTAAATACAGGGACCAAATCTATAATTACAATTTACAAGTGAACTTTACCATTTTTACCCTTGTAATTTAATCAGACCTAAACCCTACTTTCATTCAACATCGACGCCCCCAATTTCTGAATTTCCCATCGCTGACCACAGACTACTCCTAGACGTCGCCAGCCACCGTACGTCGCTGCTGCTCCAGAACGTCGCCGGCCACCTTCTCTGCTGCTCCTCGGCATCTCCGGCCACCGCGCTGCTGCAGTGCTGCTCCAGCCTCCAGAAAAGATATGATACGAGAGGCAAAAAGAAAGAGAGTAGCAGACGGAATTCGTTCAGGTGAAATTAAGACCGGAAATGGATTAAACCAAGAGAGTTCACTACTACGATCCGGAGATACAAGATGGGGTTCTCATCATGCAACAATCGTGAGTGTGTTAAAATTATTTCCGAAAGTTGTTGACGTGCTTTGTTATGTTAAAGAAGAAGGAGATAACACTCAACAACGAAGTAGTGCAAAAGGTATTTTATCTTATTTTAAAAAACTTGAATTTATTTTTAATGCACTCTTGATGCAAGAAATTTTAGGGCTCACAAATAGTCTGTCAAAACATCTTCAAAAAAAGAACCAAGACTTGTTAGAAGCGAGTAAGTTGATAAATGGAACAAAACAAGCCTTGAATGACTTAAGACAAAATGGGTTTTGAGGATTTGTTGAAAAAAGTCACTTCTTTTTGTGAAACCAACCATATTGAAGTATTGGACATGATGGGAAGTTATGGTAACCCAAGGAATCGGAGGAATGTCGTTACTAATCGACATCATTTTGAGGTTGAGATTTTTAATACAGTTTTGGATATTCAAATTCAATAGTTGGGAAACCGGTTCAATGAGGTATTAACTACATTGGTAGGAAATATGTCGGGTTTAAATCCTTGTAATGGGTTTTCTAAGTTTGACATATCTAAGATAGTAGCCTTTTCTGAGATGTATCCGGTTGATTTTACTATGAACGAAAGAGCATGTATATTGGGTGAGCTTAAGGTCTTCTATTACTCTGTAAAGGAAGACGAAATATTTGCGAAATTGGATGGAATGGGTCACCTAGCTCGGCTAATGGTGGAGACCGGAAAATATCTTTCTTTCCCTTTATTTTATTGGATTTTGAAGCTGGCATTGGTTTTACCGGTTTCAACCGCAACAGTTGAGAAATGCTTTTCTAAAATGAAACTTATCAAAACGGACTTGCAGAATCGAATGGGGGACGAGTATTTGAACAACACTATGGTATGTGCGATTGAAAGAAAGACATTTGACGAAGTAACGAATGAGGATGTCATGGAACGTTTTAAATACATGAAGGACCGAAGAGGAGAATTCAAAGATCGATTAGGTATTTGTTTAACTTCCTTTATTATAGTGTTTTTTTTTCTTTTATTTATATAATTACACGGTAAAAAAAAAATTACGCGACCCCTGAATTTGATGTCTGGTTCCGCCCCTGCTTCCAAATGCATAATCGAGATGCGAATAAGAGGGTGATGGGATCAAAGATTTGTAGAAATGCGAATAGAGATGAACAAGACAGTGACGCGTGTCGATCAAAGATTTGCAGAATGCAAATCGAGATGCACAAACCAAAGGAGTGTTAGCCTAGTGGTAAGGCTTGGGCACTACATAGTGGTGAACCTGAGTTTGAGCCCTGGGGGACGCATTCTAGAGGTTCGGGGGCTTCGACCCGGGCTGCATGTTTTAGCAGTCGGGCTTTGGCCCAAAATTACCAAGGATTAGTCTGGGCCCAATGTGGTCTGGGATACCTCTTCCAAAAAAAAAATCGAGATGCACAAATATTTTATTAAAACAAAATAAAAAATTCACAAATAAATACATTACCATAAAACAATGTCTTAATTCTTCCATTAATTTGTTTTTATTACCATCTATTCTTCCATTAAACTTTCAATGAACACGCTTGTCTAATGCTCCTGATTACTTTGGAGGATGGCAAAACAAACAATCATATGATGGGAAAACACATCTTTCGATCCCATAAAATATTGTCCTAGTGGTATAAATTTAAACATAACATGGGTTATCAAATGTTAAACGAATTTCAACAAATATTCGATGATTATAATGAAGCTATCGTAATGAGAAGTTACTCATAAGAAGACTTTATATCATAGATTTCAATTGGACAAAAATATCATTGTCACTGATAGAGAAAACTAATAAAGTTAATGACGGGAGACCATTTTCAAAGGAAAATAAGAACCACAAAGAAGGTTTTTAAAGTTATTAAAGTTTATGTTTCACTTTCAAATATTTTAGTAATCCGTGGAATCAAATTAGAGTCTACTTAAAATTTTATTTTAGGACTAAATTATCCGATTATCAAGTTACATCCTCCATAGACTAGCTCGGTTATTTAAGTATTTATGGACACAATATATAGTTTTTAAATAATAATCAATTATTTATTGACTTATTGATTTTTACCATCACAAAACCTAATTCAAACATTTTTTTTTAAAGTTCATTTTTCTACCACCATAAGTGAATAAATACTTTTGGACTCCAAAAAGAACTCCCAAACACTTCCTGAAGTACCTACGATAAAATTTGATACGAGCAGTAAATTTATTTTGACGAAAAACACCAAACAGTATTGTCACAAGTACTCTTATTTATGTTAAAATTAGATTAAATCGTATGTTAAAAATGTTTAAATAAGTTTTAATATTGATATATATGTGAGAAAATTAGTAAGTAAGTGTGCAATTAACCTATCCCAACATAAAAACATATGATTTGGTGTAAGATTTAATATTCGAATTGGTGTAACATTAGTTTCTTAGTTGGATGAATAAAATGAATTTGGAGGGATTTAGTTTTAAATCCATTTAGACTGTGTTTGGCAAGCATAAGCTAGCTTATAAGCTAGTCCATCCAAACATGTACCAGGAAGCTAGCTTTTTGAAACGCTACTTTGAGTAGCTTATGAGGAGCTTATTGTAGCTTTTTCCAATTATACCCTTATTAATATTAATTATTAAATTCAAATATACCCTTTTTGGTCATTTTACATACTCATAAGCTAGTTTTTGCCAAACATAATTTGTTCAACAGCTAGCTTATCAGCTACTAGCAAGCTTATCAATCAACAGCTAGCTTATCAGCTATCCGCTAGCTTATCAGCTACCTAGCTTATAAGCTACGCTTGCCAAACATAGCCTTAATCTCATGTTTGGTTACCAAGATTGTCCAAATTTTAAATCCTATGATTAACTTAAAATCCTTAAACATATGATTTTGAAATCCCAAGGTAATGGCTAAATAGGGCTGTCAAAAAGTGACCCACCAACTCAACCCAAACCCAACCCAATAGTAGCAGGTTGGGTTGATATTTTCAACCCATTTAAAATAAATGGGTTAATCCGTCAAACCCATTTGTTTAATTATTTGTTTGTAATTAAATGATATTTTGTTTATAATATGTCCTTTTACCCCATTTTTTTCTTTAAACTTTGTATAAATAAGTTAATATTTTATGTTATCTATATATAACAATACTTACATACTATTATATAACAGGGACGGACTTGCAGTGGTGGCCACGGTGGCACGCACTAGCGTATCGTTCATCCGTTACAGTGTAAAAGTCGTGAAAGTGCCACCGTATTAATTTGTTGTGTGCCACCATATGTATTTTAAAACTGCAATAAAGACACAAACTCTCCTTGGCTGAGTTAGGTTGTGTTTAGTTGTGGAAAACTGTTTTTTGTTTTCCAAGAAAATGAAAACAGAAAACGGAGTTGATTTTTCATTTTCAGTTTTCTAGGAAAATTTTGGAAAACTTGTTTACTTGAAATCATGGAGTTTTCATTTTCCATTTTTAGAAAATTAGAAAACTCGTTTAGTTGTGCATTTTTCATTAATTTTCATTTTCCATTTTCCATTTTTCCAAATATTGCAACGGCGGCGGTGACGATGGTGGCGGTGGCCTTGGTGGTCTCGACGGTGGTGGTGGTGGCCTCGGTGGCCTTGGCGGCGATGGCGGTGGCCTCGGGGGACTCGGTGGCGATGGCGGTGGCCTCGGGGGACTCGGTGGCGATGGCGGTGGCCTCGGCGGCGGCCTCGGTGGCCTCGGCGGCGACGGCGGTGGCTTCGGGGGCCTCGACGGTGGTGGCGGTGGCCTCGGCGGCAACGACGGTGGTGGTGGTGGCCTCGGCGGCGACGACGGTGGCCTCGGCGGTGGTAGCGGTGGCCTCGGTAGCGGCGGCGGTGGCCTTGGAGGCCTCGGCAGCGATGGCGACGGTGGCGGTGGCGGTGGTGGCGACGACGGCAACGGAGATGGTGGTGGCGACGGTGGGGCGGTGGTGAGAGGGTGGTCGCGGCGGTGGTTGAGGCGGCGATGGCGGCGACGGTGGTCGCGGCGACGAGAAGGGGATGATGGTAGCGTGACGACGGCGGCGGCAGCGAGCGGCGGTGGTTGGTGGCGGTGGCGGCAAGCGGCGGCGGCTGGTGGCTGGTGGCGGCAGCGGTAGTGGCGGTGGCCGTCGGCGGCGGCAGGCGCGACGGTGGCGGTGGCCGGAGCCGAGAAGGGGACGGCAATTGAAAATAAAAATGGAAAATGAAAATGAGAATTGGAAAACTATAAAAAGTAGTTTTCTAATTGAAGTGTAAATTTGGAAAATGAAAATTTTGTTTTCTTGGAAAATTTTTTCTAAATTGAATCAACTAAACAAGTTTTCTAAATTTTTAGTTTTCATGGAAAAATTTTCTAGAAAACAGAAAATTTTTCCACAACTAAACACACCCTTTAGTTTCTTGTTTTCTAAAATGGAGGCAATAGGTTCAAATCTTGTTAGAGTTATTTTTTTTAGCTTTTAGCTTTTAATATCATATTTATCAGTGTTTCTTAAACAATTGTAATAACAAAAGTTGAACATAAGACTTTTCATTTAAAAATCGAGAAATCTAACCAATATTGACTTAATAAAAAAAATATCTCTACAAATGTTCCTTTAAATGGTGCTACTGTTAAAAAAAATTCTAGGTCCGTCCCTTCTATAAACCTTTTATAGAAGAAAGACGTAAAGATGGTGGTAAATGGTTGAATTATGGAGATGGCCTATAAAGATGATGGTGAGATCTTGGTGGAGAGTCACATGTAAAACGTGTTCAATCAATTCACTGCCTTCTTAGATTCGAAACTTTAAGCACGGTTTTTCATAGGAAAAAAAAAAAAAAAAAAACATGTTAAAAGGTCTTATATTGTAAAACTAAAATTTACAAATTAAGAGCATCTCCAACAGAATTGCTAAAATAGAAAAAAAGTGAGTTTTTTCTTCCTAAGTTGCTCCAATAGCATTGCTAAACCAATTGCTCAAATAGAAAATTTTAGAGTTTTCTCTAAATATAAAGATTTCTTCAAAACTTCTAAATGATGAGAGAGAAACATTTTTTTAATGTATTCCACCAATGACATAACTTATTTTTTAAAGTTTTTAAAAAATTTATTGAGATAATAAATATAATGTATATTTTAATAATATAGATGATGATAAAGCCTCTAAAATACCAAAGCTGTTGGAGATTAAAAAATAAAATTTTAGAGATTTTGATCTCCTATTCTCTAATTTAGAAAAAATATAGCAAAGCTCTTGAAAATGCTCTAATATATATGAAATAATATCTCAAGTGCTAGATTTTTTATGAAAAAACATCATCATATAAAATAATACGTTAAAACTGGTTTTCACTAGTTTTAAAAGATGATGATGAGTTCATGGTGGAGAGTCACATGTAAAAGATGTAGTGTTAAATCAATCAGTACCTTCTTATATTCGAAACTTAACAAAAAGTACATGTTAAAAGGTTTTATGTTATAAAACTAAAATAACAAACGAATATATATGAAATAATATAATTTTTTCTATAATACCTACAAATTAAATTATCCCTCGTGTATATATATATATATATAGGGGTTAGGTTCAAATATGAACTCAATTTTGGTTGTGAACGTGACGACGAATCTCAGCCACATATTTGGTTACGATGGACGCGATCACGGTGGATTGACGCGATTCATGGGAAGGTGGAGATTAATTATTAAAGGAGGGGACCCGTTCAAAGCCGCTTTTATTGACCAGATGAATGGCTGAGATTCGTCCCCACGTTCACAACGAAAAATGAGTTCACATTTGAACTCCCCCCCCTCTCTCTCTATATATAGATATAGATATAGATATAGATATAGATATAGATATAGATATAGATATAGATATAGATATAGATATAAGGTCATGTTCAAATGTGAACCACTTTTTCATTGTGAACGTGGGGACGAATTTCAACCACGCATCTTCGGTTACGGTGGTTGTGATCACGGAGGATTGACGCGATTCATGGAAAGGTAGAAATTATTAAAGGAGGGACCGGTCAAAGCCGTTTTTATTGACCGGATAAGTGACTGAGATTCGTTCTCATGTTTACAGTGAAAAATTGGATCAAATTTGAACGTTTGCTATATAGAGTTACCTTCATTTGTGAACCATCTATTTTGTGTTAACTATGTGAACTTTTTTCCACCAATCAAAATTGATTTTGTAGGTTGGTTTAGTCCGCTGCTTTATTTAAAGAGGAGGGGTGTAATTGGTATTTCACTTATTATTTATTATTTGAATATAATTCCTATAATTAAGCATAAGATAAGTTTGGCAGTTTTTAAATGAAACCGAATTTATTTTGAAGATTTCCTAATCGTGGGGTTGATGAGTTCTTGTTTTCTTCAAGATAATGGATGATTTTTTTTTGAAACATAATTCATACCATTACCATAAAACCAAATACACCCTCTTTGTGAAGGCCAAACCATTAAATCAGACACACCATCGTCTATCTTGTTGATGGGAAAATCTTAGGCATCCTTCTCGATCGTCTGTCTCATTGCCACCGTCTACCTCAACGCCGCCGTTTACCTCTTCCATCATCTGCACCGCTGCAATTGGCCTCCTCTAACGTATGCATAGCCGCAACCGTCTTCCTCCTCCACGTTGTGCACCTCCGCCGTGTGTACCGCCTGAGTGTACAACTGTTGCGCCGGAGTGCATTGGTGTTGCGTGGGAGTGCACATGTGTTTGTGTCGGAGTGCACACGTGTTGCCCCGGAGTGCACACATGTTGCGCCGGAGTGCACCGGTGTTACACCATAGGGAACTAGAGTTTTGAAAATTTAAAGCCTTTCTATTTTTCTTGTTTGAAATTTGAATGTATTTCAATTTAATGTGTTTTCCCAAAATACCCTTGTGCATGTATGTTGAATGAATTTTTAAAATAGAAATCATTTAAAATTTCTTAATAATAGGAGTTTGATCTGAACCGTCGATTTAAATAATTAATGGTTGTGATGGGTTAACACAGTTAACACAAATTAACTGGTTCACAAAAGAAGGTGACTCTATAATAAAATAATAGTTATCTTTTAAATAAAAATTTAAAAGAAAGAAAAGGAAATACTAAAATATATATTATTTAATGGATTCTATTTTTAACAAAATTAGATGAAAGAATCACCTCATTATGCTTTTGCACATTATTTGTATTTAAAATACGAAGACAAAAAGATGAAAAATGAAAAACACAAAGAAACAAAATCATATCTTATTCTGGAGTTTGATTTTTTCCCTCCCAAGATCCAAAGCTAAAAGTTGTAAATAGATAACGTGTTTTTTGTGTGAATCAAAATGGATAACGAGATTATGTGTCCCAAAAAAAACCCCATTAGGAAGACAATGGAGATCACACATTCCTAATATTATCACAACAAAAAAAAAAATATGAATTTTTTTATTGAATATATATAGAGAGGAATAATCAAATAAAAACCATTTTTTTGTAAAATCCTTAAAAATCAACTAAAAAATAAATTTTTTTTATCAAATACTATGATATTAACTATTGTTACACATATATTTTTTTTTTCATAATGTAAGTATCATCCATGAAAAAATAAAGTTTGTATTCATATTATGAATCGAAAATATACCACATTTTTATTCATATTATGAAACAAATTCATGGATGATATTCATCTTATGAAAAAAAATATATGTGAAACAACATATCAATTCAAACATTTGATGGAAAAAATCGTAAAAAAAATTATTTTTTAGTCGGTTTTTACGGATTTTTAGAAAAACGTGGTTTTTACATGAAGCCTCCTCTATATATATATATATATATATATATATTATATAGAAAGAGAGATAGATTTAAGATGGTGTTTTTATGAGTTCCATAATATCATTTAAATAACACAATAAATGTTTACTTTTATAGGATTTTGTTGTAAATGTTTAGTTTTTTAAAGACTTTCTAGTTTTACTACTCATTTTAATGGAAATACAATATTTAATTGGACACACACAATATATATATATATATATATGAAATTTCAAATGAAAACCCATTTTTTATTGTGAATGTGAGGAATGTTAAGATCGTGCTACGGGACAATATTCACTCTGAATGCCATGCATTATCTAGACTGAATAAAGGCGTCTAAGCTTTATTCACTTTGAATAATATTGTCACGTCGCACGATTTTAGTGGTTTTCACGTTTACAACCAAATTTAAGTTCACATTTGAAGATAATCATATACACACATACATAGAGAGAGAAAGAACTAGTGGTAGCTGTGGTCTCTTGAAGTCATGGGTAAGGGTCTTCTTTTAAGAACTTACTAATTTGTGAGACTCATGAAATCCAATCTAAATCACAAAAAAAAAAATCAAAAAGTAATTTGAATATAAATAAAACCCTTTTCTCTTTTCTATCCTATTTTTTTTCCAATATTTTCTCTCTTGTCTCTCTCATTTCCCAATCATACATGTAAATTAATAATTAAATACAAACTTAAGATGAACACATTGTATATTTACAAGAATTGTTATCGTTTATGGAAATATTATGAACACAGTAACTCTAAACATACTACTTGTAAACACAAATGTGAACCTTGTATTGTAAACACCATAGTAGAAAAATTATTAAGATGATTGATTACCTTGTATGCACAATGTGTTCACCTTGTCTACACGATGTGCATATTAATACAGATATAAGAGAGGGAAAAAACATTAAATTATCTTAAAAATTTTATTAATAAATATGGATGGTTATTTCTTGATTATCTTATTAATTAATAAGATTAGTTATCTTACATTAGTGGATTAGAATAGATCTCATGAATCTTACATTATTTTGAGTTCTCAAATAATTAAACCCATATATATATATATATATATATATATACATATGGTCAAGTTCAAATGCAAACTCATTTTTCATTGTGAAGGTGAGGACAACAGAGAGCACAACACATGTCATGTTCACGCTGAATAATCATGTATAATTCGGAGTGAATAACCCAGTATTCAATGTTATTCGTATTATTCACTTTGAATAACATTGAATATTGGGTTATTCACTCCGCACAATGTTCTAAAAAACTCGCCACGTAGCCGCCATGGCGCACCATGGCTTCAAGGCTTGTGTCTCACGCCACGTTAAGCTCGTGGCACGCCTTGGCCTACTGCGTAGTTCTCCTAATACGATATTTGATTTTTCTTTACGTTTTTAAAGTTTTATTTGCTAGTTTTTAATATATAACATAATTTTAACTTGCTTATTACTATTAATTCATTGAATGACAATACAAAAGATACGTTTTTATATATAATATTTTATATGAACTAAAAGTTTGACGCCATAAGTCACGCCATGAAAACGCCATAGCTTTGTCATGGCTCCTAAGGCTTGAGGCTTGGCCTCGCCGCCACGCCTCGCCTCACGCTATTTAGAACCTTGACTCCGCATAATACATGATTATTCAGAGTGAACATGTCACGTGACGCGCTCTCGGTTGTCCTCACCTTCAGAATAAAATTTGTGTTTACAGCTGAACTTCCGTCTCTCTCTCTCTATATATATATATATGTATGTGTGTGTGTGTGTGTATATATATATATAGAGGGATTTTCTTTTGTGAACTTATTTTTGGTGTGAACTTCGCCAAAAAGTCGATTATATGATGAAATTGGTGCTTGAAATTGTTTAATATGATGAAATTATATTATATGATACATTTTTTGTTGAAATTGTTTCATATTTTTATGGTTTTACGTGAAATCAAAAGGTTTCATAAAAATATATGAAACAGTTTCATAAGAATGAAAAAAGCTACATAAAAAATACCGAACTACGAAATATTTTCACCAAAAAATGATTCATATAATATAATTTCATCATATAAAACAATTTCATGAACCAATTTCATTGATTTAACCTATGAAATCGTCGTTTTGTCTTAAGTTCACAAGTTCACATAAAAAATAAGTTCACAAAAGAAAATCCATATATATATATATATATAGAGAGAGAGGGGGGGGGGTTCAAAGGAAAACCTAAAAAATATGGAAAATTGAGGAACACTCTTGTACCTCTTCATCTGAACCGTATGCACTTGTGCTTATGGGCAATTTGAGTTCAATTTGGTTTTTATGCATAAACGCATTATGCATGTGTGCATATTACAAAATTACCCATACGCACAAGTGCATATGGTCCAGATGGAGATTTACAAGGATGTTCCTCGGCTTTTCATTTATTTAAGGTTTTTTCCTTGAATCTAGCCATATATATATATATATATGTAGGATTATTTAATTTTGGAAACCATTATTAGGATACAAACCGTGTAAACCGTCGATTTCATTGGTTAAATTAATGAATTTTTTCATAAAATTGATAATTTGATTTAAATGTTTCATATAATTCTTTTCTTAATAAAAATGTTATATATATTTTTGTTTTTTTTTAATGTAAAAATGAAAATGTTTCACTAGATTAGAAATAATTCATGAAACAATTAATCATAAAGCGAAAATACATAAAATAATTTCATTTTTACATAAAAAAAAAACAAAAATGAAACAGATTCATTAAAAAGAGTTATATAATTTAACCAATGAAATCAACTATTTATATGTTACGATTGGTTTGTATTTTAATCGCTCCTCTATACTATATAAGTACATGCGTACGTATTTATAGAAGTGTTTGATGAGCTCAAATCGTTAAAGTCTATTGTAACGAAGCTAAATTAATTCACAAATTATAATAAAGGATATAATTTCTTGTAATAAATTACTAAATGGTGATGAATATGGTGTGAGTTCCAGGTTATATATAGAGGGGAACTTTCGATCTTCATATCCTATATATACCCTATCAAGACAACACCAAGAACCGTACTTGTTTTTCCAACCATTAAAATGTTTTTCACTTTGGAAAATTTTGTCCTCCCTTCTCTTTTTTTCTCCATTTTTGTTATACTTCTCATCAAATCATTTGCATCTTCATCAAAACCCCATAAAAACCTACCACCATCTCCACCAAAGTTACCATTAATAGGAAACTTACATCAACTTGGCTCGAACCCGCACCATGCGCTCCATGCCATGGCTCAAACATATGGTCAACTCATGTTGCTTCGCCTAGGCACTGTGCCTGTACTTGTAGCCTCTTCAGCTGATGCAGCTCGAGAGATCTTGAAAACCCATGATTTAATCTTTTCAAATAGGCCTATAATAAATATGAATAGCAAACTTACTTATGGCTGCAAAAACATAGCTTTCTCGCAATATGGAGAGTATTGGAGGCAAATGAAGAGCATTGCAGTACTCCATCTTTTAACCAACAAAAGGGTTCAATCATACCAACATGTGCGAAAAGATGAGACATCTATTTTGATTAGACAGATTCAAGAAACAAGTGAATCAGTGGTTAATTTGACCGAGTTGCTTATTTCTCTTACGAATAATGTAGTATGTAGGGTGGCTTTTGGCAAGACATATGAAGGGAAGAATTTCAAGGATTTGTTAGATAGGTTTTTGGAGTTGTTAGGAAGCTTTAGCGTCGGGAGTTATATTCCATTTTTAACGTGGGTGGATCGGTTAAGTGGATTAGAGGGAAGAGTTAATGGCGTTGCTAAAGAATTTGATGAATTTCTTGAGGTTGTTATCGATGAACATGTAAACAAGAAAGTGGTCCACGATGAAGGCCAAGATATTGTTGATATCCTATTAGAAATTGAAAGAGATGATACAATGGGTTTTCGTCTTGAAAGAGATGCTATCAAGGCTATTATCATAGTAACATTTCTTTTTCTTTTCGTGTTCTATACTACATATATTTTACATACTTCTTTTGTCATTATAATTTCACTGCCAAAGTACTCAACATTTGCAATTGACAAGATTTAGAAGGCCAAATTTAGAGTTCAACATGTCTTTGAAGTTAAATGCATGTACTTTCAATTTATGTTTTTGATTTCTTGCAGGATGTATTTGCGGCTGGAACTGATACTACTTTCACAAACCTAGAGTGGGCAATCAACGAGCTATTAAGACACCCACATGCAATGAAAAAGTTGCAACAAGAGGCGCGAGGAATAGGCCAAGGAAGATCAATGATCACTGAAGACGACTTAGTCAAAATGCCTTACCTAAGAGCCGTCATCAAAGAAACCCTACGATTGCACCCTCCAATCCCGCTGCTTGTTCCTCATGAATCAACACAAGACGTCAAATTACTTGGCTATGACATAGCAGCACGCACACAAGTGATCATCAACGCTTGGGCAATTGGAAGAGATAGTTCAACATGGCCAGAACCCAATGAGTTTAAGCCGGAAAGGTTTTTGAATAATCCTATTAATTACCTAGGGTTGCATTTTGAACTCATACCATTTGGTGCTGGACGACGAAGGTGTCCTGCCATTCAGTTTGCCATGGTTATGAACGAGCTTGTTTTAGCTAATTTGGTATATAAGTTTGATTTGGCCTTGGCTCAAGGAGAGTCATTAGACATGAGTGAGACCGCCGGCCTTACTGCTCATAAAAAATATCCTACATTTGTTGAAGTAATTCCTTATCGGTGTTGATTATGTATCATCCAATAAATAGTTTAAAATATGTTACTAGACAAACACAATAATATGTTAAAATTGTTTCTCCTTTAAAAAGCTAGTCCATTTGTTTATAATTTGTTCCCATGACATGTTTTGTCACTAGTTGTCTCATTTGCTTTTTGTTAAATATTCATCTATTTTGTTTTGAGGAAATTATATCGGTGGTCCAATGGTTTATTTAAATTTTGGATTTAGTCCCTAAAACAAACTATCTATGTTGGTAATCCTAACTTTTTATTTTAAGTAAATTACGAATTTGGTCCTTATAGTTTGGTGGTTTTTACGGATTTGGTCCCAAGACTTCATTAATTACGGATTTGGTCCCTATGGTATCCATTTTCTTTCGGATTTGGTCCCTATTATATATGATTTGTTTTGGATTTGGTCCTTGAGGTATGCATTTTTTTTGTTGAATTTGGTCCTTATAGTATGCACAAATTTATTGAATAGCCGTTAGGCTGGAGGACCAAATCCGAAAGAAAATGCATACCATAGGGACCAAATCCGTAAGTAATAAAGTCTAGGGACCAAATCCGTAAACACCACCAAACCACAGGAACTAAATCCATAATTTACCCTTTTTTATAACACCCATAGTCCCTCTACTTGAAAATGTTAGCTAGCAACAATAACTAAAAACTAACTTGTTTTTGAACAAACTATAGAGACCAAAAATATAATTTGCTCAAAAATTAAATGATTCACAATTTAGTTTAACCTTTTTCAATCAATTCTTGTTTAACATCAAAAAGGTACACATTACGATATCCTTCTTTTAATTGATCGTAGAAATTTATAATTAGTTAAATATTCTATGTCGTGATATTCGATTGGTCACAACATAGATTATATTGTGGTTCGAATGGTTTGCTTAGAGACAAGTTTGTCTTCATAGTAGCTGTTAACTAACTTTGTTTTAAGTGGAAGGATCATGTGTATTATGAAAATAAAAAGTTATAGACCACAAGGACCCACGTCTAAAATTTGAACAAACCACAAGACCACCAATCCTAATTCACTCTTTTGTTTTTAATACCTATAGTTATTGACTTATATACCGGCATGACTTAGTTATCATTTATTCTTATCTTTGAAAATAGGCATGATACCAACAAAATATTTATTACTTTATATCCGAACTAAATATGGACGTCCATGATGTGGCGTAAAATATATATTTTGATTAATTCAATTTATTTACTATTTAATTTACGTTTAGTAGTAATTTTTATTATAAAAATAATAATTAAGTATTTTTATAGTAATTATAAGTAAATCTTGTTTTTATTTTTCTTTTCACTAAATTAGATAGATTTATTAAATAAAAGATTACATGTCAATCAAGTAAGCCTAAAGGAACTGAAAGTGTAAACTGCGTCCAGATAAGACTAAATGAACTGAAAGTGTAAACTACCTTCAGATACATGTTTAGCCGGGAAAATACTAATTTCAGCTCATCAAAGGACGACACGTGACAAACCGGTTACTTATTTATCTATATATAAGTAAATTACAAAAATCTTTAATGTTGTTTTGTGATATTTTGGTTTTCGTCATTCAAGTTTTGAAATTAAATGGATACTATATTTTCGGTTTCATTACAGATTTTGTCAAAAAAGTCCGATAAAAACAATAAAATCCGATAATGACCTTAAACTCTATTCCAATAAAATCCGATAAGAATAAATGATAACTAAGTCTAAAGTAATAGATATAAAGCTCAATTAAGAGTTTCATCACTTAAGTCTATCCTGCTTCATAAAAACATATGGTGTTTTTTTTAAAGCAAATCTATTACCAAATACTAAAAGGTGTTGTTATATAGATTTCCTTTGACTTTTAATACACTTACATAAAAGAAGACCTTTTATATTAAATTCCATTTGTATACTCACATAAAGAAGCATTAGTTTGCAAGAAGCAAATCAATAAGCCCAACACAAGCACTCAACAACAATAGAAATACATATGGTGTTTAGAATAATGATGATTGAACAAGTTATATAATATATAGTTTATAAACACAACTATAATAAAACTAGAAGAATAGTGATTTTGATTTTTCAACTTTTTTTAGGGAGAATTGCACCTATATCTTTAAAAATTTAAGTAATTACATCTATATCCTTACAAACTTGTAAACTACATCTATATCCTTATAAAACCTAAGTAATTACACCTATATCCTTATACCTATTTTATTAATTTTTAAACCACTTTAAAATTATAATAAATATCTTTAATATAATTTAAATGTTAAAACCTAATCTACCCTTACTCTTCTAAATCAAAATCCATTCTAATTTCTAAATCAAAATCCATCTTGACATCTTCTTCCCTAATTGACAACCACTATCATGGACTTCTTCATGGCTTAATTTCTTGACGTCTTCCCTAATCGACTTCTTCCCTAATCCATCTTGACGTCTTCTTCCCTAACCAAGATTGGTTCATGGCACGATTCTGATCTCTCTTTATCAGTGAAAATAGCAGTTAAAATTTGGGGATAACACATCGTTATTGATTCCTTACTTGCTTAATTTGACATCCTTATGTACTGTTGTAACACCCCAAAATTTGGAGTCAACAAAAACTTTCTTTTAAACGAAAGGTGGTATACAAAAGTAACGCCATGGCGTGAGCTCTTCCCAAAAAGGGGTATAAGTAGTGTAATAATTACAACGTTTGTAATCAATTAAAGAATTACAATAACCACCTAGTCTAGTTCCGTCTAGGAAGAAGACTACAAAAGGGTTATCGATCAACAACAAGTCTCGCGGCCAAAGGACCGGTCTCTCAACTTTCCCCCATGCTCACTCAAAGTCCGTAGCCTACTTAGGAGCGGCGTCCCTAGTACCTGAGAGACACATCGACACCAAACAAGTGTTAGGCTAAAGGAGCCTAGTGAGTTGTACAAATAATACCATACATGAAGAATGTATTAAGACATGCGAGATATACAAGATTATACTAGCAACATAAATAGCATGTTAAACCGGTTTATTATTATCTTCGGAAACAATGGGCGCGACCCATTTCCACCAACCAATACCCCGACATTCGTTACTTCCAAACACCTCGATGTCCCGAATTTAGCATGACAACATCATCCGAGGCCCGCGCCCAAGGAGCAACCCGAGGGCCGGCGACATAGGTACAAACCCCAAGACTGTTTGGTGTGGAAATATTGCGTTGGTTCATCCATGTTATTATCATATAAGATCGTGATACGGAATTTAGCATCGTGTCACGTCCATGTTGTTTCATTCAAGACCACGATACTGAATTTAGCATAGCATCTCGTCTACATCATTTACATACAAAACCTCGACACTGAATTTAGCATAGCGTCATTGATAGAAGTATATATATCGAGGGTCTCAAGCCCCTTTACCTCATTTCATATACATATCCACATATTTGGGTATCAAACCCCTTTTATATAATTCCATGGGTTTAACATATACGGTAATCATGTACGATATTCTACCACATGTATTCAACCACATAACCCAAATCATTCATGTAGGCATAATCATCATACGTTTCATGAAAGCTTTAAACTCGACATGATAAGTGATTCATACTAAAGTCATATTCATCCACAAAATCAAGTAAGGAATGTAAAACCATCAAGATGATGTGCTCTCAGTTTTAACAACTCACCTTAGGGTTTCGTGACAAAAACCCCCAAATCCAAGATTTAGGTCAAATAACGAGCACAAACCTAGAATCAAGTAAATCGAACCCTAGGTTAGTTTCATAACTCCTACATGTAGATTAACCAACCTAAGAATGGTTTAGATAAGCTTACCTAGCCAAATCTTGAACAAACCCTAGAATGGAGAAGCACAAAATCCAACAATGGAGATTTGGGGTTGTGAAAGGTGGAGAAGATGAAGTGGGTGAGATGTAGCTTCCCCCTTAGCTAGCTCCAAGTGTGGATCCAACTTCAAGGTCTTGAAGAGCTTTGAAAATGGAGAGTGTAGGAAGAAGAATCAGCAAAATCGGACAAGAAATGAAGGAGTTATGACCAAATGAAGTGAGGAAGGTTTTAAACCCGATTTTCTCCAATGTGCAGACACCTAGCGATCGCTAGGTGTCATGGCTAGCGATCGCTAGCTTGGTCTTCGCGATCGTGAGTGCGGTAGCGAGCTCCAACAGCAACTTGGTATTTTTGGCTAGGGTGATAGCTAGCGATCGCTAGCACCTGTGTGTTTTCGGTGCGATTTTGTTTCGGCCATAACTTCTTCGTTATAGCTCCGATTTTGATTCCGAAAGAACCGTTGGACTCGTAATTGAATTTACTAACATATTAGACCATAAAATGCATGATTTGATCCAAGATTCTAAATCCCATAATTTATCAAAGAGTCGTTATGACACCGAAATTACGGGTGTTACAATCCTCCCCTCCTAATTAAAATTTCGTCCTCGAAATTTGTTACACCTATGCGAAAAATTGTGGATACCTCCGTTTCATGTCTTCTTCGGCCTCCCACGTGACATTAGCACCTCGGTGGTGCTTCCATTGGACTTTGATCATCGTCACCTCTTTATGGCGTAGTTTCTTCGTTTTCCTTTCTAAGATGGCTTCCGGTTCTTCTATACATCGGTTACCGGTATCGACTCGGATCTCCGATAACAGAATGATGCTCTCCTCTTTGGCTAGGCACTTCCGCAAGTAACACACGTGAAAGGTGGGATGTATCCCATCCATTTCGGGTGGTAGTTCTAGTCGATAAGCTTGAAGTCCAACCTTTTCCAAAATGGTAAACGGTCCTAGGAAACGTGGGCTAAGTTTCCCCCGCTTCCCAAACCGTATGATACCCTTCCAAGGGGACACTTTCAACATCACGCGCTCTCCCACTTGGAAATCTACGGGACGACGTTTCTTGTCGGCATAGCTCTTTTGACGGTCTTGGGCGGCTTTCAAGCGTTCGCGAATACCCTTCACTTTGTCTGCCGTCTCTTGTATGATCTCGGGTCCCGCGAATTGCTTCTCACCCGCTTCCAACCAGCACGTCGGCGTTCTACACTTCCGTCCGTACAATGCCTCGAACGGTGCCATCCCAATACTAGAGTGAAAACTGTTGTTGTATGCAAACTCCACTAATGGTAGGTGCGTATCCCAATTCCCACCAAAGTCGATAACGCATGACCGCAACATATCTTCTAACGTCTGTATCGTCCGTTCGCTTTGCCCGTCGATTTGGGGGTGGTAAGCGGTGCTCAACTAGAGTTTCGTACTCAAGCCTTCTTACAATCCATGCCAAAACTGGGAAGTAAATCGGCTATCTCTATCCGAAACAATCGATAAAGGTACACCGTGCCTCCTCACCACTTCGTTTATGTAGAGCTTGGCCAATTTGTCCATGGGTAGGGTCTCTCGCATCTCGAGAAAGTGCGCACTCTTCGTGAGTCGGTCAACAATCACCCAAATGGTGTCGTGGCCCCTCAAGGTTCTCGGTAATTTAGTCACAAAATCCATTGTGACATGCTCCCATTTCCATTTCGGAATCTCCAAGGGTTGCAAATTACCATAAGGCTTTTGGTGTTCCGCCTTGACTTGTAGACATGTGACGCACTTCTCGACGTAACTAGCCACATCAAGCTTCATGACCGGCCACCAATAGTTCATCTTCAAATCTCGGTACATTTTGGTGCTCCCGGGGTGTATGGAATACTTGGACTTGTGAGCCTCGTCCAAGAGTAACTCCCAGTTGCCGCCAAGCTTCGGTACCCAAATTCGGCCTTGAAACAATTTAAGTCCGCGGCTATCTTCAGTCAACAATTCCTTTTGCTTCACCATCACCTCATCTTTGAGGTTTTCTTCTCGAAGAGCTTCCGTTTGACTCGCCTTGATCCTTTCCATCAAGCTTGACACCACGCTAATCCGGTTGAGGGTTACACCGATCCCATCACCATGGTTCTTGCGGCTCAAGGCGTCGGCAACCACGTTCGCTTTACCGGGATGGTACAATAAGTTGCAATCGTAATCCTTTAGTAGTTCGAGCCATCTCCTTGTCGCATGTTGAGCTCCTTTTGATCGAAAATGTGTTGAAGGCTTTTGTGATCGGTGAATAACGTACACCATGTCCCGTAAAGGTAGTGTCGCCACAATTTCAAGGCAAACACCACCGCCGCTAGCTCCAAATCGTGCACCGGATAATTTCTTTCGTGATCCTTCAATTGTCGAGAGGCGTAGGAGATCACCTTGCCTCTTTGCATGAGCATGCATCCGAGTCCCATTTTTGATGCGTCGCTATAGACCACGAAGTCTTCTGTCCCGTCCGGTAACGACAAAATCGGCGCTTGACATAACTTTTTCTTGAGTGTCTGAAAAGCCTCTTCTTGCTTGTCGGTCCATAGAAACTTGGCGTTCTTCTTTGTTAACACCGTGAGCGACGAAGCGATCTTCGAGAAATCTTGAATAAACCTCCGGTAGTAACCCGCTAAGCCTAGAAAGCTTCTTATCTCTGACGGGTTCGTTGGCGACTTCCAACTCATCATGGCCTCGATCTTCGCCGGATCCACTTTGATCCCGTCTCGCGATACCACATGGCCTAGAAACTGCACCTCGTGGAGCCAAAACTCGCACTTTGAGAACTTAGCGTACAACTTCTCGTCTCTAAGCACGTTCAACACCTCTCGTAGGTGTCGCTCATGTTCGGCCTCATCTTTGGAATAGACCAAGATATCGTCGATAAAGACTATGACCGACTTATCTAAGAATGGTCTACACACTCGGTTCATCAAGTCCATGAATACCGCCGGTGCGTTGGTCAGGCCAAACGGCATCACCAAGAACTCGTAGTGCCCGTATCTCGTTCGGAAGGTGGTCTTCGGTACGTCATCCTCTTTCACTCTAACTTGGTGATACCCGGATCGTAGGTCGATCTTGGAGAAACACCCGGCACCTTGAAGTTGATCGAAAAGGTCGTCGATCCGAGGCAAGGGGTATTTGTTCTTTACCGTCACCTTGTTTAGCTCGCGGTAATCTATACACATCTGCATGGAGCCGTCCTTCTTTTTGACGAAAAGGACCGGCGCTCCCCACGGTGACGAACTCAGTCGAATGAACCCCTTCTTGGAGAGTTCTTGTAGTTGCGTCATCATCTCTTTCATCTCGGTCGGAGCCAATCGGTATGGAGCGCGCGCTATCGGAGCCGCTCCGGGCGTAAGGTCAATGTGGAACTCCACTTGGCGTTCCGGTGGTAATCCGGGCAAATCTTCCAGAAAGACGTCCGGAAACTCCCGCACCACGTCTACATCGGCGATTTCTTTCTTTTCTAACTTCGTATCCATAACGTAAGCTAGATAGGAGGTGCATCCCTTGGCTAGACACTTTCTTGCCTTAACCATCGAGATGGTCGTGTAGGTGCCCTTCTTTTTATCCCCGTACACGGTGATCAATTCCCCTCGAGGCGTTGGAATAGTGACCATCTTCTTACCGCAACCTATATTGGCGTCGTGAGCGCGCAACCAATCGATCCCTAACACTACGTCGAAGCTACCGATATTCATGGGTATGAGGGTCGCGGAGAAAGGTTCTCCATCTAACTCTATAGTGCACCCCTCAAAGCAATCTCGAACAGTCACAAGAAATCCACCCGCTACTTCTACTACTAACGCATCAGATAAAGGAGTGGTAGGCATAGTGAATTCCTTAGCTAAAGTATCATGCACAAAGGAGCGTTCGGCGCCTGTATCAAACAGAATAAGTGCGGGTATGGAGTTAATGAGAAACGTACCCGATACAAGATCGGATGTCTCCCTCGCCTCCGTGGCCGTCATCTGGAAAGCACGGCTAGTCACCTTCGGTGGATTTCCTCCCTTCGCGACCGATCCACTCGAACCCCCGGTAATCGCCTTCTTGAACTTCGGGCATGCATCACGATAATGCCCCGGTTCCTTGCAATCATAACAAACCGGCACTCGGGCCGCACAATCTTGGGTCACATGGCCCCTCCTCCCACATTTCCCACAATTAGTGGGGGTTAGGGGAAAATCACGGCGACACGGCCCAAAGTGCTTGCTTCGACATCCATTGCACCATTTCGCCTCGTTTCGGTTTCCACCTCGCTTCCCATCTTGAAAAGTCTTGCTCGGTCGGGCCGAGGCGGCGGCTTCCTCAAACTTTCTCTTTTGCCTGGCTTGGTAACCCTCTACCCGGGCTTGGGTGATGTCATCCTCTATCCTCAACGATTCCTCAATCGCTTCATGCAAGGTGGTGACCCTTGCGATCCTCACCGCCGATCTCATCTCGGCCGGTAATCCACGAGAATAAGCTTTTATCTTTGACTTCTCATCGGGAGCCAAGTGCTCCACCATCCCTAGCTTCTCCAAGAAATCTTTCGCATAAAACGAAATAGGAGAGTTTCCCTTCTTCATCGCTCGGAATTCGTCCTCGATCTTGTCAAGGGCCCGCTCGCTACAGTATTTCTCGAGCATCTTCTTCTTGAACTCGGGCCACGTGAGCCTAGCATAGATCTCCGGTGTGAGAGAAGTCCGGGTCAAGTTCCACCACGTTAGGGCCTCGCCCTTAAGAAGGTGTGATGCGAACTTGACTCTTTGGGAGTCGTCGCACTCGCTAGCCTCGAAGGCCATCTCCATCTCGCGGAGCCAATACATGCAAACCACCGGGTCGCTACACCCACGGAACTCTGGCGGCTTGCAACCCAAGAAGTTCTTGTAAGAGCACCCCTTCGCCTTAGCTTTCTCTTTCTCCTTGTCACCGGTGATCCGCGTCTCCTCGGTGACCACCAATGCTTCGACATCCCCGGAACCATTTCCGGCATTTTCTCCCACCGCTTCGTTCCGGCGTTGGCTAGCTTCGCGATCCTCAAGCATTTTCACGAAGGATTCTTGTTGTTTGTTCATGGCCTCATTCACGGCCTTCATCACGTTATCAAACATCCTCATCTCCGGGGTCACCTCGGTTAGTACCGGGTCCGGTTCCTCAAGGTTGAATCTTGGGACGTGTTCCGGTCCCCCACCTAGGACTCGAAGCCTCGGTGGACTCTCAACCGTCTCGACTCGGACATGTTGGTCGGCGGTTGAAGCGGTTTGGTCGGGTGGTCCTCTCGCGGCGCCCGTCTGACTACGGGTGTTCGCCATACAAATCTGTCACACACAAATGCACGAGAATAGGATAAGAATAGACTATTTTACGAATCTCAACATTTATCATCCTCATAATAACAGTTACTCAAACACTCGCGTATAACGCATCTATAGATCATTAGCTAGGTGATTTATGAACTAATCATACATAAGCATTTTCGTTACCATCATCACAACTTTGAATAAACGTGAATTCGTAACCCTATCACTCTCCCCACCTAAGACTTACCCAAGGTAGGTGATATGTCTAGTAGTGCACTAAGTTTAAGTCTAGGTATTCTATCGTCAACACCTAGTTCGCTTAAACTAAAGCTCTGATACCAACTTGTAACACCCCAAAATTTGGAGTCAACAAAAACTTTCTTTTAAACGAAAGGTGGTATACAAAAGTAACGCCATGGCGTGAGCTCTTCCCAAAACGGGGTATAAGTAGTGTAATAATTACAACGTTTGTAATCAATTAAAGAATTACAATAACCAGCTAGTCTAGTTCCGTCTAGGAAGAAGACTACAAAAGGGTTATCGATCAACAATAAGTCTCGCGGCCAAAGGACCGGTCTCTCAACTTTCCCCCATGCTCGCTCAAAGTCCGTAGCCTACTTAGGAGCAGCGTCCCTAGTACCTGAGAGACACATCGACACCAAACAAGTGTTAGGCTAAAGGAGCCTAGTGAGTTGTACAAATAATACCATACATGAAGAATGTATTAAGACATGCGAGATATACAAGATTATACTAGCAACATAAATAGCATGTTAAACCGGTTTATTATTATCTTCGGAAACAATGGGCGCGACCCATTTCCACCAACCAATACCCCGACATTCATTACTTCCAAACACCTCGATGTCCCGAATTTAGCATGGCAACATCATCCGAGGCCCGCGCCCAAGGAGCAACCCGAGGGCCGGCGACATAGGTACAAACCCCAAGACTGTTTGGTGTGGAAATATTGCGTTGGTTCGTCCATGTTATTATCATATAAGATCGTGATACGGAATTTAGCATCGTGTCACGTCCATGTTGTTTCATTCAAGACCTCGATACTGAATTTAGCATAGCATCTCGTCTACATCATTTACATACAAAACCTCGACACTGAATTTAGCATAGCGTCATTGATAGAAGTATATATATCAAGGGTCTCAAGCCCCTTTACCTCATTTCATATACATATCCACATATTTGGGTATCAAACCCCTTTTATATAATTCCATGGGTTTAACATATACGGTAATCATGTACGATATTCTACCACATGTATTCAACCACATAACCCAAATCATTCATGTAGGCATAATCATCATACGTTTCATGAAAGCTTTAAACTCGACATGATAAGTGATTCATACTAAAGTCATATTCATCCACAAAATCAAGTAAGGAATGTAAAACCATCAAGATGATGTGCTCTCAGTTTTAACAACTCACCTTAGGGTTTCGTGACAAAAACCCCCAAATCCAAGATTTAGGTCAAATAACGAGCACAAACCTAGAATCAAGTAAATCGAACCCTAGGTTAGTTTCATAACTCCTACATGTATATTAACCAACCTAAGAATGGTTTAGATAAGCTTACCTAGCCAAATCTTGAACAAACCCTAGAATGGAGAAGCACAAAATCCAACAATGGAGATTTGGGGTTGTGAGAGGTGGAGAAGATGAAGTGGGTGAGATGTAGATTCCCCCTTAGCTAGCTCCAAGTGTGGATCCAACTTCAAGGTCTTGAAGAGCTTTGAAAATGGAGAGTGTAGGAAGAAGAATCAGCAAAATCGGACAAGAAATGAAGGAGTTATGACCAAATGAAGTGAGGAAGGTTTTAAACCCGATTTTCTCCAATGTGCAGACACCTAGCGATCGCTAGGTGTCATGGCTAGCGATCGCTAGCTTGGTCTTCGCGATCGTGAGTGCGGTAGCGAGCTCCAACAACAACTTGGTATTTTTGGCTAGCGATCGCTAGGCACCTGTGTGTTTTCGGTGCGATTTTGTTTCGGCCATAACTTCTTCGTTATAGCTCCGATTTTGATTCCGAAAGAACCGTTGGACTCGTAATTGAATTTCCTAACATATTAGACCATAAAATGCATGATTTGATCCAAGATTCTAAATCCCATAATTTATCAAAGAGTCGTTATGACACCGAAATTACGGGTGTTACAACTGTGTAGTGGTTAAATTATGATTCTGAGGTTAGTTCATTTTAAATTTTGACATCCCTACTTTTACTTGCTAAAAGCTTGTGAGGCATACGAGGACAAAGATTCTAGATAAAATTCTCGAGATACAAAGGATGTCATATGAGCGAATATTGGATCCAAATTCGGAGTATAGTGCAAAGACGCATTAATCGGAAGCAAGGGTCGTTGGTTGGGTGGGACGTACCTGCTGGTCTGCAGTGCTTCGTCCCCCCCTAAGCAGCTGTGTGAGGTCTGTTGTGAAGTCTAATTTGGGGTTGTCTGATTACCGCTTGTAATCTTTCTGTCCCCTTTTGTTTCTTCTCTGTGCTGCTGTTTTTTTGTTTCTTGGTTATGTGTTTGGCTGATGTATCTCTTTGAGTTGCTGACTTTGTATCTTGGTTGTTGGTTTTTAATGGATTGGCTTTTAAAAAAATGCTTGTAAGGCATGCAATTGTTAGTAGCTTAAGGGATGCTTTTGACTAATAAGTGGATATGATTTAAAGTCACCTACACATCAGCTTACTACTTTGATCTTGCAATGCATTAGTTTTCCTCATAATGATGTATCAGATCCATTAGGTTCTCATTATGAGCAATTTAGCAAGTTCCTATTGTTAATTAAGAATGGATTTTTCAAGTTTCCTCATAATGATGTATCACATGCTGACTTTGCAAGTTGAACAATTTACCAAATCTGTTTGCAAAAATGGAATTTTCAATATCATTACATGCTGACTTTGCATGTTCTCGTTTTGAGCAATTTACAATTAAACCACTAAAACTAAATGCAGTAGCATCTTAGATGAAATGGAATCAAAGCTGAAAAGGGTTTTTTAGCATCTTAGATGAAAATTACACAAAAAGATGAAATTGATTTAGAAATAGATAAAATTGAAAATCGTGAACAATCGAAAGTCAGCAATAGAAATTCAGCAATCGAAACTCAGAAATAGCAGCGGAATTTAGCAATTAAAATTATGAGCTTCCATCTCTAAAATGACAACCAAATTCCTCAATTGAAATTTAGCAAACGAAATTCAGCATCGTGAACAATCGAAATTCAGCAATCAAAATTCAACATCGTGAAAAATCGAAAGTCAACAATTGCAAATCAATTTGGTTGTCGTTTTAGAGATCGAAACTCAGAAAGATGTCGATGGAGGAAGAAGCCAATTAGGAAAAAGAAGAACAAAGGTCGTTTGATTAGAGAAGAAGACGTCGTTTTGTTGATCAATGGAGGAAGAAAGCCGATTTGGTTGTCGATTGATGGTGGAAGAAGTCGATGATACTGGTTTGTGGATTAGGGAAGAAGACGTCAAGATGGATTTTGATATATAATTAAGGGATTTTGATTTAGAAGGGTTAGGGTTAGGGTTAGGGTAGATTGGGGATTTAATATTTAGGATATTTATTAATGATTTTAAAATAGTTTAAAAATTAATAAAATAGGTATAAGGATATTGTTGTAATTACTTAAGTTTTGTAAGGATATAGATGTAGTTTACAAGTTTGTAGGGATATAGTTGTAATTACTTAAGTTTGTAAGGATACAGATGCAATTCTCCCCTTTTTTTAAACTGCAATCATTTTATAGAACCACAAAGCAACACCCACAACCAATTACAAGAAATGAAAACATCCTACCCAATTAAAGCAAGAGCAGCCACAACCATTGAAATGCCACCCAAAATCAGCGACCAACAGTACCAAAGTAATCCTTAATTCTACGTCGTACCAAAGATATCAAACCAGAAAACAAAAACAACAAAAACGACACTACTAGATCGCATCGATGAGGGGCCCCGGTCTGTATACAAGGTGTAGACCGACTTGCCCCGATCACTTTGCAGCAGCCGGTTTTGGAACATCAGCAAATAATTCTCCGTCGCAAATTTTGTTTAGAAAATCTTCTTCACCTCAAAAGAGGGTTGAAGTATTTTTGTTTAACAATTTCCCACCGTTACGAAAAATTTGAAGTTGATGTTACCCAATATCCATTAGTCGTAGTTGTCGTTTAATTTTGTTTTAATTACTTCATGTCATATTATTTTCCCTTAATCTTGTTCCTTTCGTATTTAATTAGTTAATACTCCCTCCGTCCCAAAATTATTGTCTAGTTTTGACTTTTAAAAGTCTGCCTTTCTCGACTGTAACTTTAAATATTTTTGTTTCTGTTATATAATACTTGATGCAAAATATATGAATGGGTTGTGTTTTTAATGTATTTTCATTGGTATAATTTTCATCAAGTATTATATAACACAAACAAAAATATTTAAGGTCAAAGTCGACAAAGAAAGACTTTCAAAAGTCAAAACTGGACAATAATTTTGGGACGGAGATAGTAGTTAATTAAGAAAACAAATGAATTAATTCGCATGGTTAGGCCATGATCATTAAATAGTCAGTGTTTAGATCGTCTCCTCTCCTCCCTGAGATCAACTCGTATGCTACAAAACCTGTACGTTTATGGTTATAAATTTGAAACACATCAAGGTTTTGTTACCGTTGTCGGAGAGACGACTAGCTTATTAGACTGTATGGACTTAAGATGAGGTTTCATCAATAAATTATCAAAAAAGTGGTTTGTTTAACTATTATTGGTTTATTTGATACATTTTTGCCAACATTCGATGATTATTCATACGATTTTACATACGTATTTTCAAATAAAAACTTTCCATTGATTTACATATAAATGTTATCTCAACGTTCCTTTTTTATCTTCTCACTATATCTAGTGTTTTTAATTTTATTTGCAAATAACGTGGAGTGGGTCAATTTTATTGGATTTTGGCTGATTTTGAATCAAAATTGATGCAATTACAATCATACCCAATTTTGATCAATCAATTAAATCGATCGATTCTAGTTGAACCGTTGGATTTGACTTCTTACAGCCCTACTAAAGTACACATAGCTTGCCTACATTACCAAAACGACTCCCAATTTGCAAAAGCCCACTCAACCTACTTGGATTATTTAAGAACGGTTTGTTTTTATAAGTTACCTTTTAAAACCTCTTAAGTATGAAAATTAAGAGGTTTAGACTTAAGATCGTTTGTTTTATTTTAAAGAAAACGTCTGAAAACCTCTTATTGTCTTTTGAAATTTTAAGAGGTTCACTATACACCTTAGTTTCTTTATATATTAAATCCATTTTCACTAACAAAAGGATCTTTTCAATTTCATATCTAGATTAAGGTTTTTACAATTTCTTATGGATAATGGCATCAATAAAATCTTGTTCTATGAAATTAAATAGATTTGAATTTGTTTAGTTAAATTCAAGATTTCTATTTGAATCAATGCAAAATACCTACTATACTTGACTTTTCAATTCAACTCTAGAGCTTCTCAAAAGTCAAAAGCGAAATGAATATAATTCAGATTTATATCGTAATTAAGACCACAAAATAAATGTGTTCCATATAACAATTATTGTGGCTTCAAAGTGTATTACCATCCACAAGTTATTGTACAAAGACTACATGCCCAATTTAAAGTCGATGAAGAAGAAGACAACGGTGTTATTTTCAAATTGTTATCACCCTAGTCTTCCAATGTTGTGGCGGATTGATTTTCGCTCGGGAGTTCATAGCGTCCTAATCGAGTTCGAGACTTCCCGTACGCATGTCTGAGGACATTTAAGTGTGGCCATGTTTAGCCCCCAAAATTGCCGGGGATTCATAGCGCCCTAATCGAGTTCGAGCCTTCCCGTACGCATACTTGAGAATATTTAAGTGGGGTCATGTTTAGCCCCCAAAATTGTCGGGAATTAGTCGGGTTTGGTCTGGACACTCTTCCAAAAAAAAATGTTATCACCGTAATAGAAGGCAACTGTGGTGACCCTCTTTATCTTGTTTTTTTGCTTTTTTTTAATAATGGTAATACATAGGTATTTAAATTTTATATTACATAAAATTATGAATTAAAGAATTTTTTACTTCAAAAAATAAAAATCATTACTTATCGATAAATCTCATACCATTTCAACGATCTTTTAATTTTACTACTAAAAGTAGTTGTGTTTTGTTTTGATGGAAATTAACTTTACTAAAGTAGTTGTGTTTTTGTTTTGATGGAAATTAATACGATGTTTTGATTAAGTATATTTGTAGATAATGGTTCAAGTCGTAATCAATGATGGAATAAAATTTGTATATAGATTATAACATACATTAATATTATGGTCTAAATAACATAAATAGAGTTAGGTTTCAAGTTTATATATAGATGGGGAAATTTTGAACTTCATATCGTTTCTTTCAAGATTTGATACCAACATCAAGAAAATGTATACCACTTCCCTTTTTTTCCTCATCTCTTCTTTTTTTATTTCGACTTTGATCATTTTTCTCTTCAAATCACTTTTGTCTTCCTCAAAACCCCACAAAAACTTGCCACCATCTCCACTAAGGTTACCGTTAATAGGAAACTTGCACCAACTCGGCTCGAGCCCACACCATGCCCTCCAAGCCATGGCTCAAACCTATGGTCAACTCATGTTGCTTCGCCTAGGCACTGTGCCAGTACTTGTAGCCTCCTCTGCTGATGCAGCTCGTGAGATCATGAAAACCCATGATTTAATCTTTTCAAATAGACCAAAAATAAAAATCTATAGCATACTTACGTATGGTGCAAAAAACATAGCCTTCTCACAATATGGAGAGTATTGGAGGCAGGCAAAGAGCATTGCGGTGCTCCATGTTTTAACCAACAAAAGAGTTCAATCATACCGAAAAGTGCGGGAAGATGAGACATTTATTTTAATTAGAAAGATTCTTGAAACCGGTGAATCATTGGTTAATTTAAGTGAGTTGCTTATTTCTCTGACAAATAATGTTATCTGTAGAGTGGCTTTTGGTAGGACATACGATGGGAAGAATTTTAAGGATTTGTTAGGAAGGCATTTGGAGTTGTTGGGAAGCTTTAGTGTCGGGACCTATATTCCGTCATTAAAGTGGGTGGATCGATTGAGTGGATTAGAGCAAAGAGCCGAAGATGTTGCTAAGGAAATTGATGCGTTTCTTGAGGATGTTATAGAAGAACATGCAAACAAGAAAGCGGTTGAAGTTGAATGCCAAGATATCGTTGATATCTTATTAGAAATTCAAAGAGATAATACAATGGGTTTTCATATTGAAAGAGACGAGATCAAGGCTATCCTTATGGTAACAATTATTTATTTTTACGTATTCCCATATTAAATATACTTTACTTTTATGTAGTTACAATTGTTACGGCTTTATTACCAAATTACTCACCATCTATAACTGATAAAAGTTCTAGAGGTGAATTAAGATTGCTTTTTTGGACTTAAGTACGTCTATTTTCTTTCTATTCCCGGTTTCTTGAAGGATGTATTTGCTGCTGGAACTGATACTACATCCACAAACCTAGAATGGGCAATCAGTGAGCTATTAAAACACCCAAAAGCAATGAAAAAACTACAACAAGAGGCACGAGAAATAGGCCAAGGAAGAATAATGATCACTGAAGATGACTTGGACAAAATGCCCTACCTAAGAGCCATCCTTAAAGAAACTCTACGACTACATCCTCCATTCCCACTGCTTGTTCCTCATGAATCAACACAAGATGTTAAACTACTTGGCTATGACATAGCAGCAGGCACACAAGTGATTGTCAATGCATGGGCAATAGGAAGAGATAGATCAACATGGCCAGAACCGAATGAATTTCAACCGGAGAGGTTCTTGAACAGTCCTATCAATTATCAAGGTTTTCATTTCGAGTTGATACCTTTTGGTGCCGGACGTCGAGGATGTCCTGCGATTCAGTTTTCAATGGTTATTAATGAGCTTGTTTTGGCTAATTTGGTATATAAGTTTGATCTGGCTTTGGCTCATGGGGAGTGTTTGGACATGAGCGAGACCACTGGTCTTACTGCCCATAAAAAAGCTCCTATACTTGTTCTAGCAACTCCTTGTTTTGACTTGTGAGCAAAGATGTTAAGTTGAAGTTCCATCTTTAATCTTGTATTGTCCAATAAATTATTAAAAGGTTGTTTGTTTATTGTTTGTTCCCACCACGTTCTTGATAGTAAACTTTTGTGAATTTAAACATCTTATAAGAAAAAAATATACAATTTGAACATGAACACACCTAATATAACATACTAAGAATATTTACTACAATGAGTAAAAAAAACTATGCATTATTTTTGAAAACCTAATTGGTTGGGTACGTCGTATTGTTGCATTTTTGTTTAATGATATATGGGTTTAAAATAATATGATAACTAACATGAACACACCTAAAATAACATACTAAGAATATTTACTACAATGAGTAAAAAAAACTATGCATTATTTTTGAAAACCTAATTGGTTGGGTACGTAGTATTGTTGCATTTTTGTTTAATGATATACGGGTTTAAAATAATATGATAACTAATCATGGTGATTTGACCAATGCAATAGTTGTTGGTTTGACCTTAATAATAATAAAGCAAAGAGATCAAAACAATGCTTAAATATTTCTTGGGCTCAATCGTATAATTCAAGTTGAATCGATGCACATCATCACAATTTTGAAACATGTCAAAAGGTTTAATCTCAATTTTGACTTTTCAATGTCAATTTTTGAGCATTCTAAAACCACAATAAACATGATTCAATTTAAATCATATTTTCCACAAAACAATTATGTTCTGTTTTCAAAGTTCATTACCATCCAAAAGTTGTTGCACAATACCACATGCCATTATAAAGACAATGAAGGCTACAGAATAGTTGGGTTGTTTTCAAACAATTATCGCAATAAAGGTGAAAGCAGACGAATGAGAACCTAGCTTAGAGCATACGATAGAATATGTTACCCACATATTTCGAACATATGGACAAATTAAAGTTTGTGGCTCTTAATAATGTGCCACGATATTGGTTAAACGGAACAAAGCATAGTCGTAGCGCAATAATAGAGTGTTACAGGAGGAAGATAAAGTCGTAAGCTGAGACTTGATGAGTTGATTTTGCAATGTTCTTTTTAATTAAATAAGTATGTCGACTTTTACATGCATATTCTACAACTGATTAATATATTTGCTAGCCAAATTTTTGCCTAATCTTTTATATATTTTATAATTTCTAGTGGAATTTATAGCTATAGTTAACTTTTATTCTCTCTTTTTTAATGGCAAATAACTCACGCATACGTTCCGACTAATCCTCGACGGCCATCGATCGTCCTAAAAGCCGACCCATGGTTAGGATTGTCGCCACATGTTCACCTCGTGAATCGAACCCAAGTAGACCCCTGATGCCATCCAGTGTCCTTTCAGTAAAAGATATTACCAACCACTAGACAATACTACTTTAATATACTTTACTTTTATTCTGATTTATATTATGATAATTATCTTGTGCATTTATAGGTCCATGTTTCATAGCGGCCGCCATCGTTTCTCCGTTTTAAATTCTAGTATTTTAGAAAGGTACTTAAAATCTTGCAATAAATCAAAAGTTAAAGAATTTTAACCTTTTAAAATAAAAATTATTATTAAATTATAAATTTCGATCATTTTCTAATTTTATGGTGCTTGATTAGATATATTTTCTTAATAAAAATGTTTGGCTTAAACTTACTTGAAGTCTTGTACAATAAACTTTGAAGCCACAATAATTGTTATATGGAACACATTTATTTTTGTGGTCTTATGATATAAATCTGAATTGGGCCATATCCTTATCTCTTCTATTTCTTTCTATTTCCATTTTTATCTTATTTTTCTTTAACTCACTTTTATCTTATAAAGGATTTATAAGTTACACAAATTACAATTGAATTATTTTTTACTCAATATACCATTAATTATTTTTTGTACACAATATACCATTATGACCAGGTATAACCTATTTTTTATTACGTGACAATTAAATTATTAAATAATGCTTATGAGTAGGCATTCTCAATAGTATATTTAGTACAAAAATAGTTCAATAGTATATGTGTACAACAACCACCACTACAAGACACCACCACTACAACCACCACCACCACAATTACAGCCGCCACCACCACCACCACCACATCCACCACCAACAACAAGGAAGAAGCGGTTACGACGGCATCCAATGGTTAGCGGTTCCACAAAAATAAGAACCGAAACCGGTCCTGATCGGATTCGTATTTTTGGAACCGGACCAATTACATCGGTTCCGATTCCAAAACTAACAGTTTCAAACCAGTTACTGTTCCAAAAATGGATACCTAATTCCGATGCTCGGCCTAGATTCAAGTTCCAATATTATGCGTGGCCACCACTGTTTTCTTTGTTTTTCTAATTCTAATAATTTATAGAACTCGTGCATGGGCGCGACCTGCGGACATTATGCGTAGCCGCCACTTTATCCATTCGAGTCTTAATGAAAAATGAACCGAACAACCCCTTAGTGGCCACAGTTGTTGTGATATCTACAATTGAATCAGGGGAAGATTGGGATATTCCACCACTTCACCTTGGGCCTCAACTACGTTGCCAGAACCCTTGTAGTTAGTTGCATGCATCTTACCTAGGTTTGTTGGGTTTAATTTGGTTTTCATAAGAATGATTGTTCCTCCATACTGGATTTACTCAGTTCGTTTGGTTTAAGTTGGTTTTTATAAGAAAGATTGGTTCCTTCGCAACAAAAAACTTAGTACGAAGTTCATGATCACTGGTGAAAAGTATTAGTTTTATATCCTACCCCCGTCTTTCAGTGGGGGATTTATTGGGTTTGTTTGGTTTTGTTTAGTTTTGTATATGTGTAAAACCAAACTTGGAAAAGTAAAAAAACACGAAATGTTTCAAGTTCATACGGCTATCCACAACATCATATATATCCTCAACCTCCCGTGAGCCAACCGAATGCTTCCCTTCTCCTTATCAAAGCTATCCTAATCAAGCCCCCGATATTAAAAGTAACCTTGATAGAAAATATTCAAGAATTAACGACAATTACAACTTAGAACAAGTAAAGTTACGCCCTATGCATTTAACAACCTTCGTATAGATAATTGCTCAGAGGCTTAGAGCATGTCTTTGTGTAGGATATATTGGGTTTGTTTGGTTTGTAATGATAGTCGTTTGCCAAAGGCTATTGGGTTACCGGTAGAGTCCAACATAACAGGAAGTCAACATTTGTTGTACATAAATTTTATATACTTACAAAAAAGATTTTGATGAGTTTCAAAAAAGTCGGTTTCTAGTCACAATTTAATAGCTAAATCTTGCATACCCGTTTTCCGCTTATTTTCTTAGGTTACCAATGCACTTGCACGTGTCAGTTTGGAATCATCAAATTTGATCGTTGGTGTAGATTTCATCGAGAGCAATGAGTGGACAGGTTTGTTTGGTCCTACAAAACTCAATATTAAAACACTTATTTATTGTAACCGTCTTATAAACTAAATATTATTATAACATCTTTGTTAATTAAATAAATACTACACCATATTTCACAGCTCATAAATAAATTAGCTAGTTAAATTTGGTTTGCCTAATTGTCTTTTTATATTTTATACTGCAATTTATAAATACAATTAACTTTTATCCTAATTATATTGTGATACTTATCTTTTGCTATTCATGCAAAAAATTCTAGATTCACCTTTCAAAATCAGGCGTGACCGCCATTGTTTTCTTTGTTTTTCTAATTTTAATAATTTCTCTCTGTATTCAGAATTTTGTAAAGCTAAAACTTAAAGAATTTCTACCTTCATTAAATATAAGAAGCATGCATAACATTGGAAAAGATAAAACTATTTTTATATAGATTTATAATCTGTATCAATTTCTTTTATAATGTGGATGTGGGAAACTTTGGATTTCATATCCTATACCATAGGAGCATTTAATTGTTTCTTTCAAGGATTGGTATCAACATCAAGAAAATGCCTCTCACCTTCCAATTTTTCCTTGTCTCTTTTATTTCCTTTTCCATTTTGATCTTATTTCTCTTCAAATCATTTTTATCTTCTTCAAAACCCCACAAAAGTCTACCACCATCTCCACCGAGGTTACCGTTAATAGGAAACTTGCATCAACTTGGCTCGAGCCCTCACCGTGCCCTCCATGCCATGGCGCAAACCTATGGTGAACTTATGTTGCTTCGCCTAGGCACTGTGCCGGTACTTATAGCTTCCTCTGCCGATGCAGCTCGAGAGATTATGAAAACTCATGATTTAATCTTTTCAAACAGGCCAAAATTAAACATCCCTAGTAGAGTTACTTATGGTTCTAAGGACATAACTTTTGCACCGTATGGAGAGTATTGGAGGCAAGCGAAGAGTATTGCAGTTCTTCATCTTTTAACCAACAAAAGGGTTCAATCATATAGACATGTGCGAAAAGAAGAGACATCTCTTTTAATTAAAAAGATTCGAGAAACCCGCGGATTAGTAGTTAATTTGAGTGAGTTGCTTATTTCTCTTACGAATAATGTTATTTGTAGAGTGGCCTTAGGGAGGGCGTATGATGATGGGACGAAGTTTAAGGACTTGTTAGGAAGGTTTTTGGAATTGCTGGGAAGTTTTAGTATTGGGAGTTATATTCCATTATTAATGTGGGTGGATCGATTAAGTGGATTAGAGCAAAGAGCTAATGATGTTCTTAAAGAATTCGATGAATTTCTTGAGGATGTTTTAGAAGAACATGTAAACAAGGAAGTCGTTGATGTTGAAGGCCAAGATATTGTTGATATCTTGTTAGAATTTGAGAAAGAGAATACAACACGTTTTCATCTTGAAAGAGATGAGATCAAGGCTATTATCATGGTAACATTTATTTATAACTCCATATTTCTATAATTCACATGCCTTCTATCTTCTTGTATTTTTTTTAGTTGCAATAGTTATAACTAAACTACCAAATTGCACACCATTTGCAATAGAAAATATTTTAAAGTCGAAGTTTAGATCTTAATAATGTTTTTTTTAACTAAATTCATTGTTTTTTGTTCTTTATTTTTTGTAGGACGTATTTTCTGGTGCAACTGATACCACATCCACAAACCTAGAGTGGGCAATAACTGAGCTATTAAGATACCCACAAGCAATGAAAAAACTACAACAAGAGGCACGGGAAATAGGCCAAGGAAGAACAATGATAACCGAAGAAGACTTGGACAAAATGCCCTACCTAACAGCCATCCTCAAAGAAACTCTGCGACTACATACTCCTGTTCCGTTGCTTGTTCCTCATGAATCAACACAAGATGTCAAATTATTCGGCTATGACATAGCGGCAGGCACACAAGTGATAATCAACGCTTGGGCAATAGCAAGAGATAGTTCAACATGGACGAAACCCGATGAGTTCAAGCCAGAGAGGTTTTTGAATAGTCCTATTGATTACCAAGGGTTCCATTTCGAGTTCATACCTTTTGGTGCCGGACGAAGAAGGTGTCCCGCCATTCAGTTTGCCATGGTTATCAACAAGCTTGTTTTGGCTAATTTGGTATATAAGTTTGATTTGGCCTTGGAGAGAGTTTAGACATGAGTGAGACGAGTGGTCTTACTACTCATAAGAAATGTCCTATCCGTGTTGTAGCAACTCCATGCAAGTAGTAGTGTTAAGTTAAAACTTTATGTTTTACGTATTATGAAATAAACTTCTAAGATACGTTTGAATATACTATTAAAAATACGTTAACAAAATCATAATATATTAAATTGGTTATTTATAGCTATTTTGATTTTTATATGAAATTTCAACAATGAAATTTTGTTTTGTAAAGGTTCAACAATGAAATATTATGAACTAGGTGTAATACTAAATACTTTTTAGGTAAACTGAAAAATCAAAAATACAAAAGAAAAGAAGTACAACAAAAGTAAAGAATAGAATTAACGATAAAAGTGTGATAATTGAACAACAACTTATTAAATATTATTTAGATAAATTTATCAATACAGATAGATTTATTTATGAAAAGTTAATGGATAACAAACCAAATAAACCAAATTACATATTAATTTTTATTGCTTTTGGGTTTGCGACTATATACTCCTGTTCCGTTGCTTGTTCCTCATGAATCAACACAAGATGTCAAATTATTCGGCTACGACATAGCGGCAGGCACACAAGGGATAATCAACGCTTGGGCAATAGCAAGAGATAGTTCAACATGGACGAAACCCAATGAGTTTAAGCCATAGAGGTTTTTGAATAGTCCTATTGATTATTAAGGGTTCCCTTTCGAGTTCATACCTTTTGGTGTCGCACGAAGAAGGTGTCCCGCCATTCAGTTTGCCATGGTTATCAACAAGCTTGTTTTGGCTAAATTGGTGTATAAGTTTGATTTGGCCTTGGTTGAAAAAGAGAGTTTAGACATGAGTGAGACGAGTGGTCTTACTACTCATAAGAAATGTCCTATCCGTTTGAATATACTATTAAAAATACGAGAACAAAATCATAGAATCTATATATAATAAAAGAGTAACTATCATGACACGTGTTGTCTTCTGGTGAGCCGGTTTTTACATTTTCCCGCCAAAACATGAACCTTGACATAATTTACATTATCGGTTCAATCCCATTATTTTGCTTTTAATCTTCAGTTTTTTACTTAACACCCTTATAATTAGTTATATGTTTTACTTTTTATTTATTACTTTTTCATTTTTTATGTTATACTCTTATCATATAACACAAATAATCATATATTATGAATTATAATAAAATGCATTAAAATAACGTTTCTTTTTTTACAATTTATACCATTATAATCGTCTTGTCAATACCTTCGAAACCATTATTGAATATTTTTTATTTAATCCTAATATTAAATTTTAAGAATATATAAGAAGTAATATGTTTCACAATTCTTACGTTTTTATTTTACACTCTTATCATATTAAAAATACAGAATCATGGATTATTTAAAATACATTTTTTTAATAAATTGTATTAGTATAATTCTATTGTCAATACTTTCAAAATAAATTAATTATTGGACATAATAGTATTAAACTGTTTAAACATAAAGTAAATAATTTAAATTAAGCAAATAATATTTTTTAATTATTTCTTGAATGAATTAATATTTTTTAAATTATCCCGTGTATTAAATGAGATCAAATCTAGTATATTATATTTATTTACTTAAAAAGTCAATTTATTTATAATTTGTTTTGTCGGTATATTTTTTAATTTTTGTTCAAATAGTTATAGGCATGATACTAATTGCAAAATATTGATTATTTATAGTTATTCTTATTTTTATATGAAAGGTTTCATATGAAAGGTTTCAACAAAGATTTTTTTCAAAGGTTCAACAATGATATATTATATACTATAACATTTATGAGGAAGAGTTACTGTTCAATGAACAGTACTCTCTTGATATTTACAATTCCAGTCCTATGTTTTGATAAATATTCCTTTTGGTCCCTTAGAATTATCAACTTTTGTCATGCAGAAAAATAAAAATAATAACACAATTGAGTAAATCACAATTGTTGTCCCTATGGTTTGAGAGATTTCACTTTTGGTCCACAACAAAAGCCTACAAAAGCAAATATTAACAACACTTTTATTCCTTAACTTTTAAAACTGTTTTTTCATCCCTATAGTTTTTATTTTCATTTCATTTTCATCATTCCATCTAACTTTGTTAAATTAAGTGGTTAACTCATAAAAAAATATTTGATTAAAATACATGATTGATTTTTACAGTAGATCATCTTTATATTTTTTATTCTCAAATTACATATTAGATTTTGTTATTTTTACTTTATTTATTTATTTTATTATGACATTTTGTTTTATTGGTTGATTATAAATCATTATAACTTTAATAAAAAAACAATCAAATAATTTCTTTAAACTATTGAAAAGTACATGATTTTTTTTCCAAAGTTTAAGGTTAAAATTTGTTAAAATTGGTATTTTTTTTATTTATTGATTTATTAAATCTTTTTATTTATTTTATTAAAACTTTCGTATGACAACATATATATAAACTTTATATTTCATATAAATCAATGTTACTGCTTATGATAAAATCTATCGTTTATAACCCGATGCAAAGCCCGGGCTCTTAATAACTAGTTTATGAACAACTAGGAGTAATAATAAATATTTTTTAGGTTAAACTAAAAAGCAAAAATACAAATAAAAGAATAGAAGTAAAACGACTAAAGTATCCTCAAACAAGAAGAGAAATTAAAGTGAAACGATTAAAGTGTGATAATTGAACAACAACCTTATTAAATATTATTCAGATAAATTTCTCAATACAGATAGATTTATTTATAAAAGAGTTAAATGCAAATTTGGTCCTTATGGTTTACAAAAATTAATGACTATGGTTCCTCTACAAAATTTTTAACTAACAAGATCCTTATAGTTTTGGTTTTTATAACACATATGGTCCTTCTTATAAAAAAAATAGAATTAAGAAAGGGTAATTTTGTCCATTCACTTTTCCTATTTCTTTAATCTTAATTTATAACATATTTAGTCCCTCTTTAATTAATATATAAATATATATTTATTTGGCCCATTTTAAATATATTATATTATATTACTATTTTTATGCCAAAATATGTATATATTTCTTTATATTGAATACATAAATTTTAACAGCACCTCTAATTATATCTATTTACTTTACAAATTATACAAATATATTTTATATTTTTATGTTAATTTTATCATACATTTGAAGCAAATTGCAATATACTTAGTAAAAAGCACATCACTAATCTAAATTTTAGTATGAAAATAACAAAAACGAGTAAAAAAATACATAATAAGTGAAATTAAGAAATTACAACATCACGTTTAAAATAACACTAGCAATCAAAAACATGCCAAGTTTGACACCAAATGATTATACGAGATAAAATTGTGTCAATAGATAATTTATGAGAAAAACATAATAATTCTATTTGATTACATATGTGATTTATATTTATTTTTTTATCAGATGTATCTCTTTTCAATAATATATATCATAAATTGCAGTTTGTTTCAAATGGATAATAAAACTAACATGAAAATATAAAATGTATTTGTATAATTTGTAAAGTAATAAATATAATTAGAGGTGGTATTAATATCTATGTATTCAATATAAAATAATATATGCATGTTTTTTGGCATAAAAATAATATAGTATAATATATTTAAAATCAAGTAAACTTAATTTATTATATTAATCAAAGAGGGACCAAATATGTTATAAACTAAGATTAAAGAAATAGGAAAAGTGAATGGACAAAATTGCCCTTTCTTAATTCTAATTTTTTTTATAAGAAGGACCATATGTGTTATAAAAACCAAAACTATAAGGACCTTGTTAGTTAAAAATTTTGTTGAGGGACCTTAGTCATTAATTTTTGTAAACCACAAGGATCAAATTTGCATTTGACTCTTTATAAAAGAGTTAATAGATAACAAATCAAATAAACCTTTAAATTTCATACAAAATGGCAACCATAACTTTTAATGGTGATATAATGGATATGATTTCTAGATGTAGCCCATCTAAACCCTTCAATCTTCCCACTTATTCCTCATTGGGCTGATAAATGGCCTGTGGGCTGTGGGCCATAATAAAAATGAATCAAAAGCGTAATTTACTCTTCTATTAATAGAAAATCACGTTTTTCTTACCTACTGTTTGATGAAAATATATATTTTCATTCTCTCTTCTTAAATTACAGAATTTATTTCTAAAAAACTTCTTATGATAAAACTCATATAGTTGTTTTTTGCATGTAATTTATTATATTTTTTTATTTTTGTCCTTTATAAAAGTAGGATCAACCTCAAAAACAAAAATAATATTGAATTACAAAATGTAAACATGAAAATTGCAATCTCAAAACATAGATACAAAATTCATAGTTTTTAACAAACCATAAGAGCGAAAAGAAAAACATAATTTACCCCTTTCTTTTATTTGATTTCTATAGGATGTTCAAAAAACTTATCAATCCTTTTAAACTGATCGAACCAAGTCAAACATAATTGGTTTTTAACGTTTTGAACAATCTAGTGGTCATGTCTACTCTTTAAATGCTTTTTAGCGGTCTAAACCAACTACCAAAATACACACTCTAGTGGTCATGTCTACTCTTTAAATGCTTTTTAGCGGTCTAAACCAACTACCAAAATACACACGCATTCATTATATTTAAGTTTTCTTGTAGGGGTAACTTTAGTTCATCCAAAAGACAATCCCTAGTTTTCCATTCTAGTGTCCACATTTCCTAAATCGATAAAATCTCAAAATCCCTTTAAAATCTAAATTCAAAATTCAAAATTGGTCATTCGATTTGCTCGATTATAAATTTCCAACTATTGGTGGTTGTTTAACTTTTTTTCAATCTTGCTCAATGTTTACTTAAGATGTTTATTTTATAATTCAATTATATATATAGAGAGAGAAATGTTCAAATGAGAACGATAACTTTTTAAGAAAACGCGAGGATGATTCTCAACCACTTATCCGGTCAATAAAGTCGGTTTTGACCGGGTCACCCTCCTTTAATCATCTCCACCCTCCATGGATCGCCTCAATCCTACGTGATCGCGTCCACCGTAAACCGAAAATGTGTGGCTGGGAGAATCGTCCTCGCGTTCTCTTAAATTGATATCATTCTCGTATGAACCCAACTCTCTCACTCTCTCTCTCTCTCTCTCTATATATATATATATATATATTAATAATGTTAATTGATAATAGATATTATTTCAAACCCCATATAGACTTGAACCGTCTAAACCAGTTTAACCATACCACCTTTTTATAGTCTAATTTAAGTTTACTCACTTTCTATCAAACCACTCGATTTAAAACATTTTCTAAACCGCCAATAGGAGATCGTTGGATGGTTAAACTACAAACCATGCTATAAACACTCCAAGGTTGTTTGTTTACCTCTTAGTTCTATTAATAGACAACATCTGAAATCCTAAGATGTTAATCTTGTTTGACAAAAAAAAAGTCTCTTAATAATTCTAAAACCCTCTTAATGATTTTATATATTGAGCATCCCTTAATCATTCAAGATCTTGAATTTATTATGAAAGATTACCAAACATCCATATTAGTTTTACTATATTATAGAAGCCTCTTAATTAGGGGTGAGCACGAAATTGATACCGTACCGAAAATTCCCGAATGTAGAAAACCCAATACCAAATATGGTACCAATTCGATACTCATATTACTATTTTGGTATGAGTACCCTATCAATCCAGATTTTGCACTTTACAACTTTTAAAACAAACATTATAGTCACTTTAAAAATAAACATATAATTTATTTGGTACATGAATCGATAGGCATATATACATTCATGAAATCATAATTTTTAATAGGAATATCCAAATTCACAATTTAGTTTTTATTAAGGGAAATTGTTATTTGATTTGCAACTATCTACTTCATTTTTAAATGCCGAGATTAATTGAAATTTTCTTATTTTAGTTAATTTAATTAGACCTAAAATAAATTATATAAAACCGACATGACCATTGAAAACTTGAAATAAAATTTCTCGTTAATGCATGATTAAAATTTATTTGGAGAAAGACAATGATATTTTCAAAATGTTAAAATTTGCAAGTATTATATATTGTGTAAAAATAAATAATTTATCAATTTCGGAAGGATGTTGTTATGAGCATCCCCCAAGTCTATAATATAAGTCAAATACTACGTAAAAGTTTGAAAATATGTATTTTAAAATCAAAAGGTTAACTAATTTATGACAAAAAATTACCTAGAAAATTGAAAATATCTTACTTCGTAGAGTAAAGGGGTGCAATAATCCTAACTCATTTTGGAATGAAGTTGATTAATTGCAAAAAATTAGAATTTACAAGGCTTAGAGTTTTTATTATCACCCTTTGGTAATGAATCGTTTAATTTTGGAATGAGCTTGGGATTTGTTTTGAAAATTCTTAAAAAAAATAGTGTTTTTCGTATTCGGTACAGTACCGGTATTTTCGGTAATTATAGGCGGACCTGGTACCAATATCACCGAATAGACCAATATCAATTATAAGAAAATACATGTAACCAATTACCGTACCGCAATACATATACAGATAGGGATGGCAACGGGCCGGGTTTGGGCCGGGGATTGGTCCCCCGTCCCCGTCCCCGTTTAAAATATCCGTCCCCGTCCCCGCTTAAAAACCTGCGGGGATTTAATCGGGGATCCCCGTCGGGTAATCGGGGAAACCCGCGGGGAAACGGGTATCCCCATTTAATGTAAACCATTTAACTTTATTACTTTAACGATGATTTTTCACCGTAGGAGTCCCCACCACTATTTAAATTTTACCATTAATCCAAGATTCTCGAAAAATGATTCTACTAAATACTAAATTTAATAAACTACATATCATTCTTCAATCCATTAACAAAACATATCCAAAATAAAGATCAAAATGTATTCAAAGACCAAATATTTAAACTCATGTGAAATAAAATGTTCATAATCAATAGGATTAGGTATATTAAAAATTAAAATAGTAAAGGAAATATCGGGTATTTAAATGAATAATATGATTAGGTATATTAAAAATTAAAATAGTAAAGGAAATATCGGGTATTTAAATGGGTATTTAAACGGGTAATCGGGCCGGGTAAATGAGGATTTATCAGAACCCGTCCCGTCCCCATCCCCGTTAAAAGTTTGCGGGGATCCCCGTCCCCGTCCCCATCCCCAATTATTGTCCCCAAACCCGGCCCGATTATTTCGGGTTTCGGGTTTCCCCGTCGGGTTCGGGCTTTTTTGCACAATATATAATACTTGTTTTAACGTGTGACAAGCCGGTTTCAGTATTTTCCATCTAAACATGTATTTTTCTTTTAACATGTCAAATACGGTCAATCAATGTCACGGGTTGACATATAGCGATAACTATCGTGATAGCCAGCCACCGTCAAATTTAAGAAACATACATACAGCTTACCTACATGAACCCAACGAACCTTCCCCAAATTTGCAGACTCTTGACTCAATCTATTCCGAATTTTAAGTATTTTGTATCAATCCATTTCCATTTCCAATTTCAAACAAACCCTTTTCATATCCCCTTCAATTTCTCACATAATCTTCTCTTGATTCACTTACTTTGACGACCTCACCAACAATTTCTATTCATTCGGTAAATCTTCTTCTTCTATGCACTTTTTCTAATTTGGGTTTTGTTGGATTTCAGCTAACGAGTTCAATTTTGATTCAATGCAAATAAACCCCAATTTTATAAGTATGCTTTATGTATAAGCAATCAGTAAATGGCTACCAATTTGACCTTTTTAATGTCAACCCTAAAGGAAAGCGAAATCGATATGGATATTGTACCAATTAGATACAATTTTTTTATGTTTTTGTTGTAGATCTTGTTGTTAATGTTCAATGCAGTGACGCAATTTTGCTTTGAAGTTGACATAAAGTGGAATTTTGAGAATTGGATAATATGTTTATGACACTATTTGGGGATTTTTAGAGTGAAGTGTGAACAATGTTATATTCAAAGTAATTTTTTTGTTTCATTTATGTATGGTTTGATCCTAAGCCTAAAATTTGAACATGGGTTTGTTTTTGCATTTACATTTGTACAATTCACCAAAAATCACTCATTTTTGCAAGCTATATCCTTTATTTGGTTACTCTGCAAGCTATATCCTTTATTTGGTTACTCGGCTTTGGAAGGGTATCCCGGGCTATGTCGAGACTAATCTTGGCTAGTTGCAACCGTAAGGCATTGGCCCTGATAAACTTGGTGGGCCACAGTTGTTGTGGACCCCTGGAATTGAACCACGGGAAGATGGGGATGGGATATTCCACCACTTCCCTCTCGGCCTCAACTATGATGCCACAACACTTGTGGTTAGCTGCATGCCATACATTGTACCGTCTTCACACCCCACTCATGGGATGTACTGGGTTCGTTTGGTTGTATTCAGTTTCATATATTAATGTTTAAAACCAAAATTGTAAAAAACCGAAATGTTTCAAGTAGATATAATCCAAGAACCCGTGAAGACTAGAGTTCATGGGTGGTAAAAGTTCAAAGAGATCGGTTTCAAGTAGATATGCATCATATGGCTCAGCTTCAAGTTCATATGGTGGGTATCCACAACCATCATATTCTCAACCTCCGGTGAGCCAACCGTATGCTTCCCCTTCTCCATATCAAAGCTATCCTAATCCTAATCAAGCCCCCGATACTAAGAGGAAGCTCGAGAGAAAATATTCAAGAATTGACGATAACTACAACAACTTAGAGCAGGTAAAGTCTTTAATCTTTATGTGGGATATACTGGATTCGTTTTCACAACTTAATAGCTAAACGTTGCATACTCGTTTTCCACTTATTTTCTCAGGTTACCGATGCGCTTGCACGTGCCGGTTTGGAATCGTCAAATTTGATCGTTGGTGTGGATTTCACCAAGAGCAATGAGTGGACAGGTTTGATTCAGTTAGGAGATATTATATATGTATCTATATATATTTTCACTCGAATTTCTGAAATTTATTCATGGACGTTAGGTGCAAGATCGTTTCATCGAAGAAGCTTGCATCACATTGGAGACAATATGAACCCGTATGAAGAAGCGATATCGATAATCGGAAGGACGCTAGCTTCCTTCGATGAAGATAACTTAATTCCTTGTTTTGGGTTTGGAGACGGTATAACGTTAGAAATCGTCATAAATATTGGTTTAAGCGTGTTTCGAGTATATGATTATAGTGCATTACAATTTTTTGTAATTTGGCAGCTTCGACGCACGATCAAGAAGTATTTAGTTTCTTTCCGGATGACAAGTTTTGTGAAGGATTTGAGGAGGTTTTGAGACGATATCGAGAATTGGTACCTCAATTACGGCTTGCAGGTGTCTCTTTTTGTTATGTATTTTTTCGATAGATTTCTTGTGAAGTTTCGTTATCTCATGCTTTTTTTGTTTGTTTTTGAACAGGACCTACCTCGTTTGCCCCTATTATCGAAATGGCGATTACGATTGTTGAGCAAAGCGGCGGTCAGTATCACGTCTTATTGATAATAGCTGATGGGCAGGTAAAGCTACTGATTTCAACCTGATTGTTATGTGCGTAAGAGCCTTATTGGTTAAGTAGCGCTTATTGGGTAAGAGATGCTGACCCGGTCAGAGCATCTTAACCGAGTAACGCTTGCCCAATTCTTTTAAGGGTGTCCCAAAATAAATGTTTGCTTTCAAAATTAAGTGCCTACTTTCCATTTCTACCTATAATTATGACAAGGAAAAATTAATTTATCCTTCTATTATCAAGGGTAAAATTGTCATTTATCTGATTAAAAAGTGTAATAAATACGTGTATGCCTTTTTCATTGCGAACATTTTTGGGGATGGAAATTGATTGTGGATTACTAGACACCTTCATATTTTGGATGTCACAGGTCACGAGAAGTGTCGACACTGAACGTGGTCAGCTAAGTCAACAGGAAAGGAAAACCGTCGAGGCAATTGTGAAAGCCAGGTACTATTCCGAATTCCCGGTTTCGTAATTTCTCGATACAATTTTCTTCTCAATTTCTAAAATATTTCGACTTTTAGCGAGTACCCGTTGTCAATAATTCTAGTCGGGGTTGGAGATGGACCGTGGGACATGATGAGGGAATTTGACGATAACATCCCTGCTCGATCTTTCGACAATTTTCAGGCAAGTGTTAGCAAGTTTTATCTGAAACCCGTTTTCTTTCGAGTCTGTATTTTTAACGTCCGAGTTGTTTTTTTTTCTATTTTAGTTTGTGAATTTTACAGAAATAATGTCAAAGAATATCGACCGGTCTCGGAAAGAAGCCGAGTTCGCTCTTTCGGCATTGATGGAAATACCATCGCAATATAAGGCAACGTTGGAGCTCAACATATTAGGGTAAACTTCCGCGTATTAAAAAACAAATACTCCCTCTATTCCGAAATAAAAGTCCACAATGAAAAAGACAGTTTAGAAATGTGTAGTCATTACACTTTTTAAGCAACAAAATGACAAAATTTCCCCTAATAATAGAGGGAATATAAATTTCCTGTCTCTCATGATTAAGGGTAAAACTGGAAAGCATACACTTATCTAGGTGTAGAGGGAATATATGTAATGTTTAATGAAAAAAATAGTTATATAAATGTATAATTGTTACACTTTTTAATCAAGTGAATGACTATTTTACTCTTAATGATAGAGGGAATATAAATTTCCCACCTCTATAATTAAGGGTAAATTTGGAAAGTGAACACTTATTTTGGTGTAGAGATCGTGTACGTCATGCCCCAGACCCCACCTCCCTGATGGGATATACTAAGCTCGTCAGCTCGTTTAGTTTATATATGTTCTAGTCATGCCAATCGGTCACTCTTTTGGGCAAAAAAACTGACATTTTGATGCATTTCCATTTTAATCTATCAGTGCTCGTAGAGGGAAAGCCATAGATCGGATATCTCTTCCACCACCTTGTTATGGTTCGGCATCTTCACGTGCACCGAAGCCTTATGTGAGCACTAGCTTTCAACCGACCTCACGCTCGACCCAAGGAAAGTCAACATCAGTCAACACAAGTTACCCCGGAGCCGGAGGTTCCACTTCCGATAACCAAGTAAGCGATCTCTTTCTTAAATGTCCCAAAGTCGATAATCTAGCTGACCTCGAGTAACCATGTGATCGCACATTCTAAACTTCCGTTCATAAACTTTTCGCAGCTCTGCCCTATCTGCATAACCGACCCGAAAGATATGGCCTTCGGCTGTGGCCACCAGGTACGACTATGACTCATTTACATGATCTCGTTGTCGATATTGTTCGAGTTCCATATCAGCTAGACACCGTCCATTTAATGTCTATAAATGTTGTAACCTCTGTTCTTTTTGTAAAAGCTACTTTTTAAAGTAATCTGAAGGGGTTTCATATAATTATTAAAAACAACGTTTTCAGGCACTAAAAAAATCGGGTTTGTAGGACGCTAAAGATGTTTAAATGTCTCAAGACCCTGTTTTATAAGACTTAAGTTTACAAGGACAAACAATTGTGGGTCCTGTATAATACAACCCGTAACAATTTTATTGGGCACTTTTGAAATTAAGTGTTTTATTTGTTTTCTTGCAAGTACATTTTCTTTTTACAAGATATTTTCTCGAATAATGTCATAATCAAATAAGACGTTTTATTTCAAAATTGTCCTTGACTACTTGTTAGACATACAAAAGTGTACTACTTATTATAACGCTTTTATATAGGACCTACAATTATTTGGTCCAATTTATTAGGACACTTGGACATAACAATAGCATGACATTGTATAAAACTGATTTTGTTGTAGTGTGATAGCATGTCTTAGATTTTTTTTTTTGTGTGTGTGTGTGTGTTCTCAGACATGTTGCGAGTGCGGCAAAGATCTTCAGCTATGTCCTATATGTCGGGTTCACATAGAAACAAGGATTAAGCTCTATTAAGTCAAATATGATGTATGATACGAGTTCGTGTCAAGCACTCCTCTTGATCGTATTTGCTATTTTGATCATTTAGTTTGTACATATTTATTCTTTTGTAATGAACTCGAAAACCTACTTATGGGTAGCCAAAACTTTGAGCTTCTATTGAATTGCTCGTTCTTGATCGATATTTATTTGATTCCCGACCAAGGTCCTTGGTATGACCGTGAATTAGATCAAAATGTTTGTAGGTCAATGGAACCAACTCGTGTCGTTTAGATTGACAATTTTTTTCTTTTAACATGTTATCCAATTTATTTGAATGTCTAAAACATATATAAAAAACGTATATACAGCATTGGGGAAATCTTACATAATGTTTTGGAGGGATTTGGATTTTGGAGCAGGATTTGGAGTTTTTCTTATGTTAAATGAATTAGAATGCAAGTGCATTTCATATTTTCATTCTTTATAAATAGTGTATACAAAATTATAGAGATTTCAATTTTGTATATATGGTTTATTTAAATATTTTATTTGTTATCTCTATGATTTCGAAATTACGGTTTTCATCTACATGGTTCATAATATATTATTTTTATTCTTATGATTTACCTTTGGTTACTTTTTTCAATTTCTATGGTTTACAATTTATTTCTATTTTAGTCTCTTATATTTAAAAATAGTAATGAGCCTCAAGAATAAAATTCTAAATGATTTGCAAACCATAAGCATGAAAAATGAATTTTCAAAACATGGATAAAATTCACAATTTTTAACAAACCATGGGGATGGAAAATATAATTTACAATTTTTAACAAACCATGGGGGATGGAAAATATAATTTGCTCTATTTTAAAACATTACTACAAATAAATCCTATTAGATGCAGAAGTATAGGATTACTAATTCCCATTTCCATGGGATTTCAGTGATATCTTGAAATTTCAAATTTCAGTCTCTCTTTGACTTACGTTTAAACCAAACAAAACATTGAAATAAAATCCAAATTATGCAAACCAAAAAGAGTCTAAGATGATGTTTGGTTCACGAATTTAAAAGAAATTCAATGGAATTGGAATGATAAATTCATTTGACCAAATTCCTTGGTAATGTTAGGCACGTGGAATGAACTTGATGGAATTTCTTGAATTACACAATTTAAAGAATTCATCATTTCTTGAGTTAAGTGAAGGAATTGTGGTCAAATTTTATCAAATTCATTCTAATTCTTTCAAATTCAAATTCTTTCAATAAATTCCAATTCCATCAACTTTCATTCTATGAACCAAAGGCCCTAAGAATTTATAACATGCATGAAGAGAAAATTACCACCAAAAAGATCATTCAAATAAACGTGGTGATTACTCTTCAACTTCTCCCATAAAACCTTCAAACCATTGAAAACCCTTGATTTCCTCCTCCTCCTAAACAACTTTCTTAACCCCGAAATCCTAAACCGCATCTTGCCCACCAATCTCCACCGCCTCCTCCACCGCCTTTGTGGCAGTGTTGGGGTTGTGATCAGGTGTTGTTCTTCATGATCATCGAGGTAGCCTTTTGCATTGTTCAACCTCAGATAACGAAACCTCAATTGAGATGCCCATTGATGGTCATCCATGGCGGGATTCAGCATTCAAAGCAAATCATCACTTTCTTTTAATTAAATTTGTAATGATATGAATGCACATATATATGTATATATCATGGCCTAATGAGGAAGGTATAAATTAAATTAATAGTTGTAATTTGTTGGTGAATTAATGGTGATGTATGATGAAATTTGAGGGTGGGTCATGGTGGAGAAGACACTAAATAACTCATTTGTTTTGGAGAATGAGACTCCTTTAACTTATGTAAATAGCATCTTTACAATAAGTTACATTATCAAATTAATAATTTTGGAGGTTTATAAGACCATCCACATAGGGGGCTTGCAAACACTTACAATATGAATTGTAATGTCTCATTCCATCCTCATATTGCAAATTTTATAATTGTTGTTGCAATGCTATACAAAATTCTTCTATTTATTTAAATAAACTAATTTAAAAGAAACTATACTTATTTTATAAAATAATATATTTTATGAATTAATAATATTAATTAATTTTTTAAGTAAATTAATTATTATTTTTTAAATAAAATATAGTTTAATTAGTTTAAATATTAAAATTTACTATTACTTTAATTAATAACTATAATTTATACATTCATCATATATTAATCATTTATTTAAGACTAATGCTTATATCAATATATATCTTAAAAGCAAAAACCAAGGTTGATGAGGTGGCATCATGAGAAGCTTCTATTGCTATTTATCTATTTTCTTATAATTTTGAATTTTTTTTATAAAAAGGGATAAAGTTAGTGAAGAGTTGGAAGATTGATGTTGTTTTGGTTGTCCCACATTGGTTGGAAGATGAAAAATTAGGAAATCAAGATGTGTATAAATTGTGTTGAATGGTGTTGTCCATAAGAGGTGATATGGTGTTAAGCTAAATATAGCTAAACCTAATTCTATATGTATGTAAACATATAAGAAGTCTTTCATGAATTAAGAAGAAATCTTTATTGCAAATGAGATGACATTCTAAGGATTGAGAATTTCTCATTTCATTAATTGTTTTATAAAAAGGGAAAAAGTTAATGGAGAGATATAAGATTGATGTCGTTTGGTTGTCCCGTATTGATAAAGTTAGTGAAGAGATGGAAGATTGATTTTGTTTTTGTTGTCCCGCATTAGTTGGAAGATGAAAAATTAGAAAATGAAGATGTATATAAAATGGGTTGTAGGGTGTTGTCTATAAAAGGTGATGTGGTGTTAAGCTAAATATAGCTAAACCCAAGTTTATATGTATGTAAATATATAAGAAGTCTTTCATGAATTAAGTAGAAATCTCTATTGTAAATGAAATGATATTCTAAGAATTGAGAATTTTCCATTTCAGGAATTTTGTTATAAAAAGGGAAAAAGTTAGTGAAGAGATGCAAGATTGATGTTGTTTTGGTTGAGATGGAAGATTGATGCTGTTTTTGTTGTCCCACATTAGTTGGAAGATGAAAATTAGAAAATGAAGATGTGTATAAAATGGGTTGTACGATGTTGTCCATAAGAGGTGATATGGTGTTAAGCTAAATATAGCTAAACTCAAGTTTATATGTATGTAAATATATAAGAAGTCTTTCATGAATTCAGTAGAAATCTCTATTGTAAATGAAATGATATTCTAAGAATTGAGAATTTTCCATTTCAGGAATTTTGTTATAAAAAGGGAAAAAGTTAGTGAAGAGATGCAAGATTGATGTTGTTTTGGTTGAGATGGAAGATTGAAGTTGTTTTTGTTGTCCCACATTAGTTGGAAGATGAAAATTAGAAAATGAAGATGTGTATAAAATGGGTTGTACGATGTTGTCATAAGAGGTGATATGGTGTTAAGCTAAATATAGCTAAACTCAAGTTTACATGTATGTAAATATATAAGAAGTCTTTCATGAATTAAAGCAGAAATCTCTATTGTAAATGAAATGACATTCTAAGGATTGAAAGTTTTCCATTTCATGAATTTTGTTGTAAAAATGGAAAAAGTTAGTGAATAGATGCAAGATTGATGTAGTTTTGGTTGTCCCACATTGGTTGGAAGATGAAAAATTAGAAAATGAAGATGAAAAGGTTAGTGAAGAGATGCAAGATTGATGTTGTTTTGGTTGTCCCACATTGGTTGGAAGATGAAAAATTAGGAAATGAAGATGTGTATAAAATGGGTTGAAGGGTGTTGTCCATTATATGTGATATGGTGTTAAGCTAAATATAGCTAAACCCAAGTTTATATATATGTAAATATATAAGAAGTCCTTCATGAATTAAGAAGAAATCTCCATTGCAAATGAGATGACATCTTAAGGATTGATAATTTCCTATTTTTGTGAATTGTAGTTGAGTGTTATATTTCACATTGGTGAAGATACAAAAATAGTAACAATAAATTCTTTATATGTAAATTTAACAATTAAACAATCAATATATTAAATCTTTTTTTAGGCTAACAATCAATATGATGACATGACACCTCAAGATGATCACATGACATCTTGAGAGGCTTTTATTGATCTTTATCTATTTTCTTATAATGTTGAATTTTTTTATAAAAAGGGATAAAGTTGAGATGGAAGATTGATGTTGTTTTGGTTGTCCCACATTGGTTGGAAGATGAAAAATTAGGAAATGAAGATGTGTATAAATTGTGTTGAAGGGTGTTGTCCATTAGAGGTGATATGGTGTTAAGCTAAATATAGCTAAACCCAAGTTTATATGTATGTAAATATATAAGAAGTCTTTCATTAATTAAGAAAAACTTTCTATTGCAAATGAGATGACATTCTAAGGATTGAGAATTTCCCATTTCATTAATTTTTTTATAAAAAGGGAAAAAGTTAGTGAAGAGATGGAAGATTGATGTTGTTTGGTTGTCCCATATGGATTGGACGATGAAAAATTAGAAAATAAAGATGTGTATAAAATGGGTTGAAGGGTGTTGTCCATAAAAGGTGATATGGTGTTAAGCCAAATATAGCTAAACTCAAATTTATATGTATATAAATATATGAGAAGTCTTTCAGGAATTAAGAAGAAATCTCTATTGCAAATGAGATGACATCCTAAGGATTGAGAATTTCCCATTTCATGATTTTTTTTTTTTATAAAAAGGGATAAAGTTAGTGAAGAGATGGAAGATTGATGTTGTTTTGGTTGTCCCACATTGGTTGGAAGATGAAAAATTAGGAAATGAAGATGTGTTTAAAATCTATATATATATAAAAGTAGGATGTTGGAAGAATGAGGTGGCAACCTATCTATTGAGAATATGCCTATAGGAATTTTCTCATTTTTTTGAGTTTTTTTTATATCAAATATATTAAAGACTATTTTACCCCTAAATGTAAATTATATGTTTTATTATAAGAAGGACTATTTGGTAAATTTACTTACAATTTAATTAGCTTTAACAAACAATTTAATTAGCCTTGACTTTCACATTATTTAAATTCTTAAAGACATTTATTTTACCTCTTCATATTCAGATTTATTAATTGAAAGAAAAACCTACAACATAGCAATCCCTTTTTTCTCAAATTTTCTGTTTATTTTTATTGTATATGTTTTCCTAAATAAATACTACATTAACTATATTTATTTAAATAAATGAAGCATTAATGGTCTTCAAACTCATCACCTTCCTAACCGTTTATCATTTCATGTCTTCTCTTCTCTTAATCCACATATAAAACCATGGAAGAAAAATATCTCATGGAAGCCATGTAAATTTCACTATCGCATTCTCTCTCTCTCTCTCTCTCTCTCTCTCTCTCTCTCTCTAATATAAACCTCTATTTTAAGTAGTTTTTCTCTTTTGGACAATTTGTTAAATGCGGCTACTAATTTTCATCTTATGTGATTTTAGGTTTGTCTTTGTTTCTTGATTCATATGGTTCTAAAGATCGGATTCTGTCAATTAGGCTTCATGTGAAAATGATCTGCATAATGTTTTTTTTTAAATTGATCAGGTAAGGTATTCTGTTAGGCTACTAATTTTCATCTCATGTTATTTTAAGGCTTTGTCTTTGTTTGTTAATTCATAGGGTTTTGGAGATTAGATTCTACCCATTGGGCCTCATGTGAAAAGTGATATGCATGGTGTCTTTTTGAAGATTGATCAGGTATATACGGTTTATATTTTCCATTTCGGTTTTATGATCAATTTTACCTGCATGGAAATTGAAATAAGCTTATAAAATCTTCACAAGTCTTACCCATTCGTTTGGTATCGAAAATTCACTAAGATTTTCAGTCAAGCATTTAGTAAACGGGCTCTTATTTTATGTGTGTTTGTACAAATACCTATATTTTAAACTTAGGTTGGGGTTTTTTCTTTATTTTTATGTATCACATGCAAGGAGGTAATTAGCATCAAAATCTTCAATTCCATGGTAATTACTTTCTATCCTAATTTGTACCACGACTTTTGGATATTCAAAACCCAATTTAGGATCAAGTTTTAGTTGGAACATATACAACTTGCAGTGTTCAAAAATTTTGTAGGAAACTTGTTTTACTATTTTTTTAAGTGTTAAGTTAATTATGCTGAATTTCTGTTTCATTATTTTTTGTATAATAATAATAATAACAATAACAATGACAACAACAACAATAATAAAGGTGGTTTGAATTTTAAATATTTATTCTCCATGACACTTTTTGTTAAATAAATGGTAATTACGAATTTATCTTTCATCTTAATTACAAATTCAAAGACATTGAGACGAATTTTATTTCAATTTGGGGTTTATTTCTTGAACTTCTAATTTGCATAATTACAAATAAAGATCATATGAATCATGTAAAGTTGAAATTTGGGCGAAGATAATGATTGTTGAGGTATTAAGGTAAGAGTTGTGGGAGTCCTTGAACTAAAATAATGGAGAATTGGTCACTTTAGACATGGTCTTCATTTATCAAATGGAATGTCGGTATTGTAATATGGATCAGTGTGATCCAATCCTTTATAAATTAGAATTTTCTATATGGGAGCTCTACGATTGCTTTCTATTTTCATGTTGTTTTCAATATTGAATGAAGGTTTAGTGCATGTTATGAAAAACTTAAGTTGATTATGATTAATGAAGAGTATAGGGTTGTTAATTCGAAATTAATCATGTAAATACGGTTGTACTTCTCCCGAATTATTGTGTTATGTTACTTATTTTATTTTGTTACTTGCTAAACCCCGTTGTTGTAATAAAGTAGATATATGTGTAGACATTATTGAATGTTTGGCATAATTTGGTGATCTTGAGACAATTGATGGCGGTTATACAAAAAGGATTTGGAAATTCTTTTGGATTATTAAGTTTGTTGAGTAGTTATATACAATTCTTAACATTTTTAACCAAAGTTTTATTAGAACGTATCACTTAACATGACATTCTGACATTCATCTTTGCATAGCTCGATAACTTGCAAAGTTACATTACACAGAGAACTTGGTGAGATGGATGAACAATCGATTGACAATGGAACACCCATTTGATTTATTTTTGTTGCCTCTTACGCATAAAATTCCTATTAAAAACTCCTAAGGAATTTTTAATTGTTTCCAGTTTGTATATTTTCAAAATTTTCTATAGTTAATAATAAATATATGTGTTACGTTGAATATAATAAGTTTTCATCAGTTTTTCTATATCATAAGTATATGCATCATTGGCATCTTAAGAAAAAAAAGACTCTAATTGATTTGTTATTAACTTCCTAATTCTACATTAATTTCACAATTTCACTAGATGCTGATATAATATTGATATATACAACAATGATTTAAACTAATTAACACAACAACATTTTAAAGTACTCAAAAGTAGAAGAGTAATGTTTACAATTTTTCTAAAATATTGAGAAAACTAATTACCCAAGTAATTTTAAAATCCGAAAACAAATATTAAATTTTATCATTATCAATATTACATATAGATTTGTAACACAATTTTTTTTACATTAAAAATAATGATAGTATTTTTAAAAAAATTCTTGGAATGACTTTTACATACCGCGCAACGCGCGGTTCGGTCCCCTAGTTTTTATTTAACGTTATTAACCAAAAATAGTTATAAAATGGTTAATAAATGTTGTAATGGATCATTTTTGAAAGCGTAAGTGAATTGCATATGGATATAAGGCCATCCGCAACCAAGGCGGTTTGGAGGCTGTACAGTTGCCTTGCAGGTGGTAACACCACCGTGGTGGACCTGCAAGGTACCTGCAAGGGAGCTCAACGGTGACTCCTTGCAGGTGGTAACAAATGCCAAACACACACACACACACACATATATATACATATAGAATATATATATATATATATATATATTTTATTATTTAAATAATACATGTGATATGACATGTACGGCTGTGGATGAAATGGTAAGGTAGTGGTAAAGCTGATGTGGCGCTGAGGTGACAGCCTGTGCAGGTGGTATCACCTGTACGACTGCGGATGGCCTAAGATAATGGTAAAATTTGATATCGCATAATTCAAAGTGTAAATATATTTTAGGGGTGTAAATGGTCTAAGTTTCTTTTTTTCAAACAAGTACATGTTAAAGAGTGTAGCGAAAATTTGAAATAGAGAAAGGAAAGAAGAATATAGAAATTATTATATTTGAAGGAATCTCTAAAACTTAGTGTGGAAGGGTATATTATTTTAATTGTTTAGGCTCTCTACAAATAAGGTTGAGAGGATCCTTGTTAGTAGTTCAACAAGACTAACAGCTTATTAGGTTATTTGGTAGTGGTTTAAACATATAGAAAATGGTTTATTTGGTAGGTTTTGAAAGATGGGTTTTAGAGCATCCATAGTAATTGAATCTTCAAGAACCTTACTTATCATATTTTTTCTTGTCACATCATTGTCATATCAACAAACTAAGAACGTCCTTAAAACTCTACAATTGAGGTTCTTACAAAAACTTCACCTCCCTTTTGTTATTTATAATATAATTTTTATTTATGGACAAGAACCTCTGTCCTACAGTGGAGGTTCTTGTAAAAACCCCAAAAAGAACCTCAGAAAAAACCTCCATTGTGGATGCTCTTAGAGCATCTCCAATGGAGGTTCTTATAAGAACCTCATTTTTACACTTTTTATTGCCACCTCATTTCCACCTAATTAAAACAAGAACTCTTATTAAATGTCACAATGGTAGTTCTTACAAGAACCTCTTTTTGTGGGACCCATGCATCTTTTAAACACATAATTTTTAATAATTATAAAGTTAAGAGAAAAAATAAAAACTAATAATATGTCATTTCATACCAAAGATCAAGGTAAGAACCAAGGTTCTTAAATAAGAACCCAAAAGCAAATGGGTTCTTATAAGAACTATCCACAATGGTAGTTCTTACAAGCCATTGCACTTTTTTCTTGTAAGAACCTATCATTGGAGATGCTCTTATGTAGAGAGTCACGTTTTTTTCTAAACATGTTTGTCCCAAATAAAAAAACACGCTTTTTCAATCTATAAAAACCATTCTCAATCAGATTAATCCATACACACACAACTTTCTCCACATACTACTTAATTGAAAAATACCTTTTTGGGGATTTATAAACATCTTATCCAAAGTCCAAACACTTCAAAACACATTGTTTGTTTTGCCATAGTGAAATAAGCTAATAAGTTGTTTTCAAATACAATCCCAAATACCACCTATAATTACAAGGAAACTAGTATAATTTATATTATTATATATACAAGCCAAATAGGACACGTGGCACATTCTTGATCGTCCTCACGTTTGCAAGCAAATTTAAGTTTTCATTTAAACCTGACCCTATATAGTCGAGTTATTTTGTAAACCAATTTTTTGTTGTAAACCATGTAAATATCGATTTCATTGGTTACAATGAAATTGGTTCATGAAATTGTTTAATATAATGAAATTATATTATATAATTCATTTTTTGATGAAATTGTTTCATATTTTGGTTTTTTTACGTAAAAAATGGAAAATTTTCATACACTTTTTCATTATGATGAAACTGTTTCACATATTTGTTTATTCTAATGAAACGTTTTCATTTTTACATATGAAACAATTTCATCAAAAAATGAATCTTATAATATAATTTCATTATATTAAACAGTTTCATAAAACCATTTCATTGATTTAACCAATGTCCATTGAACTCGATAGTTTACACGGTGTACAACCAAAAACTCCATTACAAGAGAACTTCCCTACTATACATATAAGTGAGGTAAAGATATATAATCTATCCCTAGTTTATCATCAATTATCTAAGTTAATGATTTTCAAGTCTAAAATATGTTACAAGATGGGATAAGAAATAAACGATGGACAAATGACATTATGTGTGTACGGGATTCGTCAATCAAAATCATATCGAACAAAAAGGGAAGATAAAAGGTATATGAATTATACACAAAAAGATGCATAAAGCCAATAGGAAAATGATAACTAAAGATCGTTTTTTCATCATGAAAAAGACGATGTCGGAAAGGGACAGGGATTGATGATAGTGGTAGAATCAAAGTTCGTCATGTTGCAATAATATAAACGAGTATCATCATGAAAAGCATATTTGGTTACATCTATATTTATTGATCAGAAGAAAAAATCATGAGTTTTGATACTATAAAATACTTAAAGATGTAATTTCATTTTCTATTATATGGAACAATACTTTTTAGAAGACGCATTTAAACATCTATGGTTTATAAATATTGATATAGACATATAATATTACCGTGTTTCAAAAGAACGTTCTCCAAAATAGTTTTTTTTTCCTCAAATTATGAAAATGTTAAATAGACAAATTTTAAACTTTATACACTTATATATGTGTTTTTTGAATATATGTTCTTTAGAATAAATACTAAATTCCTAGTTCTATATCTAAATAATATAAACTTAACCAACAATATTGTACTTGTTACATACTTATATCCCCTTATATAGGAGCTGGCTAGTTCAAAGAGCTGCTAAATATGCCATAAAATAAGAAAAAAAGGTCAAAGAAATGTTTATATGTAAATCATTGAAAATATATATATATATATATATATATATATAAAGATGCATACGTGAATCAATGTGAATAATCTGTAACGTAGGTTCATATATGAATCTTCAAATAGGCTTTTTTCCAATTTTTTCAGTATGTCACATATGAACCTTCTCTGATTAACATTTATTTGTTTTGAGGACGTGTTTGTTTCATATGTATTCACAATGTTAAACTTTTTACTTGTATAATTTTTACAAATGCATAAAAAAAATGTTTCACAAACAAAATGATATGATGCACTGGTTTTTAATGTTCTCACAATTGTATGACTTCTCAAATGAAGACCCTCAACTTTATTTTTTAATATCCTTCTGCTTTAAAATTTTATAGCTTAAATACTTTTTGATATTAAAATACACGAAAAATTAAACACCTTCTTCATTCAATATTATTTAAACAACAATATGAAACAAATATTATTTTTACGAAGATAAGTATTCGACAATCATTAGACCACAAAATACTTAGCTCTATCTTTATATTATTAGATCTCTGAGTGCGTATATTTTCTCTTCATAGGTCCTTTTGTTAACAAAAATCATATCGTCACATGCATCATTTTTTTTATGTCTTATGAACGTGAAATGTCAAGTCTTCTTTTTTTCTCTACAGAAATAGCCATTGATAACAACTAAAAACAAATCCACTATAAATGCAACTTTTTAAAGATAAAGTTGTCATACATACAATCAACATTTGATAGAGAAGATAACCAGAAAAGATTTCTCTTGGTAATTAACAAAATGACATTATTTATTTATGTTATTTTTTTTAACAGCTTCGCCTTAGCGGTAGAGACACAGAGTTTGAACACGGTTGATCTTATTTGGGCCCCGAGTTCAAACCAACTCCTCTACACCCCCTAATTAATTCAGTAGTGCTGTTTCACCTAACCCACGATAATTACCCCAAGGGCCCCCAGGGAAATACCCTCAGGAAACTCCAAGGAAGAAACCCTTTAGAGAGGCTCGAACTTGAGACCTCCCATTCATAGGAAAACTCCCTACCACCAGGCTATAACCCTTGATGGCATTTATTTTTGTTATTTGATGTGATTTTTTATCTATTCATTGATAAATGACATATTTACTTTCTTTTAATTAACTTTGAATTCTTCTTTCTTTTTGGTAATCAATTCGTAAGTTTTATTTTTAGTAAATCAACTTTCAAAATTTATCATGTTAGGAAGCGAAATAAAATCAAATTTATTAAGGTAAACGTTGTTCATTATAATCTTTCTGGTTGCAAAATCATGTATTTATAAATTATTAGAGTTAGACAATGTTTCTTTTTTGTCTAAATAGGTTATTGGAACATCTATGCTCTTTCCAAGAGCTTTTATGAAAAGCAACTTTATAATGGATTTCACATATTATATTGGGCCGGATCCTCCACTATTTAAGGAATTGACACTCTAAGAGTTAAGAGGATAGTCTCAACCACAAGGATGGTGGCGTAGTGGCATAAGGCAAAGGCAGGGCCGTTCCTAGAGTTTTGGATGCCCCGTGCGAAAATGTAAAACTATGCCCGTCTATCTTTTAAGCAAATGAAACGATGTACGAAATGATTTTTTAAAAGGTTTGGAACCTAGCCAAGCTACGTGGCTCATCCCTACGCCAATTTTTATTAACTAAACAAATAGTACAAAGGGGGACATAAGAACCAAAACCCCAAATTACAAAATATAAATATAAGTCACCTAAAAATGATCTCTCAATGGTTAGATTGATAAAAAAACAAGAAAAACTATAATTTGTTTTAACTAAAATGTAGATAGTTAGATTAAAGTTGTAAATAAATAAAAAACTGCAACTCGGCAATTCTATAAATGTCTAATAAAAACAGTAAGGTCATTGAAATTGATATTAAAAATAGTGAGTGCAATGGTGCAAAAAACAACAAAGGACTAAATCCTAAATTCCTAAGCATTGGCTGCATAGCAAGTTAATTAATGTTGTGATGCAAATATGCTATCTGCCAACTTCTCAAATCCTTTAATTGATGCAAAAACAAGTCACGTAGATGGAATAATGAAGAATTCCACTAAATTAAAATCAACTAAATTAATAATGTAATATAATATCATACTTGGAATTGTATAGAGCACAACTCATAAATTATTAAAACTAATTACCTATACTAATAACATTATATAGAATTTTTGATGCCCCTTGGGCTTTGATGCCCTGTGCGGTCGCACGGGCTGCACGGCCCTAGGGCCGGGCCTGGGCAAAGGTATGATAGAATATCTTGTTATTTTAAGTTCAAGTCCAGATGCTAGCATTTTATGGCTTGAACTTAATTACCAAATTATCAAGAATGTAGTCTAACTAAAACCTAGATGAACCTTTCAAAAAAAAGAATAGTCTTCGTTGAGAGGCTAGACAATCTATTTCACACGCATACACATACAAATATATATATATATATATATATATAAAGATTTAAACGAGAATGCGGGTAGCTTTGCCTATTTACAAAATCACATGTGATTTTACACTAAAATAAAAAATTGGGACGTGAACGACTTTGGATGCTGCTTAAAGTCGTGGGCAAAGTCACGTGAATCATATGCAATTTTGTACGTGAATCATATGCAATTTTGTACGTGCATCCTATGTGATTTTGCACGTAAATCCTATGTGATTTTGCACGTAAATCATATGTGATTTTGTACTTCTAAAAAACTTATCGCGTTCTTGTATGAACACGTCTCTCTCTCTCTACACACTTACAAATCAATCCTAACCGTTCATTATTCAATATACTTTCTAAATTCATTTCTATTACATAGGGTTAAATAGGTAATTTTATTATTTTCCTTTTAATCTATATATATATATTAAAGAAGGGTTTTTGCTGATGTCATGATTATAAAATTGAATTATTTCATTGGTCAATTAAAAAAAATCATCAAATGATGATGTCATTAATTATTCTTATTTTTTTAATACTATAATTATCTTTATAATTTATATTTTGTATCCTTATAATTATTTGATTAAATTACTTTACATCCTTATCATATTAAGATAATAATATATATATTAATTAAAATGTATTAAAATTTTTGTTTTTCTTTTTAATTAATTATACCATTATAATCGTTTCGACGATACCTTCAAAATGAGTTTAATATTGAATATTTTCATTTAATTTAACCACATTATTAAAATTACATATAAATTAATTTGTTTATATTTTATTACAATTCTATTCTTGATACTCTTGAAATTTAAAGATTTCATATTTTTAACCTAACTATTTTTTATAGATTATTTACAACTAATTAAATTTTATTTTATTTAAAACTCAATTGCTGATATTTTTGAAATTTAAATATTATATCTTTTTAATCTAACTATTTTTATAGATTATTTATAAGTAATTAAATTAAATTTTATTTAAAATCCTACAAATAAAAAAACTGTTAGGACCAAATTGTCCTAATTAGAAAGTTTTATAAATGATGCTTTAAGAAGAATTAATTAGTGGTTAATTAGCTAGTTAATTAGTATTGGGCTTGGGCTTGGGCTTGTGTATTTAGGCCCTTATATATAAAGGGTTTTAGGGTTGAGAGAAAGGTGTGGAAAATCATTCAATGAGAGTCGATTAAGGTGTTTGTGTGTGTGTTCTTGTGTTCTTGAAAGCTTTCATTAATAAAACAAGAACTTTCCATTTTCATCTTTTGATTTCTCTTCTTTTCATCTCGTTGTTTGATTGTTTGGACCTCACAAATGGTATCAGAGCCAAACAAATCATTAGATTTGTCTGTTCCTATTAAATCAAACAACTAGAGATGTTTTTATTGGGTTTTTGAAACTTTATTTTTTAAAAGTTTTATTTTGAGTTTTTGGGGTTTAGATCTTGATGAAAATGATGAAAATGGGTGTTTGGGTTATGTTTTGAAGCAACTTTGAGCTTGATCTCTTCTATTTTTCAAGTGCTTCATTTTTTGGATCTGGATTGAAGTTTTGGGCTGAAAATTCATGTTTTCCGAGTTGGAAAACTCGAATCTTCAAGTTTTCCGAGTTGGAAAACTCATATTTTCCGAATCCAAAAAAAAAAATTCCGAACCGGTGAATAGTGTTTTTCCGAACCGGAAAACCACATTTTCCGAATCGGAATAGTAAAAAAAAAAAAATCCGAACCGGTGAATAGTGTTTTTCCGAACCGGAAAACCACATTTTTCGAATCGGAATAGTAAAAAAAAAAAAAATTCCGAACCGGTGAATAGTGTTTTTCCGAACCAGAAAACCACATTTTCCGAATCGGAATAGTAAAAAAAAAATCCGAATGAATAGTGTTTTTCCGAATCGGAATAGTGTTTTTCCGAACCGGATGAATAGTAAAATTTTTTTTTTTTTTGAGTACCTTATTTTTCTCATTTTCCGACTCGGAAAATACGAAATACCCCTTTTGGGTTTTCGAGGTTTTCCGACTCGCTCTTGAGACGAGGGTATGCTCAAATTTTGTTTAAGTCTTGAACTACCTTGCTGTCCTTATTTTCCGGCTCGGGAAACATGAAATACCCTTTCGGGTTTTCGAGTTTCTCGACTCGCCTTTGAGTCAAGGTTATGTTCAATTTTTGTTAAAATTTCCGAACTCCATTTCCGACTCGGGAAACTGCATTTTCCGACTCGGGTATCATCTTCAGATAAGCTTTCAAGATCATATTCCGCTGCGATCTAGACCCACCCAAATTCGAATACTTTTGTGTTTCAAAACCCCTACGCTTAAATAGCCACCTTTCTTTCCCAATTGATTCGTAAAGATCACATCAGCCCCGTTTTTAGCCCAAATTCAGTTTTCAATCGTGAAAATTGAATCTCTCTCATTTCCCCAACTGCTCCAGATTCTTTGAAGACATGTCAGATTTGTAACGATTTCAGAACGACGGTGAACGGATTCTGCATTTAGTTAGATTACTCAGAAGCCTGACTCTCTGCAACCATTATTCTAGAGTTTTTCCTCGATGGAATTATTCCTCCTGTCCGGTGGAGTTGAGTTTTTCCTTGGATGCCAGCTTCGGTGAATGGTACTGTTGTAACGTGCTTAATTCCTAACCATTTCACCGTTGTGGAGGTTCAGTTGCGATCTAGAATTTTGAGTGACGGTCGTCATCCATCTGACTAAGAAGACTAGATCTGGATCTGATTACTTGACACTTTGGAAGATTTTAGGAAATCGACTACCTTCTGAGCAGCAGAGAGATCAAAGCAGAGCATCTCGCTCAGTATCTACTCCCAGCCTCTCATTCCATACGGTGTTTCGGTGATCCAAGCTTCAGTGTTCCCAGTTGTGAGCTTATCAGATTTAAAGCTCTTATGCTGAATTCCTATTCAACAAGGGGTCAAAGACAGAACCTTTATCTTTCTTACTGATCTGCACGGTAACTCACACATGCATCTATCCCTTTGTTTCTCTTGGCTGGAGATCAACATAGTTGGATGAATAAACATGCTCTCGTGCAAGCTGTTGTATTCTGCGGTTATCAGACGTGTCGAGTTATTTACAGGTTGAGCTGTAGTTTGTGCAATCAGTCGCGGTTATTGCAAATTGGATCTGGTCTTTCAGTTGAAACCGAAGATGAAGAGCTACAATCGAGGGGGAGCTTGGAGATCAAAATGTAGCCTAACGCCACTAAGATTTTCTCACGAAAGCAAGGGGGAGAAGATCAGAGATGCCTCCTTTACAAAACTTTAGGGGGAGATTGTTAGGACCAAATTGTCCTAATTAGAAAGTTTTATAAAGGATGCTTTAAGAAGAATTAATTAGTGGTTAATTAGCTAGTTAATTAGTATTGGGCTTGGGCTTGGGCTTGTGTATTTAGGCCCTTATATATAAAGGGTTTTAGGGTTGAGAGAAAGGTGTGGAAAATCATTCAATGAGAGTCGATTAAGGTGTTTGTGTGTGTGTTCTTGTGTTCTTGAAAGCTTTCATTAATAAAACAAGAACTTTCCATTTTCATCTTTTGATTTCTCTTCTTTTCATCTCGTTGTTTGATTGTTTGGACCTCACAAAAACACTACATATTTTATTTCTGAATCCCTCCAGTTATAAAAATAGATATAAATTAATTTGTTTACATTTTATTACAATTCTATTCTTCATATTATTGAAACTTAAAGATTTCATCTTTTTAACCTAACTATTTTTATAGATTATTTATAAGTAATGAAATTTTATTTTATTTAAAACTCACCTTGCTAAATTTCTTGAAATTTAAAAATTCCAATCTTTTTAATCTAACTATTTTTATAAATACTTATATTTTATTTTATTTAAAATCCTACAAATCAAAAACACTACATATTTTATTTCTGAATCACTCCAGTTTTAAAATCATTCACGAAATTCGAATCTTTTGACACAAGAATAATAAATTTTTAATTTTTGAAATTTTAACAGCTATTTGATTACTAAAATATTTATTGTAATAAGCAATTTTAATGGCAATTGTAATGGCAATTGTCGTGTAACATATAATTTATATAACTAATTAATTGATAATGACAAATGTCATGCAAATGTCTATTCTTATTAAAAAATAAAATAATGTTTAAAATGCCCGTATATTATACGAGTCATTAACTAGTTTATTTTTATCTTAAAGTTTATAACCAATTTTCAGATCCAAAATCACTTCCTGAATTTGTGCATTTTATTTATGTTAACTAAATCACGATTTCAAATTTCAAATGGTTTTATTACCAATTAAAATAATGACTTTATTAATTAAAATCTGTTTTCTTTATTTAATTATATTATCAATAAAAATAATGACTTTATTAATTAAAATCTGTTTTGTTTATAACCTGCACAATATCCCAAATACAATTTTCATATTCAACTTATTTTAACGGCGATAAATTCCAAATATTGTTATGGCAAAAAAAAAGAATATTATAAAAAACACAAATGTGAACAAATTACAATTATTTATAAGTGTTATAACAAGGTAATTGGTTACATCTTCGTCTTCACGTTTAATCAGCTTTAATTAGTTATTAGTATACACCTAATCTAAAAGGATGACCCCTCTGCCAACCAAAAGCTAACATTAGTTAGGGAATATTTCTTTTGTAATTAACCAAGAAAGTTGTGTCGTGATCTTGATCTTCATCCTCAAGTTCAATTTGACTTTCTAATTTATCTTCTTATATTAAAATCTATTCTCTCTCTTTAATTAATGGCTCTCTTGAAAAATGGAGTTTCACATATCACATGGTATTATTGGTATTACATTCCGAGTCTTCTTCCATTCTTTAAAGGACTCGGGGCACCATCTGCATTGGAAAAGCAAGACATATATACTCCATTTCTCTTTTATATACTCCTTAAGAACCCCTTTTAAGAATTATTACATAGTGGTCCACAATCTCACACCTTATTGAACATATATATATATATAGCTACCATTTCACTTTGCAAAAAGAATTGCAAGAACACCCTTTGGTTTTAACTCTTTTATGTATCTTGATCTCAAATTTCGATTGCACAATATCGACCGACTATAATCGCTTGATAACTTTTATATTTTATGGACTTTCTCTTCTTGTTTCAAAATCGTAGGATACAATGTAAAATATAGCTTGTATCGGGTCATTAGTTATTGTTGCACAATTTCAACTATTTCTCATGGGCCAAAAATAATTAAATAAAATCCAACATATCTGACATATTCAATAGAACAAATAGTGACTAATTCACATCGCACGTTAACTGAAGTGAAAGAACACCAACACCCTTTGGTTTATTCGTTATGTATCTTGATCTCGAACGATCCTAAACAGCGTAAATTAGAATTACCGAATGACAGGATGACATGTATAAGAAGCGTAAACTAATTCATCTTCATAGACATGTGTCTGCAAAGTGTTATTAATCTTGATCTTAAGTGATATGATTATGTGTCTGCAAACAGATAGTATTCTGCAACATTGTTTATAATCAACCGGACAGCAGCAATCGTAGTTGCCACAGTAAGAAGAAGGAATAGAACGATAATCGCCCAATGCCAGACCTTTGGCGCCATCTTCGCTGTTTCTCCCTTCACCTGAAAGTTAAAGAATTCGTAATATTGTTAATAAAAATCAAAATAGTTAGTTTCTAGCTAGCATTATTAAGTCGAGACTCACCTTGATAAAGATCATGCTCGGGAACACGAAGGTCAAAGGGATTAGTAGAAACGATCCAAGCAAGTTCACAAAGTCTCCCATGAACGGCAGGGCTGCTGCCACCAGCGTGTTGACGGTGAAGAGGGCCGCTCTCAAGAAAAGCAAATGTTTGATGTTTTCTTTAGAATGTATGCCTTTGTCGAGTTTTAGGAACTTGGTATCCAGTGCCTCATGAACCGGCGCGATAAATGCCTGAAATATGTTTTTGAAATAAAATGTCTTTATTAGCGTTTTCATATGAAAAGTGTCATATAAAAAAACTAATAGTACGCTGCCCTAAAATTGTTCTAAAAAAACTTGTTAACTATTTGGTCATAAAAATTTAAATCCTATAAGGCATGTTTTATTTAGGGTATTTAAATAAATTTGACATTTATAAAGGCCGATTTTATTGTATTGAATAATAAAGATGATGGATCTTACATGTTGAGAAATTATGGATTGTGTGAAAACTATCGAGTTTATGAGGATCTTAGCCCATCGTGGTCCACTTAAGTCCTCAGGAAGATACGCAGAGACCGATGAACCGTACGCCCAGTATCCGGCTACGCTCACACCGTAATAGAACGCTAAACCGACACTATATTGCATATGCAGAGCTTTCCTCATGTTTTCAACGGCCGGCATACGCAAAGTCGACTGCAGTGAGTAAAATACATCATTAGGACTTAGAATGATCGATATTTTTTCCAAAAAATGTCAAAACCATCCAAGTTTGCAAGAAATTTTCAAGGTTATTTAGTTGAATGACCTATTAGCAACTGCTTTCTAAACCTTTGACGTTCTGATAGGTTTTTAGGCATTCTTATGTATGGAAGTGATATATCTGTTAAGCAATGACATTCTCAAACGTGTCAGAAGGTCATGAATGTACAAACAAAGAAAAGCTGACAAAAGGTCATTTAATGAGTGGGCCTAAATTTTCAAATTATTGAATTTTAGATTTGTTTATTTAAGTTCTTCACCTGCATCTCCGGTATAATGCCGGCCGAGTTGCAAGTGATGATGGCTGATATTGCACATAAGCCGTTAAAGATCTTCGAAGTGTTGGTTCCTCTAACTTCGTAGTCGTTAACTCTGTTAGATCTAAATCCTGCAACATGCAAAATGTGTCATTGTCACCAAAGCTACGCGAATGTCGTAAATTGACTGATTTGTAGGACATAAGTTTATAACAAGTGTTATGTCCTATATAAAAGTGTTCAATAAGTTAATCATACGTTTTTGTGAGTCTTATGAAAATCTCTAAGAAGGGTTCTATTAGTTATTAGTTATTTTATTGGACAATTTTGAAAAGCTGTGAATACATCTTTTTGTAGTACATTTGGTTTTATAAGAATTTTTTTTTAAATATTGTCAGTATTAGAAAACTAATAAGTCATTTTATTTGAAAAGAGTCTCCTACAAAACTTGTTAGGAAGCAAAAAAAAGTATATCAACTTATGTAACACTTTTATATATGATGCATGATTGTTTGGTCCTATAAAACAATCTATTAAAACATTTAATTAGACATATTTGTCGTCTAATAAAGTTGATTTAGTGATTATTTGAAAGGCTTACCATCCTTGATTACAACTATCATGAGAATCGCGATATAAGCAAATGTAAGAACCGATGAAACGATCAACCACTTCCCCATTGACGATAACGTTGGCACCACTATTGAAAACACGAAGTAGGCGGCACCCGTGATGATTATAAAATATTGGAGTCTTATAGGAGAGCCACCAAATTCTAAACAGATTTCCTGCTCTTAAAACATTAGATACAAACTAAAAACCAAATCGAAAACAACTTTATGAACGAAAAGATCGAGATAAAGATCGTACCTTTAACGCCTTCCCTCCGAGAAGTATGAACCCCATATTCGTAAGAAGAAGGATCAAAATTTGAGAAACCCAAGTGAGATAGAACATTTCTTTTCCTAAATATGAAAGAAAATCCATTAGATTTGGATGGTTTTCAAATTTTGCACTGCAATGAAGGCTCATTTGGTCTGTAGGATTTGATAGAATTTAGAGGCATTCAGAACCAAATTCCATTTCATTCCTTTGTTTGGTTTGAAGAAAAGTTTGGATTTTGAAATCTCGGGATTTCAATAAAATCCCACAACCGACGAATTTAGAAATCCCTTGAAGACAGTTGTCATTTCAAATCCAAATCCCATGAACTTTACTTGTTTCTATTGTATCTCTACCCGCCTTTTTCATCAAAAATGCCTAATCTTCCTATCGCCTCCACATCTCAGCGAAACAAAAAATGTTTACGAAAAAGATTTAACTCCCATTTCCAAATCCCACATGACAGACACACCAAATATTCCAAATCCTTCCAAAGATATAAGTTCAGGGAAAAACCCGAAAAAATGGAAAACTGAGAAATAAATACCCTGGGTAACTCTTCATCTCAAGTAATTGAAGTTGTTTTTTGGGATTTTATGTACATATGCATGTTATACACACGTGCATATATCCCAAAAATTGCTTACACATTAATTACTTGTATGCACATGTACATACCGTCCAGATGAACAGTCACCACCATGGTGTGTTCTCAGTTTTTCATTTTTCATTTACGGTTTTTTTTCATAAACGTGACCCTTAAAATCAAAATCCCTCAAAAACATTCCGTCAAACCAAACATACATTTCAAATATCTATTAAATAGCTGAAACTTGCCAAAAAGATAACCCATAAGATCTCTGTATCTAATGAATCTTTGGCCATCTACAAAGTGAAAGCCTGCCAAAAGCCAGCTACAATATGCACTAAAAACTGCCACCATTATCAAGCTGATGATCCCCCAAATCCAACCAAGAGGCACCAACATAAGATTTGAAAAGCTCAAGATATACCCACAACTGTAGCCTGTTACCAACAGCAATCCAACTTGCCTCCAAGAATCTACAGTTTTCAAATCAAAAAGCCTCAAAACCCAAATGAAAAAAACTAATAAAAAGAAATCAAAAAAATTAAGGAAAGCAATTTGAAGTGGGTTCATTGTATCAACAGACCATGGTCAATGGTGTGAGCAGAAACTAGACCAGGTTTTGGTGCACCAGTACTTGTGACCCTCAAAGCTTGTATATTTCCATTGGGTTGTGGTTCCATATTTTGCTGCTAAGGTTTCTTGGGTTCAAAATGGTTGGGTATGATTGCAGCATTTAAGTTGGTAGATGATAGAAGTATCATCAGATAGTGATGATGGATGTGATATTTACCACATTTACTTCCTTTTTTGGCTTCACAAATGAAAATGAATAGAGGTGAGTCATGCAGCAAGTAGTAAGGTATTTGTAGGATTCAAGAAAGATAGAGAACTCTTTAATTTTTTTTGAGGCTGGGTGATGGTGGTGGTGGGGCTAAGGATTGATAGGGATTTTAGGCCTATCTTTTTGGATAAATTTTAATGTAAAAAGTCTTAATGAAAGATGTGTCACTGTATTAGTATTTTGGTGGAGTTGGTTTATATGGTCATTTTCTTCTCTTTTGGACATGGGTTCGAATTTACATTTTCTTAGTTTTAGCTTTTGATTTCGGATGTATCGTTTTTGTAAAATGAATTGTTATAAAATATCCATAACTTTGTATGTTATAGTTAAATGGCGTCAACGTTTGAAAGAAAAAAATACAGGTTTCTATCGGATGGCTATCAATCACGAAAACTCATATCTATCATTTTGGTAAGGAGAGAAAATAAAAATACCAGTTAAATAAGGTTATATTAGATAATGTAATGACATTTATTTAGGTGATTGGTGGGAGGTAACACAGGATTTTGATTTTGAGGTAAAAAAAATTATTTTCCTTCGTATGACCAATGAAACCAACCTGACCGTAACTTTTTTTGGAAGAGGTATCCCAGACCACATTGGGCCCAGACTAATCCTCGGCAATTTTTGGGCCGAAGCCCGATTGCTAAAGCATGTAGCCCGGGGTTGAATCCCCCGTACCTCCAGAATGCGTCCCCCAGGGTTTGAACTCGAGTTCACCACTATGTAGTGCCCAAGCCACACTCCTTTGGTCCTGACCGTAACTTTGCTCCCACTTTGCCAATTGGGCTTAGCCTGGTTGGTAGAGGGGTCGCCTTTTTGGAGTAAAAGTCTCGGGTTCGATGGATAGATGCGTTTCTAATCTAACTAAGGTGTATACTAAGAACTAATTAAGTTGTCATTTAAAAAAATAAAGAATAAGGCACAAAGTTTTAAAATTCTATAATTAGTATATTTTTTAATTAGTTAAATGTCAATTTTGCTTTTACAAGTTGATTGGGTAACGAAATTTTCCATTTTATATCGGTAGCACCGTAAAATTAAAAAGTATGCAGTTATGTGTTAACAAACTAAAATAGAAAATATAAACACTTAGTTATGGAAATATGAATGAAAAAGTAGAACCATCATGCTTGAAGCTTTATCGGGAATTGCTCGTTCTTGTAATTTTTTTTGGAAGGGTGTCCGGGCCAAAGCCCGACTATTGGGGGATAAACATGACCCTACTTAAATATCCTCAGGCGTGCGTACGGGAAGGATTGAACTCGTTCATGTAAATTGGAGTGTTCTTTCTATGTTTTGGTGAAAACAATCGTTTGTTTGCAACAAAAAAAAACTACAATTGAAATCACAATTCACAAACACAAAATGTGTGTATTATAAACCTGGTAATAAGCCAGGGTTATTCACGGAAACAACCGTTCTTTTTCTTCACGTGATACACTGGTTTTGTTTGATTTTTGGTGAACATCTTCCAATCATGTATCTGCGAAAAGATGATACTCCTTAACATTGTGTAGAATCAATCTAACGGCCGAGATCGTAGTTGCAACCGTGAGAAGAGAAAACACAATGATCATGCCCCAGTGCCACACCTTCTTCTCCAATCTTATCGACTTCCCCTTCACCTTTTCAACGAAAAATGGCATTAATCCATGTTTGTTTTGATTTTATAGAATAAATTTGTGGATTTACCTTGATATAGATCATGCTCGGGAACACGAAGGTTAACGGGATGAGCGAAAATGATCCAAGCAAGTTAACAATGTCCCCCATAAACGGAAATGCGGCCGTTACCAATGTATTGCCCGTAAACACAATTGCTCGCACGTAAAATAGGTTCTTTATGTTTTCTCTCGAATGTATGCTTTTATCGAGCCTTAGAAATTTCGTGTCTAGAGTCTCGTGAATCGGCGCGATGAACATCTAAATCCAGAATGAACAAGAAAGATCATAGATTGTGACTATTGTTCTTGAAAAAAAATATTCAAACAAAATTGACTTTATAAAATGATAAATATGTCTAAATATCTTAATAGACTGTTTTTTATGACATATGTTAACGTATTACCATAAAAAAAAACTTATTAGTCTTTGTACATAAAATCTAAAAAGTGCTCTATAAAAAGATGAGTTCATATGACATTTCTCAAAAATGTTGTAAAAAACTTGTTATGATGACCGAAAACGTCATATTAACTTATTAAGATGCACAATTCTTAATTTGGTCCTAATAACTTAAATTTTATGTAATTCTTTTATGACATTTAGACATATTTGGCGTCCTATAAAATGGAATTTTGTTGTAGTGAAGTCTTACATGTTGTGATATTATGGACTGAACGAAGGATATCGAATTTATCAAAACTTTAGCCCATTTTGGTCCCGTTAGATTTTCAGGAAGATAAGCTGATACGACTGAACCATACGCCCAATATCCTACCACGCTCACACCATAATAGAATAACAATCCCACGCTGTATTGTAGATATAACGCTTTCCTCATGTTTTTGATGGCTGGTTTTCGTAAAGTCGACTGCAATTTAAGTAGTTTTTGTTAGGATACATGGAATCGCTTTGATTCATTCTCTATCTAAAGAAGCCCTTCTATTGAAGGTTTATCCATACACACACACACATATGTGTGTGTGTGTGAACCTTAAATATTTTGGAAATGACTTGGAATCATGTGATGCCAGACTGTTTCCTATATAAAACCTATAAGACCACATAAATAACACTACACCTACATAGCAAAACATTGTTATTACTGTGAAGGTTCGGATTTTTGGTACCTTTACATTGTCTTGCTTTGAAGTTTTAGTATTATTTTGTAGACTCACATAAACAGGTCTCATGTAAAACTAACCTTTCAGGAACTAGGAAAAGACGAACCACCTTTTTATGAGTATTTGTGGTGCATAGAGTGATAAGATATTGATGAGGATCTCATGATAGGAAATTCAATATTTACAAATTAGGTGGTTCCTAGCTATATATGTTTTGATGGTTTATGTCTAGCTGATATAAGATTTCAATAGTTCTAATACTGTGTTTTGATGATCATCTCGTATTTAACTTTAGATTTCGGATGTTCACCTGCAATTCTAGTAGTATCCCGCCCGTGTTGCAAACAATAATGGCTGATATTGCACCGAACCCGTTCATGACCTTCGAGAAGTTGCTTCCGCTAATGTCGTAGTTTCGGTTTCCATTTGATCTTCCTTTAAGATCACAAACAATACAATAGTTAACGAAATTAGAATCTTGTAGACCGTTTTAGGATTTGAATTAGACTCCATATCTAATAAGTCAAAAACCTAAATAAAAGGGTAAAGCCCAACTTCTCTGAATGTCAAAGGTTTAAATCTCATCAAAGATGAAAAGTATGTGTGAGTTTTGCACTTAATAAAATATTTTATACATCCAAAACACGTACCATCGCGAAAACACACCACCAGAAGGATGATAATGTAAGTGAAGGTAAGTACAACCGAGATTCCCAACCATCGTCTCATCGATGAGACCGTTGGAACCAAAAATGCAAAAATGAAGTAGGAACACACCCGTGATCACGATGAAACCCTGGAGTCTTAATGGTGAATCACTTAACTCCGAGTTAATTTCCTACAACCAATAAACTGTCAAAAATGTCAACTTGTGATAAAATGTTTGATGACCCAACTTCGTTTTCAACAACTTATTGTAACAACATTGTATCTAACTCAGAATTATTGATCTTGTAAACTCAAGTCTTATTAAATATTGTATCAAGCCGCCCAATGACCACTACAGAGGTGTTCAGATGAGAACATGGTCAAAATAAGAAAACATGATAACGGCCAAATCAAATCAGGCGACTTGACCATTCTCGTGTTTTCTTATTGGGAAATTGACGCAAATAGCAAAATAGACATTCAAATTGGTCTCCTAGCCATTTCTCTCATACTTTTATCCAAATGTCACTATATTTGCAACTTCTAGGTCCATAATTTGCGGAGTGAACTAAAAAACACAAAAAAAAAATATGAATGCAATCAATTTTCCAATTTTCCTTAAAAAAAATTAAGAACATTTGTGAGCCCAGATAAAAAGATTAGGAAAATTGACGAGATCGTCTTTTGTTTTTTTTACTAGATTTGCTATTATGGACCTAGAAATTACGGATGTAGTGATATTTGGGTAAAAATGGGAGAGAAATGATTGCAAGACCAATTTAGATGTGTTGAATGGCTACTTGACTCAATTTACCTTTCTTATTTGGTTAATCTTCTTGTTTCTTGTTGTAATGCAAGTAATTGATGGTGAGTTTATAATATATAAACCTTAAGGGCTTTCCCTCCAAGGAGTAAGAAACCCATGTTCCCTAAAAGAAGGATCAAAAACTGTAGAACCCAAGTTGTATAATACAACTTCCGACCGAAAAGATGGCCCATAAGATCTCGGTATCTAATGAATCGTTGTCCATTGACGAAATGAAACTCGGCCAAGAGCCAGTTAGCGTAAGCCGTAACAAACCCAACAACGATTAGGCTGGTGACACCCCAGGTCCAGCCTAAAGGCACCAACATCAGGTTTGAGAAGCTTAGAATGTAGCCACAATTGAAACTGGTTACTAGGAGTAACCCAAGTTGGAACCATGAGTCTGCAATATTAACACAAATTGTGCATGATTAGTGATCAATAAAACCATGTTGGTGGAATCTTGAAAAAAAAACAATGAGAAAACTTGGATAAAATCTTAAAACTATTAGACAGCATAAAAGCTGGCTTTCTTTAAGTTCTATTTTGACCCTAATTTGTTTAAATGTGAAATCATTATTCGAGTAACTAGTGGGCGGTTAAACACATAGCAATTACCAAAACAACGGCAACCAAAACGGCACACGAGTTAATCAGAAGGCTTCAGAGAGCTTCTGACTGAGTCAGACTCGGAAGCCCCGAGTCTTCCACGTCAGAAGCTCTAAGTCTACCACCTCAAAATCAGAAGCTTCTAAAATAGACTCAAGAATTTGAATTTGACTCCGAAGTTGAACAAAGGTTTTTTTGTGTTGTTAAAGCACTTCTTTTCATAAAATTTGTAGTCAACCAACAATTTAGATTCTAGTTACCTCAAAGCATTCCTAGTACCTTCTCCGAAGTATAGAAAACTGAGATTTTGAGTCAATATTTTTCTCTAAGAGTAAACGTATGGTTACCTTCTATCACACCCATCACACCGCCACATCAGCTCCACATCATCTTTTTTCTCTCATCATTTACCTACCACTTACACCCGCAATGATCAAATCCCACCACACCTAAACTATGGGACCCACCTTAACACACAAAGCCTTCCACCACGCCAGCTTTTTTTTTTTTTTTTTTGAAACACGCTCTCAATATCTCACGGCATGGTGGAGTGGTGCCACACTCACCACCCAAGTGGTTAGCTCACCACATCCCTTCTATCACAACCTCTGTGTTTACTCTACCAGTTTTCCATATATGGAAAACACCTCAAAAATAACTACCATGTGGGAGCACCAATTGTAAAATATTTTAATATTATAACCAACGTTTGTATTCTTCAATGGGGAAATTGTGGAGATGAGTGTATTTTTTAGAAGATTTTGACTTTTAATTGGTTTTTCATTTTGGAGGAATTTGTTGGAGATGCTCTTATACGAGTATGCACTCCAGTAATATAGCTTAACTACCAATTTCATATTCTCTTGTAAATCTAATTACATAAAACGAAACGGTTATATCACTAAAATCACCAAGAAACCAAACCCGCATGGAAAAAACGAGAACTAGCTAAGTGAACCTGACCGTGGTCGATGGTGTGAGCCGATGGTGGATCGTTTTGTGGACCAGCTGTGCCTTTTACCGGAGTTGTGGGTTCAAGAGACAGTGAGCCATTTTCTGAATCTTCCATCATCAACAAGTTTCAAAGATTTCTTGAATCATATGAACGCATTTTGATGGTGTAAGTTAAGTTGAATATTGGTCAAGTTTGGCAAGCGAACGAATTTTGTGGCCAAAAGAGGTCTATGAATTGACATTTTTTTTATTCTTTAATCTTGATTTTGTGTTTTTTGGATCTACTTGAGGAATAAAAGATACTTGTTTGAATTGGTAATCAAGGAAAAGATCCCATTCATTTAAAAAATTAATTCTTTTTCTGGGGTTGACTTTGAAATGTGGATATTTGAATCTTGTAACATATTTTAATGTCGAACATAGCAAGTAGCAACTCAATTTTTTCCTCCTTACAAAACAATATTATACTTCAAAGCCCACCCAAGGCCCAAAAAGAAATGAGACCCATTTTGGCCATGAAAACCTTGAACACCAAAATAGTATACCAATGGCAGTTACCAAACATCTATCAAGAATCTCCCTATTTGAACTTTGAAGAGGAAGCACTATACTTTATTTGGACACTTTTAAAATATGGTTGCTAACCTTGCAAGATATAAAGGGTGTTGCTATTTCTAAACCCTCCTACTATTTTGTCACTTACATTATTTCATACGTCCTCCATTTTAAACCCCATCTATTCACTCATATGCACCTATCCATATCCCTATAACTTGGTCTAGATAGAAAACTACTATATAAATACCACAATTTATCTGCTAACCTTGCAAATTGCAAAAGGGTTTAGTTTCCCAAAATGTATCCAAATTGTCACATTTTGCTATTGTGTGTACTGTACTTAAAAAATTATCATTTAATGTACCAAACTTTTAAAACCTATCATTTAGTATATTAGGAAACTTGTTGAAGAGGTAGCCGGTCATTCCGGCCATCTGGTCATCTTCTTCGGCGAGACTTTTTCTGGCAAGAACCCATCTTCTCCAGTGACCTTCAGCAAGAACCCATCTTTTTCCGGCGAGAATTTTTACCACCAACAGTCACCGGTAAGACATCCGACACCCACCATCTTCTCCGACGACCTTCATCAACCCTTTCGCAAATGGATACAAATGCAATAAAACCCAAAAACTAAAGAACACCCCACCCACCAGCTTACTCCACTCCGAAAACGGGTTGTACATTGTCCGAAATACCCCCACCGCCACAACCGCCATGTTTAACAATGTTATCGTCACTGACGAAATCATCGGTATCGTGAATCGAAACTCGTACAGCTCCATCAGAAGATGGCAGTCACTGGAAAAGTTGCCGGAAAAAATGGTGGTCGCTGGAAAAGTCGCCGGAGAAGATGGTGGTCGCTGGAAAAGTCACTGGAGAAGATAGTGGTCGTCGAAAAAGTCACCGCAGAAGATGGTGGTCACCGAAGAAGATGGTAATCGGCTGGTAACCTTTGATAGTAGGTCACGATACACTAAATGGTAGTTTTTAAAACTTTGGTACATTAAATAGTAATTGTTTAAGTACAGTACACACAATAACAAAAGATGACAACTTGAATACATTTTGAGAAACTAAACCCATATATAAAATACCACAATTTATCTAAGCCCGTTGTTATATTAAAAAAAATGTTCATAAAAATAACAATAAGAATTTAGAATAATATCTTATTTTGCAAAGCCCATTTAAGGCCCAAAATAGAAAAATAAAAGCCCATTTATGACCATTTTAACCTTTTTGAAACCCCCACCGATAAACATACATCCATCACCCACACCCTTATCTTCCCCTCCTCCTCTAAACCCTTTTCTTCTCTGCAACCAACCATGGCGTTTGCGGCAAAACCCATCCTCAAGCCTTCATCCATGGCCAACGCCTGCCTCCTTTCGTCTCCTTCAATCTTCTTCGCCGGAAAATCACATCATCAGCAGCACGTCTCCTTACGCCTGAAACCGATTCAAATCAACCTATCCGCTTCCTTCACTTCCTTTTCTCTTCGAAGAACAAACCCTAATTCTTCGCCTTTCGTCACCTTTGTTGCAGAGGAGGACAACACATTGGTTATTCAAGAAGAAGAAGAAGAGCAGAGTGAAGGAGGCTTTAGCTGGGGAGACGAAAATCCGGAAACGGAAACGGAAGTGGCTGCCGAAGGTGACGCCGGAGTGTCCGGTTGGGAAGGGAGTGCGGCGGTGGCTGGAGACTCCGGCGACGGAGAGACGGAGGCGTATTCTGAGCCGCCGGAGGATGCGAAGATTTTCGTCGGTAATTTGCCGTATGATGTGGATAGTGAGCAATTGGCTCAGCTTTTTCAACAAGCTGGTGTTGTTGAGATCTCTGAGGTGATTTATTATGATTTAATTGAGTTTTTGTTTTGAATTTTTGTGTTAGTTTTGGATTTTGTGGATATGTTGATTGAAGCTAGGGTTTTTGATTGTTGGATATTAGGTTATCTACAATAGAGAGACTGATCAAAGTAGGGGATTTGGATTTGTGACTATGAGCACTGTTGAAGAAGCTGAGAAGGCTGTTGAAATGCTCCATCGTTATGTAAGTTTCAAAATGTTTATATTTTGGCTGCAAAATTGTCTTACTATAATCATTGCATTGCTTTGAGAAACTTGATTAATTATGTTTATGGTGAAGATGTATCATGAAGTTATGGAGAGATTGTAAATTTGTGATTAGTTATGTCTAAGTTTGCATTGGTTAATCATAGGTTGGTGTCAATTTTGTTGTTTCCAATGGTTTGGATGCGAAATTTAGGTTCGATCCAATTTTATATGTGGAAAGGTAAGTTCAATAGAATGGTGGCAAGATTTGCTAGGGTTTTTAGGGTAGAATGTTGGGAAAGCTAGAAGATATGTAGATAAAAGTGCGTAGCGGAATGTGAATGTTGAAATAGGTGGGTGGTCATGTTAGCGAGCAATGATCAATATTTACTAGGTGGTGGCACTAGGAGAGGATAAAATAAGGCAAAACTATTTGGTAATTGTGGGTGTCTGATCCAGTTTGAGCTTTCAATCCGTTAAAAGACTTGAAAAGCTTAGATTTTACGTCACTACATACGTGTAATGATGTTGGTTTAATTCATCTTTGATTACAATGACCTACGGATGACGGTGGTAATAGCCAAACACACTTTGTGGTCGAGTCTTGGTGTGTTTGTACTCCTCCTGACCCACATTTTTTTATCTTGTCCTAAAATAACAAGGACATTTTTATTTTATTTCATTCCAAAATAATTTCCCAATTTTACCCTTCGGAGATAGAGAAATTATTACTCTCTCTATTATTAAGTGTAAAATATTCATATAGTTAAATAAAAAATGTAATAATTGCACATTTCTGCAACCGCCTTTTTTTAGTGACTTAAACAATTCTAATGAAATCATGCTGCATCTTAAAACAGGAACTAGGAGGAAGGTTTTTGACTGTAAACAAGGCTGCACCAAAAGGATCAAGGCCCGAGCGCACACCTCGGAACACAGGACCATCATACAGAATCTATGTCGGCAACCTGCCATGGGACGTTGATGATGTTCGGCTGGAGCAGCTTTTCAGCGAACACGGGAAGGTTGTGAATGCACGTGTCGTTTACGACAGGGACAGTGGTCGATCGCGAGGCTTTGGGTTTGTCACCATGTCGTCTGAAAGTGAAGTCAATGACGCCATCGAAAATCTTGATGGACAGGTACTTGCCACACGTTTTTCAAATAGTTCACTTGTCTTGATATAAGTGCTCACATTCTATTTTAGTCTGTCTCAAAATAAGTGATTACATCTCTTTTTGAAGTGCATAGGTTCCAATAATACCCTTCATTATGAGATGGAGAAATTCATTACTATCTCATCTACTAGGGGTAAAATTGTCATTCAATGAAATAAAAACTGTAATAGTGACATCTCTAAAACTGTTTTTATTTATTTATTATGCACACTTATTTTGGGACGGACAAAGTATATAATATTTGCACAGGGCAAATACTTTGGCACACTGCTAACGTAGCTACTAAGGGTAAAATTGTCATTTAGTTAATTTAAAATCGTAATAATGACATCTCTAAAGCTATATGTTTTTTCTTTGTGCGCGGAGAGAGTATATAATATTCACATAGGGCAAATACCTGGGCATAGTGCCCCACCTATGATGAGGTTTGAACCCTTTGGTGATCTTTGCTAGACTTGATGGTGTCTAGTTTTTCTTTTTTGTCTTGAAAGATTTATAACGATTGTCTTGTGACAGAGCATGGGCGGGCGGGCTATCAGAGTAAACGTAGCAGAGGAAAAGCCGAGGCCTTACTGATTGGATTTTTGAGTGAGATGGAGGAGGTTGGTTTCATTTGGTATTTATATTATCGATGTAAGTTGTAAGTTTTATTTAGGAATTATGTTGGATACTAAGCTATTGAGTTGATGGGGTTTGACATTGACTTCAAATTTGGGAGGCAATTTATGAGGTATAAAAAGGTTTGTCTTTTATATTATCGCTTTCAACAATTGTTATTTGCAAAAAGAACTAGCATAGTTATGTTGTGGTTATTAAAGGGATCACTTGCCTCCTTGAAAAGGTTAAATTTAGCATGACAATTTCGCATCACAAGGATTGAGAATCTTATATAATAAATTGGCCTAAGGCTTTTCTGTAATCAATTTTGCTCAGTCTTTTCATTAAAAATATTCGTTCCTATTCCCCCTTAGGCTATGCGCACCGGTGGTGCGGGTATGGGAGAGTTGAGCCCGCCGGGACCAGTGGGTTCGGCGGGCACCGCTGTGTCAACAAGGAGCCCGGCGGGTTACACCCTTTGCGGGTTGCAGAAGCCGATCACCAAAGCGTCAGTTGTGTGTGTTGTGTGAGAGGGTTGGGAGGGTTGGGTAAGAGTTGTAGAGGGTTGTAGAGGGTTATGGGAGGGTAAAGAGAGGGTCGGGAAAAAGCTGATGTGGCATTAAAAAATGAGAGGGTTGGCTGTGTGTAGCCTTAGAAAGTTTTCTTTTAGACGTTTCAACCAATCAATACTGCACAATAGTATTATTGGGGAAGATGCACATATTACTTTAAATAGAAGAAGTTGGTTATTGGTTCGAATGAATAAAAAAGCAAAAAAAATTAAACTAATGATCTTTTTTGGAGATTTTTTTTTTTTTTGAAAGACAATAAGGCCATCCTTAATGGGCCATCGGGAGGGAGTCGGGAGGAAGGGTACCGACGGTGCACACCAAAAATGGTGGCCGGTAGGGTACCGGTAGTGGAGAAACCCGGTGTGGTGGCACCGATGTGTTTGAAGCAACAACCCACCCCCCCCCCCCCTACCCCCCTCTCTCTCTCTATCTCTCTCTTCTTTCTCTCTCTACCTTTTTTAATTTTCTTTTTTTATAATTAATTAATTAGAGGGGTATGATATTGGTATGGTTAAGGATGGATTGGTATGGTGTTGGTAAGGTATTGGTAAAGCTGATGTGGCGCTGATGTGGCAGCAAAAATGAGGGGTATGAGGGGTATGGCTAAGGATGGCCTAAGGGCATTTTGTGTGGTACCATCAGGTAACCCGACTCTGGAGACCATACGATGCAACATGCATATTCAAGTTGCACGAGCAACAACTTCTTTATTTTAAAGTAAAAAGTAAAAATCTTTAAAACTATTTAATGCAATTAATAAAATATTATTTCTTTTATCAAATATTTATTTTAAAGTAATCTCGAAATTTAAGTAATCATTTTTTGAGACATTTCAAAATATGAAGAAGGTTTAGGAAAGGTGTTGAAAAAACAACCCCCTCTAAAATCTTCATGATTTTAAAGAAGCGGTTAGAGATGCTTTAAAATCTTGAAACAATATACCTACCGGTCAAAGTTGGACCAGACTCACTTGACCCGATCTAGTTGGTGCAAGTGAAGATGATCCATCAACTTCACACTCAAAATGTGTTCTAAGAACAAGCCCAATCCACATAACTTCGGCAATGTGCAACAAATCTTAACGAATTGAGTTGGATTGGGTCGTTTGATCTGACTAACTCGATCCATTTATAGACCTATCAAACATACACAATACCCGTGCTTTTCTGGGAGTTGGCCTCGGGCCTTTCAAGCTCATTTTCTGTAAGCAAAAGAAAAGCGGGCCTTTTGTGCCTCACTCCTCAAAGAGCCCGATTTTTAAAACGGACTTTGTCGGGCCTCTACCAAAATACTGGTCAGGCCCGGCAATCTGGCATGTAACAGGCTTTGGGCTTTCTTTATCATCTGAATTTGGAACTGCCAACAGAGTTGAAAATTGATGATATGTCAAGTAATTATGCAAATTTGATATCCGACACAAAGCAAGTAAACGGGGTATGTGCAAATTCGGAGTGTTTTTATTTGTTTCTACTACGTACATATGCACAAAAGCAGGCAGTGACCATAAACGTTAGTAGCCTCGCAACTGAGTTTCTCGATCGGTAAGAGGCACATAACGGACAGCAGTCTCGCTACGAATGGTGACGGAACCATCCAGATTCTTATCCACAACTTTCAAGTCCTGTGATATCGTCCCAACCGGAATTACCAACCTGCCCCCTGGCTTTAACTGATCGATGAGTGGTTGTGGTATCTCCGGTGCCGCTGCCCCAACATGAATCGCATCATACGGTGCATATTCCGGCCACCCTTTTCTACCATCTGTAATCATCAACATTCATATATGTAAAAAGAAAGTTAAAAGAAAGCTACTAAGATGAAGGCATCAGAGGTAGATTGTTATTTCTTACTTATATCCAAAATCCTTTTCGCATACTTTGCGTATGGCTGGGGTTTTCACTGAAACACCTGCTCTAACGATAGAGGTGGGGCTTACGTATATCTTACCTTTTTGACCCCATCTCTAGGTGAAAAAGGGTATACGCCACCCTCTGAGGCGCCCCCACCACACCGGTCATCATGGGGGAGGAAAATCAGTACATGCATCCCATTGGCAAAGGAGTGGTGCCTAGGCTCAAACCCAGAACCTCACACTTATAAATTATATCCACACACCTACTGCTGGGACAAAAAGAATTCAACCGAAGACCTCTAGAATGGTAAGTAGGGCGCCTAACCATTCGAAGTTTATTAAATAAATAACTAACCAACAGACCTCTGGTTGGGATATATTTATTAGGTTCGGTTCGTTTGGTTTGGTTCTAAGATAGGTACTAAAGTGTGACGACTTACCACCAACATGCAAGGCAAGAGAACCATCTTTGAGTAATGGAGCAGCTGCGGTTTTTTCGATGTTCTTGATTGATGTCGAAACCAGCTCAGGAATATGTTCCACGCCAACTGTGCGACCATGTGACCCGACCATAAGTGCAAAGCATGCAGTCAAGTACCCGGTTCCTGTATAAGATTAACTTCCAAAACTCACCACAAACACTTCAAAGAAATCACGGGAAAAGTGTGAATGCCAAGAGACAAATCCAAATAAAGCAACTAACCACATTTCTATTTTAGTTTACCCCAAAGCAAGTGTAAGCGTCTAACTTTCAATTCTACCCTTAACTACGAGATGGAAAAATCCATTACTTGTTCTCACTGAGGGTAGAATTGTCATTCAGTTGATTAAAAAGTTTTTACATATATTTCTAAACTGTGATTCTTTCATTGTGGACATTTATTTGGAGCATTTCATAACCTACTTGAAAGAAAGCTCTTTGGTAGAACCCCATGAGGATTTCTAATATAATCATATTAACCTTCATAGCTATCATGTGAAGTCAGTTCACAACAGAAAAAAAAAGTCCACAATAACGTGCATAATTTCATTTGAATCTCGCCCAATTATATATATTTAGTAGATACCACTGGGGAAAAGGCCATTTGGTTGTGAAGATGAAAATAAAATACCAATTCAAGCTAGTGTTGGTTTGCATCATTTATCACTTAAGTGAGATGAATTTAATATAAATTTTCATATGAGGTGGTTTGCAAGGAAGTTTTGGGTTTATTAGCATCCCATGTACACAAAAATACTAAAAAAATCAACAAGAGTGGATATCTAAATGCCTTCACATCCACAAATATAAGAACTTCATATTCTGCCTCAGTTTCCAGCATCTACTTTTGCAGAAGGTGGGAAACAGAACAAACTTATTAATCCATATGGGTTGGGTTCTGGTGAGAAGTTGACGGGAGAAGCATGAAGAGTGGTTATCAATCGTTGGATGCACATTAGAATGAGATGCACCAAGAAGATAAAATGTCGAGATGCACCGGATTAATTCCGTTCTAAAGCGCAATTCATGGGTGGGTTTAAAATAAAAGTAACCAAGGATTTAGGTCCACTTCTCACACTTCTCAAGTTAACTCAACTTCTCACACGATCCTTGGCCTAGTCCATATATCCCTTAAACTCAAAGTAGTGTCAACTTTTAAAAGTAAGTGTTTTGCTTTTAAATTCTACCCTTAACTATGAGAAGGAGAAATTCGTCACTACTATATTAGTAAAGGGGCCATTGTCAATTAGTTAATTAAGAAGTTCAATAATTACACATTTCTATAACCGTGGAACTTTTTCATTGTGGACGTTTATTTTGGAACGGAGGGAGTAATACGTTTTGCACATTTAGCTTTACCAAGGTATCATTAATTTCTTTTTCCTATATTCCAATGAGGACAGAGTATAGTCGTAGAGCATTTGAACTCATTGATCATCAACAATTCATCAGAAGAAGAATATCCATAAATCTGGGAACATGACTTTAACATAGGATGGCCGAAGACCATAAACAGAAGAATAACCACAATTTTACTAGCTTAGGTATGGCTTCTTCCTTGCTGCTGATAATAACCACAATCAATGCATGAATTCATTAAACTACCTATGGATCTCAACTCAAATCAAATAAGAGCATCTCCAACAGATTCTCTATAATTTCATCAAAATACAGAAAGCAAAAGTTAATATCTCCAAAAAGAAAATACATTTATTGTTTTTTTCCATTTTGGAGATTTCAGCATTACTTATAGTATTAAAATATTCAACAGATTCAATATCCCAACAAACATTCAAATAAAATTTATACAAAATACTTTATTGACAGGAACAAATCTAACAATAAAAAAACCATCAAAATTTTAGTGCCTTCTCCAAATTTGGAAATTTTTATCCTCTCTCTCGTACTTCCTCCATTTGGGAATTTTTTTTGGAGGATCTGTTGGAGATGCTCTACAAAATCAATATCGTAAACCAGTGCAGAAAATACCTGAACCGACGTCCAAAGCATGCATCCCAGGCTGCAAATTATCCACCAACAACTGAAGGCAAGCAGCATGCATATGAGGTGCAGAAATGGTGGCCTTAAAACCAATTTGCATGGGACTGTCTACATAAGCTGGGGACCCATCAGGTACGAACAATCCCCTATCGACAGTCTCCATTACTTCTGCCACTTTTTTCGAATGGATAATTCCAAAAGATTTCAGATGGTCCACCATTCCTTTATTCTTGTTGAGGCTACTTCCAGACCAAACTTGCTGTATACAAACATAAAACAATATTGAACTTAAAGATAACACATTAATCCATTTTGTTACCTGTCACAAGTGAAAGGCAGACGGAAGTATTAATATGGTTGGCATGATAAATGTTTCCAAAGGGAAGCTTATAAATTTGTCTATCTAGACAGTATTTAGATTTTAGATGACAAGAATTACAACTCTGAAAGCATTCAAAGTTTCAACTATCATCACAAGTCCTCAAGATTTTGTAGATGTAAAACTAACTTCTTCTACACGAGTGTCACATGGTAGGTCTTTGCCTCTATTGTTGAGTGAAAATGGTGTTGATAAAAGAAGCTATACTTGTCCCTCGTTCCCGATAAATCATATTACTGGACCTGATCAGATATTTTCAATGACAGGACGTAAGTACTACCTGCTGACTGCCTCTTACTCGGTAAGAGGTGCTTACAGGGTAAGAAGGGATATTGTTTACCCCCACAATATGCTGACCGAGATGCTGACCCAGGAAAGAAGGGGGGATTGTCTGAATCACTCAATGCTACAGTCAACCTTACCCAGACGCTTGGTAGAAGATCATTTTCAGACAGCACTTACCCGGACCAAACTTCACTGCACAGTCCGCACTCTTACTCGGTTAGCTTTGACTGAATTTGTGTTGGTAAACTCCCCCCTAACATTCAAAATGCAACGATCCCGAAAAGAAAGTCTAACTGCTTCTTAATTTCCTACTTCTACATGCTTCTAGCTTCCATACAAGAATTTAACAGCTATCAAATAAACCACCACTGGTAAGGCCCAAGGTAGGTTGTTTATCATCAGGTAAATAGGTAATTGGCAATTTGGCATGTGGTTTGTAAATGGGTCATGATCATGTGGTTTATCATCAATGGCTACGCCATCATGCATCGTCTGCAGTGAATGATATTAATCTTCAATCTGAAGTAATTAAACCAGGTGGAAGAGATGTATACTTCAAGTAAACACAGACTAGTCCCTAAACCCATTTCAAATAGAGCAGCCACATTTTCAGCACAGGTAAGATATAAATAGTAGATACCCATACAGCAACCTAGCCACCAATAAATAGGATGTGCCAATAATTGTAAGCTGATTCTTCCTCACAAGGAAATCCAACAAACTGCTATTGCATACAAATCAACATCATTACATTTATAGGTGATAACAAGTATTCGAAATCATTGAAAAGCAAAACTAAATTATGGAGCCTACAAATCAAAGGTATAACAAAACTATTACTCCAAAATTAGGTGCATAACAGTTTGTCAGTGTATATGATCAAAGAATGATCCCTCGCATAGAAGATTGGTTATAACTTATAGGATGGAATCCCATAGATTTTACATGATACTAATTTCAACCTGTACTTGTATTAACTCAAGTTATTACACTATTAACCATGCAATGGTCCTACTCTGTGATACATGAATGGATTGTCTTAAGATTAGAGCCCTAGTCTCCAAGATAATGGTACATATGATCAAAGGCGACTCCTCTTGCTTCCCATTGTGTTTCATGACTCAAAACTTAAGATATATTTGAACTAAATTTGGAGTTGAATTCTCTCAATTTGTCTTCACTTAATGGGAATGCATCCTTTGCATCAACGACTCCAAAGACAGAAGCAAACAAGGACATATTAACAATATGTTAGCATCACAAACTTATAGTGTTTTTCTTCAAAGAAAACCATGGTTGTCAAGAAGAAAACGAATCAACTTAATGAATAAAACGCATATAAAAATAGAGGCAACGATCACAACATTGCGTTGTAACTAAATTCACTGCTGAGAAGCATATTACAAGATAGAAACTATCATCTGCAGAAGCCAAAATCCATTAAGAGAAGCAACTGCTTGAAAACTCTTCATTTCTCCAAATAACAGACAAGTATGTTCACAAATTTAAACAAATCTCCAATTCAACAGCAACTGATAACAATTTTCAGTATATATATATATATCAATTAAAAAGGTAGAGTTCACTGTAAACAAATTTGAAAAAGCATCATCACATGATATGAACACTAACTCAATTTTACATGCGAACCACAGAGATTAATAAACATAGAACCAATTAAAACATCAACAAGTCCAGATTTGACGCATAATCATCAAACAAAAGTGCACATTACGATCAAATCCACGGATTTCACTGCAAATCACACAATTATAATATCTTGCATAACACGATCGCAAAATTTCAAAGCATTATACGCGTACTAATTTCATAGATCAACACATACCAAACGAATTAAAAACGTGAAAACGAATCAAAGATTAGGCAAAAACGTACACACAATTACACAATTACAACAAAAAATCATCGATAAAATTTCAATTACCTGCATCTTGAAGAAGAAGGGCATTCAGTGTGCAAAAATCTCCTGTTTTCAAGACTAAAAAAGTGAGCTCCAAATGTTCGTGTGATTCTGTTTTGAGCATCGTCGTCAAAGCTGCGTGCACCCCACGCTTCACGCACTGCGCGTTGGCGTTGTTTCTGGGCTTATTGGCCCAAGTTGAGACGAGGCCCATTGGCCCAATAACATACATCTAATTTTATAAAAATATTTAACTAATTTTATGATGATCGATGTGGGTTTGGATGGACAAATCAAAAAAATTAATTGGATTTTGTATATGAAAACCGGGCCCAACTTTTGGGTTTTGGATTTTGGATTTTTTGGGGCCGAGTTGGTTGGGTTTCGGGAGTAGTTATATGTAAAAAAAAAACGTCTGTGTTTAACCGATTTTGATGATACCCGTCAACTTAGGATCCAATTCGAGATTTTCCTTAAGAGGTATTGGGAAGGAATTGGAATTCTTTTGACCCCGCTTCAAGTCATGATTTCAATCAATTGTGAGGATTGGTGAAAATTAATGGTTAGTTTAGAAATTAGAAAAGAGTAATGGTCAACTAGGATTTAGAAATTTCTAAAGCTAAAGGATAAAAGTATGGGTCAAATGATCAAGAATCAAACCCAATCCAAACCCAAATATCTTTCCAAAAGTCATGTTTCCAGGAAATGGGGTTCTTCCTAAACAATTTTTGGTTCATGTTCAAATTAAGACTATTCAAGTTTTGTACACTTTTAGTAGGATTTGTTGAATCTCTAAGAGAGACCGGTTTATGTTAATTTGATATCCGATGTATTCAAACACATCCTCTTATGTCATAAACATAGCCAAAAGCATCAAACCCCAACTCTAATAGCTTGTTCAAATACGTATAATCCTTAAAAATCTCTCTTTATTTCTTTCTATTAAAAAATATAATACACTAGTTGAACAATGATTATGCAACTAACTGAAAGCAATTAACATTGCAATACCCCCTAACCCCACCTTTATGAATATCAAGCATTGAAATCTCACCAAAAGTTACAAAGTGTATGCTAGTTTACTTTGATGTATTTATATACTTTCAAAAACAATAAAGTTCGCTTTTAGTCACAAACATTTGTCACTGTCAACAGTTTTCGTCCCTCAACTTTGTTTTAACAAATCTCTCCTTCCGCATTTGACACCTCACAACATTTCTTGTTCGTCCTCCTCTTAGCGCAGGATAACTTTTTCCGTTTAGTCCAATTAAATGAAGGGTATTCCAATCACTTAAACATTAAAGACCAAAAGTTATATATAAAATTGCAAACACCATGCAGCATGATTAGCCCTTAGAAAACTCGAATCAGCAACCTATAAAAAAAGCCCCAATACCCAGCCTTTATTTGCCAGTTGAGCCACAATCATCCTATTTTCATGTCAAATCACCTGCAAGAATGTCCACTTCCTTGTATCCCTAAAAACTGTATGGATAACTGTCAAAATACCATCTAAACAAGTTGTTCAATCAAGCAAGCAGCCAACATGCAAGCCACCCCTCTTCTGATTCAAAAAGAAAAATTCATAGCTTAATTGACCATCAACATACTCCATACATAAACAAGATTTGCCCAAGAAAATCTCCCAATCTTTTCCCATCAGCCGGCCGAATTCTCGTGCAAGAGTACATATTCTCGGCTGTCGAACAAACAAATATAGCCACAATTGGTAAGATTATATATAATTGAAACCAAGATGGCCGTCTAACAACTAGAGTAGGCAAAACCAGTTATGTCAGGATTACTAGTCGGACACAGCTTTCCAAATGGTCAAGGGTTCAAACATAACCAAAGTGAAAAGTGTGCAAGAGCATCTCCAACAGATTCTCCAAAATGGAGAATCAAAAGTCAAAATCTCAACAAAAAAAAAAATTATGTTCATCTCCAACAGCTTCTCCATTTTAGAGACTAGTATATTCAATACAGTCCCTGTTGATCTGTCCCAACGATAGAGGTGTGAGTATAATCCATATGTGTGACGTCATGGGTTCAAGCCCAGGTACCACTCCTCTAACAGTGGGAACGGTGGGGGCGCCTCAGAGGGTGGCATCTACCCATTTTTAAATATTTCATACATTTATACATTTAGTTTTATAGATTCTCAATGGTAGAAAGAATAAATATAAGTAATCATTTCCGGGCAGTTCTCCAAACTTTGAGAATTTCATGCCCTCTCATACTTTTCTCCATTTTGGAGAAGGTTTTTGGGAAACCGTTGGAGGAAAAAAAAAATCCTCAAAAATCTCCATTTTAGATAAGTTTGTTGAAGATGCTCTATGTACTTGCGTATATAAATATTATATACTTCAAGAAAAAGAGTTCCAAACATGAAATAACCATAAATGAAGCATATAGTGAGAAAGCAACAACCTACCTACTATTCCCAAACTTAAGAGTGTCTTTCTCCATAAGTTCATAATACCGTTCCGCTTCAATACGATTATCCTGCAATTGCAAAAGGGTATTTTAGACCACACATGCTGAATAGCATCCAGATTACGTATCATCGAAATAATCACCGCGTCCCTACATTCAAGAAAGTCCCATTTGTGCTTCCAAGATCCATTATGTAAGGCCTGGAATTAAGAACAATAAGTTAATATATAAACTTCAGGCTCAAAATAAATCCATTTGCTCATAAGGGTTGGATTCTCGTGAGAAGTCGAGGCTAATGTGAGAAGTGGTTATCAACCGTTAGATGAGAAGTGGATGGCAGATGCACGTTAAGATGAGATGCACCGGGTCAATTTCTAAAGCCCAGTTCATGGGAGGGCATTGAGGTTAAAAGTGATCAAGGGTTCAGATCCACTCCTTACTTTGAACTTAACTTCTCACACGATCCTTCGCCTTGCTCATAAATATGAAATAAAAATCGACTCTTTAGTCTTTTTTATACCTTATCACATTCTTCATCATGCCATCGGGTTGCTCCTTTTCAACTTGCCTGAGATTTTTTAACAGATATCAAAAATTGATGAAGATACTTCACAAAGTTATCACCAAAAAAACGGAAACTTCAAGTGGTTATCCTACCGATATTGGAGAACTGCATGCTGTTTGCTACACGATGGATGATCTGTCGGGATGTCTGCTACCCTTCTTTCCCTCCCGAAAAGATAGCAGGTTTGACGATGCACATAAAGTGGCTCTATTTAAAACAAAAACCAGTTAGCAGCGTAATTGTAACACGAGAATTTTTGAATTATGACCATAGAGAACCAAACAGTTTTAAGAGTTAATGGCATTAAATATCTGAATTTTGTATAAAAATTGGCGCACGAAACATGTACTGTTGCATCCACCATTTTTATATGTGTTATAGATATATTGATGTGGGTTGGACTCGAGATGTCCTGTTTTTAAAACATTAGTTAAATGTCTAGTAACTTTATAAAAAAACTGACTTTTGACAGTGGTCAAAGAACTTTCAAGCAAAACATCATAAAATAAAATGCAGTCCAAAAAAGAAAAGAAAAAAGATACCGTTAAGCACTTCACCACCCTTGAAAACATAAAGTCTCCATCTTATTTCCGGTTTCCTTGCATCTGGTGGCTCCGTGAACAACAGGGTCACACCTACCATAAGAAAACGTAAACTAAGAGGTGAACGCTTTTTTCAATAAATACCCATGATTTTATACACAAACATTTACCATAATAATTTTTTTTGTGAAAATGGGTTTTCTCAAATGACAGAATCATTAAGAATCCAATAAACATAATGCAAGAAATGGATTGTTAACATGAACCTAATATGACCATAAAAGTACAAGGTATTTCCAATAACCATAAAAGATAAAAGGAATCACATTTCCCTTTTATCGACTCTAAACTTATTCATTTGTTCGCAAAACTAAGTTTGGTCTGTAGAGTCACGTTTTAATATGGGACAATTAAGAAGTGAACAGAAGACTCACCTTTGACCCGATTGGTCTCAGCAGCGAGCTTTCCAGACAACTCAAACGAGGGCTTTTGCTGCCAAGCACAATGGAATGTCATATTAACACCAAAAATAAAAATCTTGTCGTTCAATTTGAACGGCATATTTGCACATGCTATGCTCAAAGCTCGGATAATAGAAAAGGATAAGGTGCATGTATAACATATACATGTTAGTTCAGATTTAGACTTTAAAAATGTAGAGCAAAATGAGACGAACAAGAAAATTCCTGCAGAGTGCATAAGCTAACCTCGTGCTCTCAGATAGTAAAAGAAAAAAATTATTAAATGATCATAGATGTGCATAAGCTAACCTTTTCCTTAGTTTCAAGAGCCTCTTCAGCAGCTTTCATTCGTGCCACTGAATCATCATCACCATTCCTGAGCACACGCATGTAAAATCTAATCAGAGCCATATCAAAGTGGATAAAAAGTAGCAAACTTTGAGCGGAACATGAAAACACCATCCTGATACACATGATACTTCCTATTTATGGAAAACAAAGAATAAGGATCCTAACAAGATTAACAGGAAAAAAACACATTCGCTCTTCACCTATGATCTTATAGCGGTAAGAACACGAAATAGCGGTCAATATGAGATTTGAAATAGTGGTTATCACGTTGGTATAACGGTCCAAAAATAATGGTTCATAATTTCATATAAAATTATATATAGAGAGGGAGGTTCTAGGGAAAACTTCAAAAAATGAAAATTTGAGGAACACCCTTCCAACCATCCATCCGGACGGTATGCACATGTGCATACAGGTAATTTAAGTAGTTTTTTATTTTCTGCACACGTGCATGTTATAAATTACTTGTATGCACATGTGCATACCGTCCAGATGAACGGTTGTCAGGGAGTTCCTCAATTTTTCACATTTTGCTGCTTTCCCCTAAACCTGACCCTATACACACACACACACACACACGCATGGATAGTTACACACATAGCTTAACATATTATATGCATCAATTGAAAATATAGTTTCAACGTCAAAACATTTAAAACCTAAGAAATTCTGGGATGAGACCGCCGAGACATGAAGTGAGGCTGTGATCGAGGTTAACATTCGACGATGATAGAAAGAAAATTAAAAACCTAAGAATTTCTACCCAGATGCAATCCATTGACTGTTAAGTGTTAACTTAAAAGATTAAAATAAAATAAGGGCTCAAGCCAAAATCAGATTCAACTGATAATACCGGTACTGTGGGCCGCTATTTTACGTCAAACATCGATAAAATAAAAGTAAATTGCGCCTCTAATCTCAGAAACGCTATTTTTGTAACAGACCGATAACCGCTATTGCACCTCAATTAACAACATAACGTAAAACTAACTTCCGAAAATTGATTGGATGATCCTATGCTTTCTGATGCATAATTGAGTGTCACTAACTTAGCTATATTCAAACAAAGACAGAATCAAACATAACAAAAATAAAAAGTAAATTACTGTAGCAATAAGGTCGTATAATCCAAATCATGTCTTACAATGACTTGCTATCACTACCAAAAGATAATAAGTATGAGGGAAGTACGAAGTTCAAGTAGGTGCTCACCGATGATCATCTTCTTTTGAGTTATTTCCCTGGAAAATTAAAATAAAAGTCAGATGACTTTATTTACGAGTTACCCATTAAAAAAAGAACAATGTCTTAACTTAAAGACAACAGAGAGACATCATAAAAGTTGTACTCAAGAATTCACGATATCATGCAAGATAAATAGAAGATAGACGAGTTAAAGAAATGGATATCACCAGACACCTCATCACGTTGAGAAGGCGAGCGAGATCTGTGCCGACTCCTGTGATGTTCCGCATGCGAAGTTGATGAGACATGTCTGGACTTCGAAGACCCGTTGTCATCCGACTTCCGATCCCGACGCTCGATCGTTTCGTCCTGTTCCGGATCTCGTTTCCGTCTAGCCCTATCGCCAATTTTATCGGTCTTATCAGCTTCGGCTCTCCTCAACCTTCTAGTTCGTGGTGAAGGCGATCGAGATTCTGGGGATCTCGAGTTTCGAGGCACAGGAGACCGAGTTTTTCCATGATTTTTGTCTCGTCCTCTTTCACTTGATTTATCATCTTTATGGTTAGATCGATCTCTCCTTAACCTCTTACTCCTCGGTGACGGTGATCGGGATCCGGGTGATTTTGTGTTTGCTTTTACGGGAGATCGGGTTCGAGTTGAAGGTGCTTCTTTTACGGGCAAACGGTCTAATGGGGACTTTGACCTTGTGTGCTTAGAAGACCGGGTGTGGCTCGAAGGTTTATCCCTCACGGGTGAACGAGTAGTAGGAGACTTTGCACGTCGTGGAGACTTGGTGCGACTCGACGGCTTTTCTCTACCTGGTGATCTTGCTGAGTGCGAATTCCGGTGCTGAGCAGGGGATCGGTCTCGTCTGGAAGGGCTCCTACGGGAAGACCTGTGGTTCCTAACGGGTGATTCTGAATGATCGGAGGAATTACGCCCCATGAGGTGGCTTTAATTTACGGACTGAAATTCCTGAATTAAGAAATATATTGAGAAATCCAAAGGTGAATCATATAAAGAACAACTCGATGATAATTGTGTTAGTAACGATTAAAAACAACATATTCTTGAAGGGTGTGTTTCGTATCTTGAGAGGATAGGACAAAACAACTATTTAGCATTTGGTAAAACAAAACTAGACTCAAAGAATGACCAATTTACCCTTAACGAGTTGTTTATATATTTTATATAATTTGATTAATTATGTAATAGATTAACTTATATAAATTAAATATTTTTAGTAGAAATTATAACTTCCGAAAGTTTTTGTCAAGACAGTTAAAATGACACCAAAATAAAAAGTTTCCAATTCCATTTTATACTTTTTCTATATTATTTTCTTACCATTTGACATCTAATAAATTACATAAATTAATGAAAATGTAAAAATTGTGTAAAAATAATATTTTAGGATAGTGAAGTGAAAGTTTAAAGAGCATAATATACAATAAATTTTAAAAATAATTAACATGTAAAGAGAAAAGCGTATTTGACGTTTTAAAAGAGAATTAGTTTTTATTTTGAGGTTATATTGGTACAACATAAGTCTGTTCCACCTTGTTCTAGCATGTACCATGGGGTAGGGGTGAAGGCGTGAAGCATGCCTGCTTCACTTTGTTCATATCGGTTCAACGTAAAAGTCCAGCCAAACGTGGAATAGTGATCCCTGTTTTGTTCTGTCCTGTGTACTAAATGCACCTGAAGTGACTATCATTTCTTATCCAAATCTGTACGTGACACCTTCTCTAATGATATCAATGAAACATTTTCGTAAACCCTTAACGTTTGATAGACTTCTTCTAACAGGGACGGGAGCCAGCATAGTAAGTAAGAGTGAGTCCAATGCAAATACACAAAGATTAATTTGCTGTTCATTGTCCTTCTACAAGAAGATATTTGATCATGTTTTAGAGATTTGGCACCTACAAAGATGCACTTCAGCTTAAAATTTTGTGATTTCAAGGTCCAGGAGGCAACAATGATTCACAATTCTATTTGTCAAAGTTGTTTAAGGTTGCCAAATGATATTTCACAACATATATGTGAAAATTCTGTTCATTAACTACCCCTTTTTGTCTATATATGTGTATATACTTTTATATATTAATGAGAAGACTACTACTTTAAACAATTTACCATGACCACTTTGATTCTTCTTTGTAACACCCCGCCTACCTCGACACCATAGTGTCCGCTCACGGATTTGTTTACTACTCCCACCCAAGCACGCTTAACTGTAGAGTTCCTAGAACCTGTCATGCGTGTGGCCCCAAAACGCGTTGTGTTTAGTAAGGCCAATATATTAGTTATGAACCCAACATCTCTCCTATCCATTAAACTTCTTCATTAGCTTTGTTTTCAATTTCAGTTAAGAGTGAAGCATACTTACAAATAGGGCACCCAAACCAACATCCAAAATCCATAGACAATAATTCATCAAAAGATCCAAAACAACTATATTGAATTAGCATAAATCAAAGTTTAGTAACCTCTAAGCACTCACATAAATCAATTTTCCCATTGCAATTTCCACATAAATGATGAATTAGAATGAAAAATACCGGAAAAGTGGTGAGAATAACTCAGCAGAGTTCCGATTGGAGTTAGAGGCAACCAGAAAAGGACGCCGGAAGGAGGTCGGCACGGCCTGATGGCAGCAGATTGTGGTCGTCGAGTGGACGGTAACCGGAATTAGGGCTCGAATTCCATGGACATTGATTTTGTTGTTTTGGGCTTCACTTTTAACAGACTTGCATTTAATTCACACAAAAAAAAATGGACTTTTTCCATCGTGGGCTTTGTAGTCATTAGTCATCACTACACTAATCTTGACAATAATAATTCAATGGTCACAATTGAATCTAGATAGATACGATATTTCATGATCAACCGGTACGCTACAGTCCTTGTAGTTAAGCAATCTGAAAACACCCCGTAGTTTAAAAAATAGGTAATTGTTATTCATTTAAATTAGTTGAAGATCTCTTTTATCGTTAATAATGGCGAGCGGAATTATCTTCATCGCATAGTTAAGAGTGAAATGGAAATATGGATACTTATAATTTATAAATGTATATGTATTTTGGGACAAATTGAAATGGAGATCTAAACACTTACGGTCGTTTGTTTGCAGCTTAATGGGACTCACAATGTACTTAGGCAACTATACTCGCTTAACGTTATAGAAAATGGCTTATTCGGTAAGCTTTTAGGAGGTAGTTTCATTCAAAAAGCCAAACTTTTTGCAAACTTGTCCCTCTCAATTAAGAAACACACTTATTCCATATATGAAAAGGCCACCCAAAACAAGAGTATTTCTCTCTGCATATACATATTAATTCATACAAACAGTTTTATTCATATAGAACTTGTAGGGTGTTTGGGATTGCCTATTTAAAGTGTTTATTAACTTATTCCGATGAGGTACCGGTAATAAAGAATTTTTAGTGTTTGAATGGGAAAAAAGTGCTTATACCGGTGTCAAATAGGTAATAAGAAGGTTTTTGAAAGTTACTCCCTTATAACTTATTAACTTATGGTGGTATGGTACCGCCATATATAAGTTATTGTTTTATCCCTTATTTGCTTATTTGTCAACACTCTAAAAAGTAACTTATTAGCTTATTACGTTTTTGTATCACTTTATGCTAATCCAAACTCCGATTTAACATTATATAAGTTGATAAACACTTTACAAAAGAAAAAAAATCAATTGTTTTAAATAAGCAATCCCAAACATCCTCTTGATGAAAAACCAATGAGATAGCCTCTTAATTGGGACAGAGAAAGTATGTTTTATGCCTTCAAAAGTTTGAGGACAAATAAACCGAAAATGTGTTATTCTAGGTACAATAATGAACTTGGATGTTAATTGAATAAAATCTTTATGACTATTTGTATGCTTAAATGGCATATTTTTTGTAAGTGTTTGGAATGGACCTCTTATTTTGACGTGGTTGATAGCTTTACAGTGTGGTCATGCAAATCCTCCAATCTGTCATCGCATGGTGGCCAGCTGATGTGGTATTTACCACTTGAAAGAAAGACGTGTGATAAACCTAAAGTGGGGTTGTTGTTTTTTTTTTTTTTTTTTTTGAATTTTTCATTGGTGATTGAGTTGTAGGTGGGTCCTATAATTTGGCTTAGTGGAAGAGTGAGCACTGCATGTCTGAGTGGTGAAAGTGAAAAACTGACAAGGCGATGTGGTAGGAGTTGTGGAGTGTGTCCACTCCTGATATTCTAAAAGATTTTGTACATAACTTGTCCATTTTAAATTGGATACAGAACTTCTTTTTGTCTTTTTAAAATGAAACTATAAATCTGTTACATTTATCAGTTGATGAAATTCAGCTCGTTCACTTATGCTAAGAGATGACAAAATCATTCATATGTGAAATATTAAAGTAATTTAAAGTATTTCATCTATTTTCAAAAAGTAAATCAAACAGAGAACAAATTAAAGTATTTCATCTATTTTCAAAAAGTAAATCAAACAGAGAACAAACGTAAATCTTGGACTATCTAACTCTAAAACCTATCAAAAGATGGCCAGACTAAAACGATGAATGAGCTCCCAAATCACCTCATGAACGGTATTAGGAAGTACTATGCATCGAACAACTGCAAATACAACAAACAATTTTGTCCAATAGACATATAAGACCACATATACTAGGCTCATTTGATTTGGTTTTATGTTCAAGGGCCTAATATGCGGCACTATGGATTGTGTGTATTTCAAAAGGCACACTAAAGAAACAGTGACCATGGATACAAATGAGAACAAGTCAAAATAAGAGACATAAGAACAACCAAATCATATGTGATTTTGCACTACAATCACATGCTATTACGGAACACAGTCAATGTAAAGGTGTGGAAATGAACCGTACCACATGTGCCGTTACATGTGATTTTAATGTAAATCATATATGATTCCCCAGTTTCTTATTTGGTCATTGTTATCAATTAAATCTGATTATATATATATATATATATATATATAAAGAAAAGTTCAAATGTGAACTCAATTTTGGCTGCTGGTGGTGGCGGAGGTGGTTGGTGGTGGTGATGGGGTAATGGCGGTATGAGAACACTATCATTTTAAGAAAAACTCTTTTGATGTACAAAATCATATATGATTCACATAGGAAAATCCATGCAAAAAAAAAAACATGTACAAAATCATATATGATTCACAACACAAAATCATATATGTTTAATAATGTACACGACTTGTCCAACTTTTTGATGTACAAAATCATATGATTCACATAGGAAAATCCACGTGCAAAAACATGTACAAAGTCGTATATGATTCACAACACAAAATCACATATGATTCAGTGAACAAAATCATATATGATTAATAACGTACGTGAACAAAATCAAATATATATATATATATGGCAGAGGTGGCTACTGGTGGTGGCGATGGTGGCTGGTGGTGGTGGCGGAGCTTGTTGTTGGTAGTGGCGAAGGTGGCTGGTGGTAGTGGTGGTGATGTAGGTGGCTGGTGGTGGTGGTGGTGGTGGAGCGACGGCCATGGTGGTGAGGCGACGACGGTGTGGGTGGTGGTGGCGGCGGATATTACCAATACTCCAATGATATATATTTGAAGAAGAAAATTTGTGGCTGAGAATAGTCCTTGCGTTTTCTTAAATTGATATCGTTCTTCTCAATGGCGAAGGCAGTAAGAGGACTAGGTGGTGCTGAATCCCCCCCCCCCCCCACCCACCCCCACCCCCCCCCCCCCCCCCCCCCCCCCCCCCCCACCCCCACCTAATTATTTATCTCTTATAACAGGATAATGGAAATGCTAAACATGTTGTTTTGTAGTTCACATGGCTTCAGCATTATCCCATAATCTGGAAAACTCAGGTTCGAATCCAACCAAACCCCGTTTCTTTGGGATTTTTATTTTAAAGTTTTTTTTAATTTCCTCTACTATATTTTTATTCTTTTTGTTTTATGGTTTTATTATTTTTGTTTTATGGTTTTATTTAACTTGGTTTTATTTCTTTTTTTTTTTCATTTACTTAATTCTTTTTTAAGTTTTATTATAACTTAATCATATTAACATTTTATACAAAATATATTAATTAACATTTTTACATTATTTTTTTTGCATATTAATTTCCATAATATTATTTTATTGCTTTCACAAGTTATGAGTCATATTTCTTGTTCTTCTATATCTACAATATTCAAAATTTATATTGATTTATATTTAATAAATTAATATAAATATTTCTTATTGTTCACAAGTTACAGAGCCTATTTCTGTTCTGTCTATATCTACAATATTACAAATATTATATATTAGATTTATATTTATAAATTAGTGAAAACAATTGTTAGTTATCGATTAAAGTATGTTTTATTGGTTTGATTAACATAATAATTATAATATAGTCATCTATTTGCTAACATTTCACTATGAAAAGTCAAAGTATTCGGACACTAAATCGTCCCACGTGGCAGTATTCACTCTGGATACCGCATAATATTCTAAATGAATATCGTCACGTGCTGCTTTTAGGGGTCCTCACGTTCCAAGAAAAATGTTTTCATTTAAACTTTCCTCTTCTTCTCTCTCTCTATATATATATATATATATAGAGAGAGAGAGAGAGAGAGAGGAAAGTTCAAATGTGAACCACTTTTTGGTTGTGAACGTGAGGACAACTGAGAACGCGACACGTGGCGGCTTTGAGTGTGGTCCCCCTCTTTAATTCAATGCCCTCCCATGAATCGCGCCTAGTCATCCGCCGTGGACTTGATGTGGCGCCTAGTCATCCGCCACGTGTCGCGCTCTCGATTGTCCTCACGTTCACAACCAAAAAGTGGTTCAAATTTGAACCCACCCCTATATATATACGAGAAAGTTCAAACGAGAACCATGTCAATTTAAGATAATGTGAGGAGCAATCTCAGTCACTTATCTCGCGGTTACGGTGAGCGTGATCACGGAGGATTGACGCGATTCATGGGAGGGTAGAGATAATACCGCCGAACCGGTTAAAGCCGCCTTTATTGACTGGACGAGTGGCTGAGATTGTTTCTCACGTTCTCTTAAATTGATATGTTTCTCGTTTGAACTTCCCTCTCTCTCCTCTCTCTCTCTTACTCTCTCTCTGTCTCATATATTATTATATTATTATATATATTTATATCTATATAAGTTCATAAAGAATGGTAAAATATAAGAAAATGATCGAATCATATAATGATTTTATATTTCATAAAATCGAAAATTATAAAATCACAATGTTATTCTACACGACTTTTGGTTCATGTACTTTTTGCGTTAATGTGAAGTCACAAGTGATTTTGCAATGATTTAGCCATTTTTAAAATTTCTTACATGTAGGTCATGTCAAGGGAAAACCGTAAAAAAATATAAAAAGTTGATGAACACCCTAATAAACCTTATTTTGGGCTATGTACACTTATTCATCCAAGTACTTTATAACATACATATATATAACAAGTAAAAAACAGCTTATATATACATGTGTTGGCTGTCCAGAATCCACAAAAATGGTTTATCAGAATGTTACTGAGTTTTCATTGTTCTGAAGGTTTTATCATAAAGTGCTCCCTATATATGTGTGTATATAGATGTGAATGCACCTAAAGTGCTTTATCAATTCAGTCCCTTTGGCTTTATGGATAAGCTAAGAAAGCAAAAGAAGCCTTGATTTAATTATGTATAAAGTTCACTGCCAAGCTGTTTCACATTTTTTAGCATCCAACCAAAGCTCTCATATGATGTCGTATCCATCGCATCATCTTCTTCTTTTTTATCTTTGCCTACGTTCTTTTCTCTCTATTTGTGTTTGATACGCAAAATCCTCATTCCTTAACTCTTACTGTCCCAACAACATTATTCTTTTCGAAAAAGATAACAAGGACTCATTCGTCCCAAAACAGTATAATCACATGTAAGTATCAATAAAGAATAGACAAATATATGCGAGTATGTTATATGATTAAAGTTGAAACTGATTTAATTGCATATCTTGAATAGATCTATACAGAAAAAAGAAAACTATACGAATTAAATAAAACCTACGTCCTCATTCATTTACAATTTTTCGTGTATCTCGTTGCGATTTATTGGGGGTGATTATACCAACACCAATGCACTACAACCCGATTAAGCATGTTGGAGGAAAGAGAGTTGTACTATAATGAATGACCACATTCATTCTAAATGACATATCTTTTCAATAAAGATAACAAGGACTCACTCGTTCCCAAATAATGTATGACGGCCATGCAAGTATGCATATAGAATATAAACGGGTATAGTTGAAATCCGTTTTTATCAAGTTAGAATTTCCTTAATTGCATATCTCATATTGATCTAAACTAGAAAAAAGATGATATGATTGAAGAAAACCTACATCCTCATTCATTTACTCTTGTTTCATGAATTACATTATCATTTCTTGGATTTTATTATACCAAAGCTAACACACCTAATCTCATAGAACTCAGATAAAAATGCTTGAATGAGAGTAGTATAGAGTATTAGACTACTAGGTTAAGTGACCTCATTCGTTCATACAACATATTCTCTTTAATAAAGGTAGTAAAGCCCTCATTCGTGAAACATATTGAATCCATTTATTTACCATGGTTCAAATTGCTTCAATTGCATATATCAGATAGATCTAATATAAAAACAAAAAACGACACAACCTTCATTTACTCCTTTTTCGTGAATCTCATCATCATTTCTTGGATTTGATTATATCAACACTAATGCACTGAATCCATCAAAACTCAAAGTTAAACATATCAATACTATCACCATACACATATCAATACAAACGAATATGGTTCAATGCATTTCTTAACCAAGGATCAAATTGCTTCAATTGTGCATACCTCAAATGGATCCTATAAAATAAATTAAATTAAATTAAAAAACACACACACACACACACACAACACATGACTATCATTTACTCCTACGTGAATCTCATCACATCATTTTTTTATTCGATTATACAGTATTAATGCACCAAATCCCATCAGAATTCAGAGCTAAACTATACAATCAGTACTAGAATGATTAACCTCATGTAAAACCTGATGTTGCACCACCTTCTAAATGCATGGAGGGGCCACCAACTTCTAAATGCTTATCCAAAAGGACAACATTAGCTTTAGTTTGAAGGGTTAACACCTACATGCAAGTAAGGTACTTGATCCAATTTTCTAACTTTGAAATATTCCATATCTTTCCAATCATTATATATTTGCCTAAATATGGCGTAACCGGAAAACCACACAATATACTTACCTCCTCTCTCTTCATCTTAATTTCCGAGTTTCGAGCCGAAATCGTTCAACAAAATGCAACATCAACAGCAGCAACTGGTTAAGAAGGAACGGAGAATGTTCAGTTCTCGATGATAGTTCAATGATGAAACAAGTCGTGGCTACGCATTCCCCAGATGGCCGTGAAGTCGATTTGGAACCTATTCTTAATGTCGTTGAAGAAACACTCCGTCTTGCCATTCCTGCAAACATCGATGGTGTCATCAATGTACGTACAATGCTTCTATTCGTATAACGATTTAATTTTAGGGATGCTTAACATATATCCGTGTGGGCGCCAAATTTTTCTTCAAACGGTGTGTCGCTGTTTGACCACCAGAAATAGAAAGATAAAATAATTTTAAACAAAACAACGATGGCTCAGTTGGTTAGTTGTTTGTATTTCCAAGGATAAGGCTCGGGGTTCAATTCTTTGCATATCTATCTAAAAACTACATATTTTGAGACCATAAACCATGCTCCATAAACCAACTCAACTAGCTTAAATTTCTGTCATAAATATAGTTTAAAAAATGTATATGGGCATACGACGAAACATTACAGAGAATGCCTTCAGAAACGTTAATTTTTTTCCCACCACAACAAAGCCATGAAGCAGTGCCACCGTATGCCCTTAAGTAGGTGTAGGTCCACCCAGGGGAGGTCTTCATGGAAACAACTGTCCTACCCTTTATGGTAGCGGTTAGGTCATGCAGCCCCACCCCCAAAATACCTTTTACCAGGTCCATTTGGTTTATTATTGCAGGGCACACATAATGGGCATATCGATGCGTTGGCTGCAGAAGAGAAAGCTGCTTTCGTAGGTTTTGACGGTGTTGATGAGCTCGATGGATTGGCTCATGTGATCCATAAAATTTCCTGCGAGGTCAGTACGTAAATGGGCAAAATGCATTAAAAAGTAACCTAGTTTGCACCGATTTCCATTTAGTGTAACAAACATTTAGTATTTCCTATTCCGTACACAATTTATCTAAATACGTAATCGAGATTTATTATACCAATTGACAACTTTGTACCCACGGGCTGGGTTCACGTGAGACCAACTTGTTTTCGTGAGACCCGTGAGACTACATTTTTACACTTAAACTTCACAGCAAAACATTGTGAAGGTAAAAAAAAAAATTTAACCTTCACAGCAAGAAGACTCTGAAGGTTACCTTCACAGTGTTTTGTTGTGAAATTTCAAGTGTAAAACTGTGATCTCAAGGGTCTCACGAAAACAGCTTGGTCTCACATGATCCCAAGTCATGTACCCACATCATTAATAGTTATAAAATCAGAATTGGTACAAAATAAGAAGAAATGAACGTTTGCTACATTAACTGAAGAAAAGTATGCACCATATACAAGTTAAACAGCTTACAAAGTGAGCTGCAAGTTCGCGACTGATTGTTGGTTTTGTTGGCAGTTTTCTTGCAAGTGTTCGGGTGGAGCAGACGCTCATGCGTCAACTATAGCAATCCTAAACATGCTTTCAAACTACACGTGGGAAGCGAAGGTGGTGATATCGTTGGGGGCGTTTGCAGTCAACTTTGGGGAGTTTTGGCTCGTGGCTCAACTATTTGCCACCAACCACTAGCTAAATCGGTAGCAGTGCTTAAACAATTGCCGAACATCATAGAACATTACAAATCCCTACAACCTCGGTTTGATGCTATCAATAACCTCATTAAGGCCATGTTGGATGTGACGAAATGTATCATTGCATTCAAGAACCTACCATATCAGTATCTCCAAGACGACACACCACCTAAGTCCACGGCACTGGCTCATGTTCCCACAGCCGCTTATTGGTCCATCAAGAGTATGGTGGCGTGCGCCTCTCAACTAACAAGCCTTTTAGGCATGAATTACGAGTAAGTTTTTTAATTTTTTTTAAGAGTCCATGTACATTCTACCCTCCCTAGACCTTACCTCTGTGTAGGATATATTGGGTGTAAGATCCCACATTGGTTGAGAGGGGTACAAAGGTTGCCTATAAGAGACCGAATACCTCCTCTGTCAGGCGTGTTAAAACCGTGAGTCCACACTGAGTCCAGGTGTGTGGATAATGCGAACAATATCTGAAACGGTTGGCCTAGGATGTAACAAATGGTATCAGATCCCGAAACTGGACTAATGTGCCAGCGAGGACGTTGGGTTCCCAAGGGGGTGGATTGTAAATCCCATATTGGTTGGGAGGGGAACAATGCCTTATAAGGGATTGGATACCTCCTGTTGCGTGGACAAAGCGAACAATATCCGGTACGGTTGACCTGGGATGTTACACTGGGTTTGTTTAAAGTTTTTTTTTCAGTATTAAGGAGAAGCCTATTTTCGACTCTATATGACCTAACAAATATAAGCTTCACTTCCTTCTTGTCATAAACACGGCCACAATATTATTTGTTATATGCTACATGCAGGTACATCAATGCTACCTCGGAGGCATGGGAACTTTCAAGCTTGGCTCACAAGGTCCACAACATCCACGAGCATCTTAAAGGGCTCTACATCCTTTGTTGTCAAAACATAGGCAAGTCCTTAACCTTTTGCAGTTTTAATAATCCTAAGGACACGTTTGGTACACAGGACGAAACAAAAACTTTTTGTCCCACATTTGGCACGACATTTAACAGGGACAGGACGAGACTAAGTTGCACAAAAATAAAAAAAAAAAAAAATTGTCCAACCAAAATAGGTAGAAACAAAAATCAAGGAGATGGAACAACATAGGTAAATTACCAAACTACCCATTTCAAACTACATAGGTAAATTACCAAACTACCCATTTCAAACTACATAGGTAAATTACCAAACTACCCATTTCAACCTAAAACCTTAAAACCTTCCAGAACTCTTAAAATCCGCTTATCTAACTCTAATAGTCCTGTCGTCTCCACTCCAGTCCTGTCTGTGTACAAAACGTACCATAAAAGAACTCACCAAAAGAGATAATGTTTTGATACGTGATATTGCTGCAGAGGAGAAGCAACATGACGAGTATTTTCTCATGCTCGTACGAATCTTTGAAGTGTCTCACTTGGATAACTTGAAGATTATCAAGGCTTTGCTCTGTGCCAAGGACGACATTCATCCACTTGCCCATGGCTCGTCCAAAACAAGGGTTATTCCATGAACTTATTTAATTTCTTGGGATCTTGAATTTACTTTTCAAGAGCTTAGAAACTTATTTAATTCCTCTATCATGATTAAAACAGGTTAATATAGACGTCCTAAGGAAAAAGACTGTGTTGCTGCTCATATCAGACCTCGAAATCTCCCATGAAGAGATTCTAGCTCTCACTCAAATCTACAAAGAGTCGAAAACATACCCGCAGATTCAGTATGAGGTCGTGTGGGTCCCAGTCGTCAACGATCTGACCACATGGAATGATGCGCATCAACACAAGCTTGAGCAACTTCAATCAATGATGACATGGCATATGCTGCATCACCCTACATTGCTAGAACCAGCAGTCATCAAGTACATCAAACAAGTGTGGCACTTTGAAAAGAAGCCGATTCTAGTCGTGTTAGATCCACAGGGCAGAGTAACATCACCAAATGCACTCCATATGGTCTGGATCTGGCAAAATAATGCCTACCCTTTCACTAGCATCAAAGAGGAAGCACTATGGAAGGAAGAAACATGGAAACTTGAGTTATTGGTCGACAACATTGATGGACGTATCTTACAATGGGTAAATTAAGTTATACTTAGTAGCAGTTTAATACGTTTACTCGAATTGTAATGAGCAAAAACTATATTAACCGGTTTATTCTAAATAATGTACATTGCTAGATTGCTGAGGAGAAATACATATGCTTGTATGGAGGAGATGACCTAGAGTGGATCAGAAAATTTACAAAGTTAGCCAGAGATATTGGCAAAGCTGCAGGAATCTACTTGGAGATGGTTTACGTGGGAAAGAGCGGAACCAAGGAGAGAATAAGGAAAATAAGTGCAACGATCAGCGAGGAGCAACTAAGCCACACTTGGCCGGATCCCACTTCCGTGTGGTACTTTTGGACCCGGCTTGAGAGCATGTTGTACTCCAAAATTCAAGATGGAAAAAATTTTGAAAACGATCCCGTCATGAAGGAAGTGATGACCATGATGAGCTTTGACGGGAGTGATCAAGGGTGGGCTTTGATATGCAGGGGGTCAAGTGAGATGACACGGGCAAATGCGGATTTGGCATTCCAGAGCTTAACTGAGTATGAGAATTGGGAAGGAGATGCACAAGAGATTGGCTTTGTCCCTGCCCTAAAAGCTTACTTGGCAAAATTGCATACACCACAACATTGCAACCGACTTATACTTCCCGGGATCAGTGGTGGGATTCCCGAGGTGGTGGTATGTTCGGAATGTGGCCGAACAATGGAGAAATTCTTTATGTTCCGTTGTTGTACCGATTAAGAGAAGTGATCATTGTGCTTTTGATTCTGAGATGATGATTGTTAGCTGTTTTAAGTTATTAGGACCAGTGAGGAGGTGCTGTTAGATGTGTGATTCTGGTTCGTAGTTCTGAAATAAGTAACCTTCAGTGTATTATTCTTCTTCTTTTTACTTGCAATATACAAGAGTGACAGCTTTATTTTCATTTCATTAGTTTACAAAGCCCACCTTAAATTGAGTGTGGCAAACTAGCAATAGCTATTAGCCTACTCTATACCACTAGATCATAAGAGCATGGTACAGAATATACAAGATTAACACATAATGCTATGAGAGAGAGAGAGAGGGGGGGGGGGGGATGTCCAAAAAAACAATATGCTCGCACTGGAGTTGGAAATAGTAGTTTTATTTTTTTAAATACAAAACATAACCAAGCAGATAAATCAAAATTTGAACAACTTTGGTAATAGGGTCATTATCAAAAGAAATCACTTTTACCAACTAAAGATGCAATGACTAAGAACCAAACGAACTCAGTAAATGCCACTCGAAAGTAGGGTCAAGATCAGATGTATGCAAACATGACCCCTACCCCAAATAGTACAGCGGTTGTTTCCATGAAGACCCCCAGCATTTGCAATATTGTGAGTAAACCGGTAGAGAAGTATGGATGCAATAACAAGCGATCAGAAAATACTACCAATTTTTTTCATTGTTTCTCTGATTGATGCAATTCATATATAGCAATGAGAAAAACAAATACTACAACGATGGTAATGTCTAATTCTTCTACCTCCTGTGGTACCTTAAAAATCTAACAGTAACTGAGGAAGTATCCTTTCCAGATGTGTTGCTTCAATCTTGTTTCCTCCTTCGGCTTCAGCAATAGTAGCAGCTCGTTGGACTGCTTCTGCATTGAGAAAAAAAAAAACTGTTTCACAATTTACACGAGAATTATGCATTCAATATGGGAACCAACTGCACGTAGGCAGTTTCCTTTATACTAATAGTCACTACAATCAAGATGGATTAACCTGTGACAAAGAGTCGAAGTAGCTCGCAACTCAGCTTCACAGCGTTTGAATTGGCTGCCCCAACAGAAGATTGTTATGACAAATCACATAAACTAAACAAAAAACAAATAGAAAAATCAACAAAGACAAATGTTGAAACCCTTGCAAAGGAAAAACCACAAGTGAATAAGAAATATCTTCAAATGTCCAAACCTAGATTAGGATCTTTTGCTTGAAACGATCAGACCGGTTAAAGTAATACTGATTTTTGTAACAAAATCAAGGTCATGTCAACAACTAACCAAGAGAATGCATTAGTTTGCCTTGCCATGAACTATTAAACTTATACCTAAAGAAGCATAAACCAACACTTTCAGCACAAGTAGATTACGAATACAAGTTACAACTTGAAACTTCCCCTTACCAGAAGTAGGCCTGTTTTTCTTCGATGTTCCTGCTCGTTCCTGCATCGCAAAATCGCAAAACCATAAACAGTCACAAAAACAGTGCTAATTTATGCAAATTCATACATATACAAATTAACACACAGAATCCATCTTCATGCAAATTTGAAATAATATCCAGTGAAAAATCTGTTTAGCCTACAATCATCATAACGACAGGTGATGCATTACAACTTTTCACATTAAATCAACACTAAAATCTCACACTAAATCTGTTTTACCTCCCCCTTGGACGTCTCGCCATCTTCGTTCTTCTCGCGCTCTGAAACGGAAACGATTAAGCACAAAAAAAAATGACAGATTAAGCACAAAAATCACTCAATATGAAGCTGATTGATTAACAAATTACACAATTGTAAGAAAAAACATCTATTCTATACCTATTGCCTTCTTGCTCCAAATCACTTTGAATATTGCGTAAATCAAATCCTGTGTTAAATTTCACAGATCAAACAAAAGCAATCCAAAACTTCAAACATAGAGACAAATTGAACAAGTTAGGGTTCTACTTCTACCTGATCGAAAGTGTTCTCCATTTGTGCAACAATGGAGGATCAATTGATGTTGATTGAAAGCAAATTCACTGAAATTTAAACCAAAAAATGTGAAGATTATGAGACAAGTAGTTCGTATTTTGGTTGAAATCAACAAAGGGGTGGTGGCGCAGTTGGCTAGCGCGTAGGTCTCATAGCTTCTGAGTGATCCTGAGGTCGAGAGTTCGAGCCTCTCTCACCCCAATAAATTTTTTTTCCTTTTATGCCCTTCAGGTTATCTAGAATGACAAAATGACCCTTAACTTTATAAACTATCACAAACCAACCCCTCCCTTATTTTTCTTTCACACATGAAACTTATGCCCGATATGATGGAAGTCTTAACATATGCACCACCCACATATAGCTTATTCGCTCAATCATAATTGGTTGTTTGGGGATTAATCTAAAAACTTGTGGTCGATTCATCCAACCTACAAAATAGAGTTATATAGACAACTTGATCATACAAGTCGTAACACAAAACAAATCGAAAACCTCTAAGACATAATTCTATGGTTGTTGGATTATTAGAAAATGTCTTGACGTTTTAGAGTATGATATCGTACCTTTTTTTGCAGATTTGTGTTTATGAGAAAATTAACTTGAATATAGTTATATAAGTACTATGTGACTAGTCTATGGAATGTGCACCAAAGATATTGAATATTACCAAAGGAATGTTAGCTAGTGGTAAGGCTTGGACTACATAGTGGTGAACCCGAATTCGAGCCTTGGGGGAACGCATTCTGGAGGTACGGTGGGCTTCGACCCAGCTGCATGCTTTACAGTGGCTTCGGCCCAAAATTGCCGAGGATTAGTCCGGGTCAATACCTCTCGAAAAAAAAAGATATATGAATATTATTTGTTTCAAATATAATTCCACTTAAGAGGTTGTGTACCAAACGTTTATCAGGCTAAAAATTTACCGGAATATGGTCGAGAGTCTTACCAAATAAGTAAGGTGGTGATTGTTACCTTAGTAAGCGTTTGTGAGGTAATAGATGTCAGGTGAGTAGTGACTTTTGTTGATAATGTTTGTTTGATAAACGTTCAGTAAACAAACCTTAGATAATATTTTACTATTTATTAATAATAGTAGATAAACTCACCGTCAACCATGTGGTCAAGTAAGACAAAAGTTGATTTTGAACAAGATAAAGAACATGTGAGATAGTTTCTTATGCAACAAGTGGTCCAAATGACCATCAACATATGATGACTTTTTTGCTATTTAATTTCTAATTTTATGCATCTTGCTATGATATTGAAGGAAACAAACATATGGTTGTAACCAATATTGATGTTATATGAGAAGATATCTAGTCATCTAGACAAAAATAGAAAACATGAATACGTAACACCCTATTAAAATTATTTTATCTCAATGTCAAAATAGATATCATTTGACTTCTACCGAATGGGTTATAGTTAAACTGTATTAATTATAAGATTAATAAATTGAAAGTGTTATCAAGAAGCAATGGTTTTGGAGAGTTAGGTGGATATAGAAGTTCAAATAGCCTATACACTTGAATTGAGGTGGAGATTAGACAAACATACAAGTAGGTCCGGAAACAGTTCGTGTAATGTCTAAATTATAATATTTATTTGCATTATCTTAAACATATACTAATTAAGTTTTGTTACATATGTTTTTTTCTAAAAGATAATTTATCACCCAGTTAATGCAACTAGTGATAACATTGATAATACATGGTAAACACAATCCATCAACAAGATCGGTTAACCACAAGGGTCGTGACATACCGACAAAAGGCCTAGGGGATGTGGGGGAATATTACACGATCCACCCTGGGTTCGAATCTAAACGCTACTTTTTGTGGTTAGACTTAGTTTCAGATGATCATAATATAATTATCAAATTGTCAAGAATGTAGTCTAGGCAAAGCTTATCATGAACCTTTTGCAAAATAATAACAAGATTACATGTTGTAATCTTGGTTGTGACATTTAGGGATGTTTTACATTTATAGATTATCTTATCTGATAGAGCCATATAGGATATAATGAAGATAATTCTCGAGATACCAATTTTCTATATTAAGAGGTATCGGATGAATTGATGGGTAGTTGTAAAATACTAAAAGTGCTCATCCTTTAATTTTATGCTTTTAAAATTATTTCTTTAATTTGAATTGGTATTTGTCTAGTACATGATTTTTGGTAGAATAATCACAATTATTGTTTGGCCAAACTGTTAGTTAGGTCAAACTGATATTGTTAAGCCAAGTTGCTCCACTAAGTTTATATTTTCATTTAATTCCTTGATATGAAATAATGTGATGTCTTTTGTTTTTAGGGGACATACTTTTGATAGATGATAACTTATGAAAATGAAATGAGTTTACTACAACCATTAAACATTTGTTTGTTCATTTAACTAGTATTATTGATGTGATTATCTATAGCCATCTTGTATCTCATACAACATGTCCACTAATTAGTTTTATAATGCTTTGTCTTTCTAACGATGTTATAATACCTTCGTTTTATAAACTTTTAAAAGATGCATTTAATGAAGACAAATATATAAATCTTTTAAACCCTAATAAGTATTATTATTTAAAACCAACGATGATAATAGCTAGAGCATGTCTTAGATTTTGTTACAAAATATTTTTTTTTTGAAAAATAAATTAAAACTTTCTTCTTTTTAGTTGTCTTGTCCAAAGTAGTTAAACACCAAAACATGGATTTTGAAATATATTTTTTCAAAGTAATAATGAGAATAAAATAGGTTTTACTTTAAACAGTTTTCTTCGATTTAATCACATTCGCAAAACTAACTTTTTGTGACCCATATAATACATTTGACTCGTTCATCGGTTGAAATACAATGACTAAAGTTATAAATCAGTAAATAATATCGAATATGTTTTCAAAACTTAAAGGCATTATCACAACTTGTAATAACATTTTATTTGTTCTATAAAATCTTATAAGTTTGGCCTTAACTAATAAGATATAACAAATATCAAGAAAGTGATTCTTGATCATTCAAATTATAATTATTAGATTCGCAAGACTTAGAAAGAATAACCTCCATTGATTGCGAGTGAGAAGGATGGATGGACCAAGCAAACCTAGCTAGTTTATGAGAAATGCATGAATGAATGATAAAATTAGGTCCAATTGTGGGATATGTCTGCCACATGCTTTCATGTTGTGTGTCAATTCTTCTTAACCAAATGAGTTTGACAATGTTTTCTAATTATCCCACTTGCATATGTCCTTTCTTTTTTCTCTTTTTCTTTATATATAATTATATAGATATAGGCATTTTCTTTTGCGAACAATAATACATATAGAAGGAGAGAGAGAGAGGTTTTATATATAATTATATAGATATAGGCATTTTCTTTTGCGAACAATAATACATATAGAAGGAGAGAGAGAGAGAGGTTTCAATGGAAAAACGAAAAATCGAGGAACACCATCGGAGTGCATACATGTAATTTGAGTTATTTTATGGATTTTATGCACAAGTGCATTATGCGCGTGTGCATATTACAAAATTACTCGTATGCACAATTGCATACGGTCCATATGAAGGGCTATGAGGGTGTTTATCGGGTTACCGTTTATTTGAGGTTTTCTGTTAAACCTGACTATATATTTATTTATAAAACTTAAATAGGTTGTAAGAGCATCCACAATGGTGGAACCTCCAAGAACCTCTCTTACCATATTTTTTCCTGCAACATCATTGTCATCTCAACAAACTGAAACCTCCTTAAAACTCTACGGTAAAGATTCTTACAAAAACCTCATTTCTGTTAAAGGAAAAATAGAACAGAACAATAATAGAATAGAGAGAATGAATCTGTATTTCTCATTAATCATAAAGCCCTTTAAATAGGGATGATTACACAATGATAATGATAAGCATGGAAGGAGATTTACTCCATAAATAACTCTTATATCTATCTTTATCGTCAGATCCTTTAGACGATGGCACACTTATCCTACAACACTCCCCCTTGTGCCGAGTCAAAATAGTGGTGGTGCACATTTGTTGCCTCGTTAAAACCTTACGCCAAAATAAAAACCCAGTGGGAAAAAAATAAAAATATGACGAAGGAAAGAGTACAACGCACCGATTTTCTTTGCAGTATAGACTTTTCCTTTAGTCTAATGTATTCTATGATTTGTACCTTAATCATGAGAATTAAGAAAACAAGATGGTATATGCAGTGTTGCCTCACTAAAACCTTACCCCAAGGAACAAAACCCAGTGGGAAAAATAAAACCTTGGGTGAAGGAAAGAGCACAACATACCAATATCAAACGTACAGTAGACTCCCCCTTTTGTCTACTACTCCCCCTGATTTGTGCATTAATCAAGGGATTTCCAAATATGGTTTTAGGTAATGATTGGTAAATATGTCAAATACTTCTGACATCTTACTAGTATAATAACTTAAGCATAGTATGCTTTGTTTATCACCCTTTATGTATCTTACTTTCATCTAATGATACATGATGCATTAGTTCCATAATATTAACTCCTCTAATATATGTAATGATAGTCCTTAATCATGTACACTATTGTAAAGTAATATTATTAGAATGATTCAACGAGGTAGTTACAGAAGGTTTGCTTAGTTTACTTTCAAGCAATCAACACGTTCCCTATGGTAATCCTTATCCAATTTGGGAACAACTTTAGTATGGGTTATACATATATCTAATATCAGCAAATAATAATTACTAATAGACTGATACATTAGTCACTTATAAGAATTGAAATTCCATTATCAACCCCAACCCTCTTTCTTTAGGGAAAATTATAAGCCCATGTCAATGGTTCCAAAATATTAATTTTAATACCATTTCAATGACGTTGCGTTGGCGCTGAGCTAAATATAGCTAACAAGTTCATTGAGATATAATATATGGTCAATTGTATTATCTAAAGTACAATAATGCGCCTATTGTACTTAGGTACGGAATTCCAACTCAGAACACCTCTTCGCCATCATCCTTTAGACGGAATAGATATTTCCTTATATCCAACACTTTGACCGATCATGGGAGTGCTAGTCGTATGCGCTTAGTCCATATTAAATCGCCTGATCCATTTTGGGACATACGCACCGGTGGATTAATATTCCACAAACTTGGTGTCATAACTCAAGTAGCTAGATAAAACCAAGTTTTCCCAATGTCTTTGATCTCAAATTCATATTTCAAGTAGCTTGTGGTTTCTCTTATTTCATCAAGAGTATCTATTATGTTCATACATCAACATATAAAGCTACATTGATAATCTGGAACTTGTTTTTCTAAATAAATACGCAAGGGCACTGTTCATCGTTTTAAGAATGTTTTAGCTTTAATAAAACACACTTTGTGGTTTAGAGTTATTTAATTTGGTCAATGTGATTCCATCAAATACTTATATATATATATATATCTCTTAATTTTGATCCCTATAGATATATATTAACCACATTAGTGAGCTGCATTTTCCAATTCTTTGGAAATTACCATGCTAAATAATTAGCAGAATGTTTCAACGTTCATTACATGAGAGTAATTCTTGTTGTCAATCCAGGGCGTTGTGAGAAACCTTGCGCCAAAGGAAAGTCTTATACGTTACGACTTAATTATTCTCATTACGCTTCAAGAACAAATGATTTATCTATGTCCTACAGGCTTTACACTTGGTGGGTTAGCACTACCGAACCAAATACCTGTTCATTTGTCAAATATTATAATTATCCTGAATTGCTTATGTAGGCCAATTTGCTTATGTTGATATTTTTCAACTAAGCATGGTTCGATATCATCGTGTTTTATCATTTCATAAGCAACGATATATGTGAATATATCATCATTGGATATGATCTATCCAGCGATTCATATTCATTCGAGATTTTCTTGATCTTCAGAATCAATATTAACTTCGGAGCGTCCTCCAGTAATGATTCATGGACATAGTTTATGATCAGAAATAATCTCATAAAGGTTGATGATAAATATTGGTTGTGCCTTACTCTTCTCTTCCATTAGATGAGTATATATCGAACCAAGTAGCTTCCCCCATTCCTTTTGGGAGCTACGGCCTTAACCACACCTCCACCATGTGTGATTACAACGCTCTTTCCAGCGGCGTTGTGCCCTTTTTTAGGGACTTTTTGACTTTACGTGTATATTTGCAGCTTGTATATATTATATTGTCACTTCTTGTATAACATTAAACGTATCAGGTATCGAGTCTGATTCGTTTGACTTCAACTTTACTTTATGAAGTTTGGGGATCAAAATGAAATATAATGGAAATATTCCATGACAGTTCTCGTCGCTCCTTTGGAAAATCCTTTTTCCTATCTCCCCCTAACGACGGGAAGACTGTCATTAAAGTGACAATCCGCAAATCTTGCGGTATAAGAATCACCCGTCAAAGATTTTAAATAGCGGATAATTGTTGGTGATTCATAACCAACATATATACATCATCGTTTTTAACGACCCATTTTGGTGCGCTGGTGGGGCGCAATTGGCACATATACTGCACAACTAAACATGCATAAATATAAAAGATCAGGCTTATATCCAGTTACCAACTGGTATGCATGATATTGGTTGGCTAGTAGTGGGTCTAAAAACAAATTACTAACGTTGCATGTAATATTGCATCCCCTATGTAGATGTATGTAAATTGGTGCGCATAACCAATACTTTAGCTATCATCTATATTCTTTTGATGATAAATTCTACTACTTTACGAGACCATTTTATATCTACACATAGGGTATAAGAGACTTTGCATTGATCTCAATGTATATGCAATAATCATCAAATCCTTATGATGTAAATTCTCTAGCATTTTATGTCATGTAGACTTATGAGACAATTAGGGTGGTGAGCCCTTAAACGTACAACTAGTGCTAGGAGTGCAACAATTATGTGGACAATAATATCACATGTGTTCATCGTGTCGAAACCAGAACCATAAAGTACTTTAATGGTCCGCATTCTGGTTGTTTATGTCCATAAATATAACCTTGTATTCGTTGTAAGAATGGAAGATTTTTTAATTGCGTTCTTAGCTTTAGGATGGTCTCGTTCCTTCGTTGGCTAAGGATTAGGGTATATAAAGTTATCGGTATTCGATAAGGCATATAGGGGGGTTGCTTCTTGTGCTGCAGAAGTCAACAGTTGTGTTTCCATTTGTCCTTTCAATCGAATAATGTGCCTTTGTGTATCTTTAATACACAGATTTCTATGTCATGACCATGGTGCATATATGGTTATGTCGAAACATGTATGTGTTCATTGTCCCAAAGTTCTTTATTGGTGACAAGATATGATTTAATAACTTAGAGAATACACTTATTTGACACATTAATTTCTCTAATATATATTCCTTTCATATCATTAGAGTTGATGTATATACCCATTTCTATTCGTATAATTTTCAATTGATACAAGTATCTTAACAAGGTTTTTATTAATATGACAGTTCATAGTCTAATTATTATGTTGGGGGAAAAATAAATATTAATCTATTTCTTTAGATTAGGTGGGAGGTCCCACAAACTTAAATTCTCTTCGATACATTCCTTCATGGAACGAAGAATATTAAGAGTTTTGTATTGGTTTTGATGTATTTCTTTACATCTATGATGGTGAGAAAATCTAGTGTGTGTGTATATATATATATGTAAATACAATTACTTTGATATATCGAATAAATATTCAAATAATCTCATATCCAATCAACATAAAAGAAAGATTCGGTTCATAAGAGATGGTTTAAGCTAGTATCTAGTGTAAGCATACATTTATCCATGTCAAAATTTTAAATGTCCATTATCACCTGAGACAATAGTTGTATATTTGCTCCAGGTTTATGAAAAATCCTTTATGACTCTTACCCTAACCCCGACCCTTTGAGGATTTCATCCACATGACTCATAAATGTCACATGTGCAAAATTCTGTTAAACTCACAATTATTTGGAGTTGTTTCCACCTCTAACGCTTTCATTATGGGTCTCGGGAATTTCCTTTGTCCCGAAATGTCTAGTCTTGTTAGAAAAAAAAATATTGTTATGTCTCTCAACCACGTGCAGTAGGTTGATGATTTTCTCTAAAGATTATATTTCAGCTTATACTGGTACATTAGTATGATTGCTGATATATGAAAGACGAGAATTATGTTATGAATCATGTCATCTTCTGTGAGGTACTTGCCATGAAGATTGAGATGTATTTAAAACACAACATTTCTTTATTGAAATCAATCGTCTTGTAATCGAATGAGTGGGTTTCATTCCACTAAACGATTAATTAGGAAAGTATATATTTATAAATACTATTAATTCAACTTTTAAGGACATCCCATAGTTCTTTGGAGATTTCTGGTTGAATGTATTTCCTATGAAAGCTAAGATCAAGAAGCAGTCTCAAAACATGATGGTAATTGCTTGTACCATTTTACGAGGTTGGTTTTAGGGTCAATATGAAATTGATGGGTTTTAGGTATATTCTTCTACATTTATAACAAAGAGTCTTGTAAATGGATATTCATTATTTGTACTCAAGTTCTTTTGAGTTTAGGACATCGAATCCAAGATATCAAATTTAGCATGAGTTGGTTCAACCATATACATAGATAATAAATAAAGTGTAATTTATGAAGACAAAATCTATTGTAATCATGAAATCCCGTTATCATGACAGTATAATATTTAAGAATTGGTATTTTCAAACATTTCTTTTGTTGAAAAATGTTATACTAGTATTTCATTATTTGATAAGTAAATAGCAAAAACACTTTTGGACTTCCAGGTAAGAAGGGGAATCACATGGATTGCTTGAGTCCCTACAAACCTTAGGCTATTTACACCCGTTTGACAAAATCCATTAGATATCTTGCAATCACTTTAATTATGAAATACATTAATAACATTAATAGTTTTGTCGATTTTTGCCATGAGGCCAAAATATGAGATTGAATTAATACCATGGTGGCATTTTTATAGGCTTTTGGCAAGGGGCCAAAAGATGAGTGATTGGCATATGAAGCCAATTTTAATACTTTAACACCTTAATTGTATTTTGGAAGATTTTGTCAGGAGACAAATAAATATTAGTTATGACAAAAGTCAAGTTCAAGCTTTTGATATCTTAATAGGAATTTTGGAGACTTTAGTAAAAGACCAAAATATACGAGGTTTAGAAGTGTAACTTCCAAAAAAGTTATGGTATTATAAGTAGGAACTTATAATTAAGGCAAATATTTAAATATTATGTGGAGAAGATAAATTCTAAAAACTAAATTCATAACAAAATCACTAAATATTTTCATACCAAACTAAAAAAAACGATTGACTTAAATAAACAAATAACAGTTAACAAATCTAACTTAATACATGTCCATAACAGTAGGTATTTTAAAATTATTAAAAGGAAATCGTTAATGGTTGAATAGATAATGATAATTTGTTAATCAATTATGCTAAGTTAACTAATAAAAAGAAAAGGTATACATTAAATTAGTGACCCAAATTCAAATTATCAATCAATAGGTTTAAAGCAAATAATTGGCTAAAAAAAAGGGTTAAACAACATTTATCTAATAAACTTAATCAATTAAACATGTCAAATATTAAATTTTTTTAAAAAAAACTTGATTTAATTAAATACGTGAATAAGTAACAAAAATAAATAAATCGGCTAATAATAATGCATATCTCTAATATATAAATAAAACACTAATAACAATAACAAGTTTGTATATTTAAGCGAGTCTATAATTGTGAATTGATCACAAAAAAACTTGCATTTATAAGGTTTCATAAGGTATAATAATCAAAAATAAATTTAATGTTGTCTTAATTAAGAAATTTTTATTTTTTTTTAACTTTGCAGCGATCCATGGCCACAAGAAAAAAAAAATCCATGGCCACAAGAAAAAAATTTGGTTTATTTTTCTCGTTTCTTTCAATCATGATTCATTCTACTGAAAAGAAAAAAAATTCCGTTTCCCAGTTTGCAAGGTTGATCACTAAAGAAACAACTTTTTTTTTTAAACAAATTTATGAATTTTAGATGATATCAATTTAACACATGTTTAGAAGTTAAAACTATGAATGCCCCTAATTTCTATCAAACATTCGGGAATCAAAGTTTATCAAGATATCAAACGTAAAAGAAGGAAATCGTACCTGATTTACTTGATGGATGAATAGTGTAAGCAGGTAATATTATTGATTTTCTCATGCCGAAAACAATAATTAGGCTTGGTGCCGGATTTGATAATCTTCGTAGAACATACGTGCTGATAACGTGTTAAAGGAAAAATAGAACAGAACAATAATAGAATAGAGAGAATGAATCTGTATTTCTCATTAATCATAAAGCCCTTTAAATAGGGATGATTACACAATGATAATGATAAGCATGGAAGGAGATTTACTCCATAAATAACTCTTATATCTATCTTTATCGTCAGATCCTTTAGACGATGGCACACTTATCCTACAACAATTTCCCTTTTCTTATTTAGAGCATCGTGGAACCTCCAAAAACCCCACTTATCATATTTTTTCCTACCACTTCATTGTCATCTCAACAAACTAACCTCCTTAAAACTCTATAGTGAAGATTCTTACAAACTTCCCTTTTCTTATTTGTAATATAATAACTATTTATGTAAATTATTATATAACAAAAAAGAAAACTATTACAAGAATTTGGGTTCTTGTTCAAACACTCGGGTTCTAATAAGAACCTGTAGCTTGACAAAAACCTCTGTCCCACAGTGGAGGTTCCTGTAAAAACTCCATCAAGAACCTCAGGAAGAACCTCCACTGTGAATGCTCTAAAACATATAAACCAATATTTATGGAAATAATGAAGATTTATTTAATATGATTTAAATATTTACAAAAGATGATCCAAATGTAAAATATTTATCATAATTAATGAACTCTAATCATCTTTCATAAATATATAAATCATAATAAATAAATATTTGTTGTTTTCATAAATAGTGGTTTACAATCTTTATAAGATTTACAAAAGAGGACCCCTGTATATAGAGAGATAGATAATAGGGTTAGCTTCCGACGATAAGTGTCAAATTTGGTGAGAAATGGTTATCAGGCGAGAAGTGAACGAATATTAGGATGAGATGCATCAGATCAATTTTTTTAAGCCGCAATTCATGGGAGGGTAATTTGTAACATACACTCCACATCGGTTGGAGAGGTGAACTAAGTATGCCTTTACCTTATAAGTTGTGAATACCTCTCTTAGCATAAGGTCTTTTGGGTGGAACTTGTTCCATGCCACAAACAAAGAAAATTGTACGCTACACATTAGGTAAATTCATGGCAAAACAGACAATATTATGCTACGGGTTGCGAGGAAATTACATAATTGATTAAAAGTGATGAACCGCTTAAAAAAAATTCTTACCAAAAAAGACACTTCTCACATGATCTCATGTCATATATAATACGTGGATATATTTAACTGCAAATTTAAGTTTCATTGTTAATTGGAAGACAATGAAGGGTGTGTACCAAACATTCATGGTTTATTCATTATGAAAGGTATATCAGTTATCTTCAATGAAATAAGAAGTTCAAGTTCATTATTCAGATGAATGATTGAATGAGAATATATGAGAACATGTGTTGCGCTATTCGTTTTCCCTCAATGCACAATGAAAAACAAACTTGTAACTGAACTTTTGCCTCCTTTACATGTATATGTGTACATATATATGGTTTGGCTTTTGTGATAATAGTGAGTAAACTACGAAGTCATTAGTCATTTTCATTTGCAACAAACATGCACTGAAGTATGGAAAACAAAGACATGAACGCACATGAGTTTTGAATTGCATTAGACTAGCATTGGAGGGTATATCGATGACCGAATCAGGTGGGTGGGGGAGGATCGAAGCTTGATTGAAGGGATACTTGTATGTGGGTGGAAACAGGATTTTACTCTATCTGTATGATCTCGTTGATGTATTATTGTATGATATGTTTTTAGGTTGTGTTTTTTATACAAGATTTGTTCATGTTATGTTTTGAGTTAGAAAAGGAGGAAGGGGAATGGGTCAATTGTGTTTTCGGTATGAGATTTATTTTAGGTCATATCTTAAGTTCATTGTGAAATGGAAAGCAACATATAAATGGGTCATATTCTGTTATGCTTTAAGTTCGATATAGTTGGGGTTTCACTAGTGATAAGCTCACAGGAGATGGGGGAGGAAAGACAATGGAACACGATATATATTTTTAAATAATAAGTAATATAATGTAATCTTTTCAAATTAAAAAGTAGGTAAAGACTTAAATGGTGTAGGAGCAAATGACACATTTCCACTTTCAAAATAAAATACAAAATATAATGACTACTTGTGTATTTATTATAATACAAGGATGGATGGAGGTTTAAACTGGAACCCTTTTTATTTAAAAAAATGCGGGAATAGTTGTGAGCCTTCAACTTAGTTAACCCATATTTTTAATTATAATAAATATAAATAAGTCATGAGAGTAGTAATTTAATTATCTGTATTTCATAATTTTTAGAATGTTTAACTAATGGTAATTGTCTTTTTTTCAATAAGATATTCAAAGGTGATAACAATTTGATAACATAGTGATGAACATTGACTAACAATTTTAATAATATAATTGAAAAATATAACTTTTTTTCTTGAATTCTAGAACATGTTTATCAATTTCAAACAAGATATGACGATCATAAATACTGAATCGGATACCTTTAATCTTAAACATCATGTTTCCTTGGACATCCACATCGGTGGATCTATCATTTGAATTGGTGGTTGATTTTCTTTGGACAACCAAGTCCATGGGCATATGGCTTAATATATTGCACATCCACCACCACCATCACCATCTTGCAACCTTCTATGACAATGGCCTAGCCTGATTAACTAATAGATCATAACAAAATATAATTAAAAATATGGGTTAGTTAATTAATTAGAAGTTTTCTAATTATTACAAAAAAGGTGATTTAACATATAATACTTGCTTAATAAGTGTTTTCATGTTTCCGTAAATCATATGGGTTCTCGTTTGAACCGATCTACAAGGATGATTATTATAACTTTGATGAAATTAGAGGGACCAAAAGTAGAGTAAACTATATAAGTAAAGTTAAAGTACAATCTTAAAAAAACAATAATAATGGGAATGTTCACTCTTCCTAATGACTCATTTAATTCTAAATCATTTTGTCCATGACGCATGCTACTAACCAACCAATTCTTTAACCTAATATTAACACTTTAATATTTCGTTTTTAAGTTATATAGGAACATCATCGATAAATGTGTATATAATGATATCTTAGTTCTTTAAAATAAAAAGGTTTTGAAATAAAAAGACCTTTGTTTTTTTTTTTGTTCTCTATTACGCAACCATTTGAAAATTAGTTTTACATCATAAATCAAAATAACTATTACAATTTAAACTTTTTGTAGAAAATTAACATGAGATTTTTAAATTAGATAATAAAGTTAGGATAAGGGTTTAAAGCTTATTTGAAAGAATAAAATAAATTGTTTCAACATTGAAATTAGAGTAATATACAAAGATTGTCTCTAGTGTACCAAAACTTTGATTTTCATCACTTGATTTCAAGAAGTCCACCCATAAGTCATAACCTTATTTGCATTGAGTCACTAGATTTTAACAACAATTAAAAGCTTTCGTTTAGATTTCAGCCTCAACCTAGCAAACCCCTTCATTGTCGTCCCCTCCTACAGTTTACTGTCACCCCGTCCATCCCTTAGCGGCTTAGCCCAATTGGAAAATTTACTCGCTTGCAAATAACACAAAAAGGTTAAGGCTATGTTTGGCAACTAGCTGATAAGCTAGCTAATGACTGATAAGATAATTGTTGACTAATAAGCTAACTAGTTGATAAGGTAGCTTATGATTGTAAAATGACAAAAAAAATGTTATTTTTAAAAATTGATAGAATAAAACTAAGGGGATAGTTCTCCGAAATGTATTGAACTATCCCCAAAAATCTATTGTGTGTATCCAACTACAAAAAATGCTATTGTGTGTATCAAATTTTTATTTTTTTGCTATTGTGTTACAAATGACTTGTAATTTTGGTAAACTGATACACACAATAGAAGAAAAAATAAAGTTTGATACATTAAAAAAAAAGTTTGATACACACAATAGCAAAAAAATAAACTTTGATACACACAATAGCATTTTTGGTAGTTGGATACACACAATAGATTTTTTGGGATAGTTCAATACATTTCGGAGAACTATCCCCTAAAACTAAATAGGGGGTATAAAACTTAATAAGGGTATATTTAGAATAAAAATAATAATAAGTCTTATAAGTCGCCAAAAAGCTAGTAAGAGTACCACCACCACACCCTTAAAGCGTTAAATGACCCTCGTGTCAAGTGAACATAACCCCGGCTAAATAGTCGTTAGACTATGATACCTAGGCCAAAAATAAAATACAAACCAAAGGATTATGGATATAGGCATAGGATAATGTGAGAAGTGGATTGATCGCTTTTAGGCTACGTTTGGTAAACTAGCTGATAAGCTAGCTGATGACTGATAAGCTAACTGATGACTAATAAGCTAGCCGGTAGCTGATAAGCTAGCTGGGAGCTGATAAGCTAGCTGGTGAACAAGTCACTTTTGGTAAAAACTAGCTTATGAGTATGTAAAATGACCAAAAAGGACATCTTTAATAAATATCAGTTACAAGTATTTTATAATATAATTAAGATAAAATTTAATAATATAATTAAAATAAATTTCTAATAATATAATATGTTAAAAAATAATAAGATATTATTATTATATATACACACTATAAATTTAGAATTTGTTAAAATAAACTTTAGAAAAAATCTACATTAACTAATAATTTAAATTACTATTAAATATAATAAAAGTAAAATTAATCAACTTAACATATCTTAAATAATCAATAATTCTAAAAGAATATAATTAAGAATTAGATATTAAATATTTTTTTATTAAAATATTTAACATGTTTCACTTATATAACATTTTAAAAATTATTGTATTTTTATTTAATAGTTAAACATATTAAATAATATATAATAATAATTAATAACACTTAAAAATAAATAGTATATAAGGTATAATTTAATTTAATTAATAATTATTTTAAATTATTAAAAATTATTAATTATTAATTAATATATAATTATAATTATAATAATTAATTATTAATAAGGAGTATAATTGGAAAAAGTCACAAAAAGTTTCTCATAAGCTACTCAAAGTCAGCTTATAAGCTAGCTTTTTTTTACCAAACAATGCCTTAATCTCATTGCCTACCATGAATCACATTTTAGAAGAGAATTAACTCAGTATATCTCGATACATCTCTTTCTAACGATGAATAATCACTTTCTACATTTCCCAAAAAATGCAACACTTTTCATCGAACCTCAACCTTGAGTTTAAAAACCGAAATGTTAATAAACCACAACCACTTTTTGTTTAGTTTACTTTTGAACTTACCATACCATAAAGGTTATATTAAATTGAGTAAATTATGGATTTGGTCCCTGTGGTTTGGGGGTTTTTATGGATTTGGTCCCTAAACTTCAGTAATTACGGATTTGGTCCCTGTGGTTTGCAAATTCTTTTGGATTTGGTCCCTGGTAGTGCAAATAGGCAGGGACCAAAACCAATAGAATTTTCAAACCATAAGGACCAAATCCAATAGAATTTGCAAACCACTAGGACCAAATCCAATAGAATTTGTAAACCACAGGGACCAAATCTGTAATTATTAAAGTTTAGGGACCAAATCCATAAAAACTCCCAAACCACAGGAACCAAATCCGTAATTTACTCTATTAAATTTGAAGGCTGTATCTTTTTCAATTTTTCATGTTCCTTCCAAATAACTCCCGCCCATATTTGATCCATTTAAAAATTTCCCCTTTATTAACTGACATCCAAAATCGTTTGACCAGTAAACCTCTTATCCTTTTCATTTATGTGATTCCCAATAACATTTTGTAGGTAGCTTTATTAAATAAGTAAATTAATTTTGTTAGATTGAACTCATTTATCAATTAATTTGTACTTGTTTTACTATAAATAATTAAAGCTGTCTGTATAAAATAGTTGGTATGTAACTATTTCGTTTACGTTTTTAAAAACAAGGATAAAAATTGAAAAGGCAATGCAATGTCGTCAAAAAAACATCACAAGAGTATACAGGAAAAGACAAAATAACGAAATTCGGTAAATGCGGTCAAACCAAAGCCCAACAAAAGAAAACTAACCAAACCAAAATAAATAGAAACCGGGAAAAGATGATAATAGATGGAGAGAGCAAAGGCTCCTCAATCAAACTGAGGCAAATCACCAAAAGCAACCCAAACGAGAACCAGGCAACCTAACCAGAGGCGTAGCCAGAATTGTAAGTTAAAGGGGGCTTAAAAAAATTCAAAATTTAGCTTTTCGATTGAAGTTATTCAAAGGAAATGTTAATATGTGATATGCGATTAATTTTAATTCTATTGTGTTTAAAAAGATTTCAAGATGAAATTTGAGTTGTAATGAATGTATAGATAAAAAGAATACAATGAATATTCTAGCATTTGTTTGTGAATGTTAAAAGACAGATGAATATATTACATATTATAGTAATAATTGAAGCCAAAAATATATTTGTATCATTAATTGAGCCAATTTTTCACTATTTATGAAATATATATTACCAATAATATCAATATAAACATCTACGCTATTCTAAAACGTAATAATATAAAAAACTTGATATATATATATATTTTGTATTTATACAGTAATATCTATATGGATTAATTTACTATAATTTTTGATGTATTAATATTTTGTTATTGTAAAGCGTTTGTGAGCTAAAAGAAAGTAAATGATAATATGAACTTTTATATTAAAATATCAAAAGACTTCAGACAATAAAATTCAATTAGAGAAAACATAGGGAAAATTTTCAATATGGAAAAGAAAAGAAAAAGAGGGAATAAAATAGAACAAAAATAGGAAAAAATACTTCAATATGAAAAAGAAAAGAAATGGATGGGATTAGATAAAAGTGAAATACCCAAAAAGAAAAAGAGGGAATTAAATAGAAAAAATATAGGGAAAAAAAACTTTAATATGAACAATAAAAAAATGACAGAAATTAAATGTAAGAGTGAGAGCTAAAATGAGAGCCCCGAGATTCGAACTTATGCCGGCCAAGAAACATGAAACAGCCAGAGCCACCTGAGCTAGAGTTCCATATGTATTTTATTTCCATTATATTACTATTAAAGGATTACAGATAGGGGGGGCAGAGCACCAGCCAGCCCCCCTACTAGCTACGCCCCTGAACCTAACGATATCTAAAACCAACAAGGTGTAATCCAACGACAATGACACCCACAAACGAACTCCACAAAAATCTTGCCCATTGAAAGCATGGCCTCGAAAATAAGTTCATGAAAACTTAAATATCTCGCTGCTCAACGAGAGCCATTGAAATAACAGCAGGAAGTCATTGAAATAATAATTGGACTTCCAAAGGGCAATCAATAAGTTGCGACATATCCTTTGATAAACATGGTCAATTTGACGTCTGTTGCATTTCAAAATTGTCCGGTTTTTTCTTTCTAGAATAGATTGTAAATCCATACATTTAAACAACTCTTCAAGCGAGACAGGTGGTGGAAGACACCCCCCACCAACGAATAACATCGTTTTATAATTGAAGCATCAAAGGGAACTCAACAAAGCAGTGATGCAAATATTCTATCTCAAGATCGCAACACAGCCGAAAAAGGGAAGGGATATTCAAACCTTTATTAGATAAAGACGTTCATATCGCCAGCCTTCCCTATCTAAGCCTCCATAAGAAGATACACTTTCCACTGGGTTATTGAACCACATGAAGTTAGGGGTGGCATTGGGCCCGCAAGAACCGGCCTGAATCGAAATCGTACCGGGACTGGAACCGGTATTACCTATACGGTCCGGCTCTCGGTCCTAAAAACTGGCCATTTCTGGTTCCGGGTCCAAACCGGGTTCGGTGCAAAATATGCGCGTAAAAAACCAGGACCGGTCCGAAAGTTTAAGAGATAATTTAATATTCCTATTATAATTATAAAAAATATATAATTCTAAGTTCTAAGTTCGACAAGAAACACTTATAAAACATTGACCATTAAAAAATCCATCAAAAAATGACCATAAAAAACTATCGACCATCACCATAGTAACTATAAAACTAGTTATAGTTCTCGTATAAATCTCTGATTTGTCAGTTTTAGTTATATATTTATATATATTATAGATGCTTTATGTCGTACATTTAAATAAGTAAAATAATAATACTATGAGATAATAAAATATGTTTTTGACCAATCATGAAATATCACACTATAAAATTCATTTACAAGGTTCCAACCAGGGTTTTGCCCGGAAAATCGGGACTAGAACTAGGACCGGAACCGACATTAGTATTATCTATACGGTCTAATTCTCGATCCTAAGAATCGACCATTTTCAATTGCGGTTCCAAACCAGATTCGGACCAGTTTGGTCTGGTGCGGGCGGAATGCTCATCTCTACTTGAAGTTAGGGCAACAATCAGGGCCGGCCCTGGGGGTGTGCCGGTGGTGCCGCCGCACGGGGCCTCCGATGAGGGGACTCCGGATAAATATGTAATTTTGAGTATACTATATAAATTTTTTTGTGAAATGGATACAACAAAAGCCATTTCCAGGGTAGTGGTAAGCTGCGCACCATATTTTCAAGAGGGTCCAGGTTCGAACCCGGCAGGCATTGTTCTTGATGTTTTCTTTTTGTTTATTTTTTTTTCAATCTTCATACTTATGTTTTCTATTTGTTTATTTTTTATTTATTTTTTAAAACTAACGTGTATAAACTTTTAATGGTTTCTTAATTCTAAAATTATTTTTATGTTTTTTTTAAACTAATGTGTATAAATTTTTAACGGTTTCTTAATTTGAAAATACATCGATGAAGTATATGAATTTTATATTAATACGATAATTATATTATTTAATTGTTTTATAACTTTGTTTTTCTATCTTCTTACTTATGTTTTATATTTGTTTCTTTCTTAAATCTAATGTGTATAAACTTTTAATGGTTTCTTAATTCCAAAATTCATTTTAGACATTAATGAAGTATATGATTTTCGTAATTACTTTTTTTGTTTCTTAATTTTATATTAATATGATAATTATATTATCTAATTGTTTTATTAACTTATTTTTATAATTTAGTTTTCACAAAATAATCACACTCAAACCTACCATTACTAATGCTTAATTTATTCTTATATTTTGTTTTTCAATATATATTCATCGCCGTCACCTATAAGTTGTGACTTTTTTTTTGTTCCTTTTACTTTACGAGATATTGGTATATAATTAGATTCAATAATTGTGATTATGTAGTGTTTTTTTATTTCATTTTCTAGTTGAATTCTTCTATTATTTTTTTCTTTGATTATTTAATAGAGTTTAATATGTTTAATCGTTGTTAATTTTTTTCTATATGTTCTATAGGACGCTTTTAACTTTCAATGTTAGTGTTTATTTAATGACAATTGATTAATAAGCATTCTTGTTAATATTTCTTTCTGTAATACCGATTATGATTGATTGCTTCTTTATAAAAATTAGTCCCATACTATAAAATTTGAATCCATATTTTAAATATCAAAAAATAATAAAAAATGAATAGTTTGTTTATAATTAAAGAATATTCATTGATAAATTTATTATCAAATAGAAGTCGAGATATAAAGAACATAATCGGCAAGTTAGCACAAAACTAAGGGCCACTATTAGATTTCTTGCACAGGGCCTCCAAAATCTCAGGACCGGCCCTGGGCAACATTAATCCACACCTGCAAGAGGTTACCATCTTACCTTCAACTAATAATTGGAGGTCCTTGACCGAAAATAATAGCATATTTGTTTTCCTATGTGATTTAAAAAAATACACATTTAATATATCTTAGATGTTTAAAAGAAGATGAATTTATGGAGGTCGCTTGGTTCATTTTAAAAATTGGAAATGAAAATAAAAATAGGAATGCAAGACGAGCATTGGATTTCAAACCGTTGGAAGAAGAATATTCAAGCTTCTTGGGATCGCTGGATTTCCCAGCCTAGACAACTTTTTGAGGTTTAAGTTGTTTTCTCTGGTTTTCGGTTTGGTTTTGTTTTCCGGCTTCTTGTCCGGTTTCTTCTCCCGTGCTGTTCTCCTTTGGGGTTTTGGGGCTTCCTCTTGTAGCCCTTTCCCTTTTCTTGAATAAAATATGCCTTTCAAAAAAAAAAAGGAATGCAAGACGAGCATTGTATTAATGGTGCTTGATTAACCCATACAATTAAAGAAAAAATGTTTTATATTTAAAAAAAATATTTTCTCACACTTTAAAAATACAAAAGATGTTTCATTTAACATCAAAAGACGGATTGACATGAAAAAAAGAACTAAGTAAAAATAAAATTTTCATTTCCCTAATTTGGTCTGTAGTAGAAATTAATGGATCTGCAGGATTGATTTCTTTATATAATATTGGATCAAACAACAGTTGTCATTATCATCCATTATACGTTATAATAACTTACATGCTTCAATTTCAATATTTTTATATCAATAAACCATATTTGATGTTTAATAAGTTCTTTTAAAATATTTTATAATATCATAAATATAATATAACATTTTAATTAAATTGTATAATCACACAAACATATATATATATATATATATCACCATTTCAAATTACTGACTATTTATTTATGGGGTTTTAGTGAGAACTAAAGTTATGATAAAAATGATATTCATCTTCAAAATCAATCTTAATTAAACAATATAGAATGTAGAGTAAATTATAGATTTAGTCCATATAGTTTGGTGGTTTTTATGGATTTGGTTCCTAAACTTCATTAATTATGGATTTAATCCTTATGATATGTATTTTATATTGAATTTGGTCCCTATTACGAATTTGGTCCTTGAATTGTATCATATCAATTCCTATTAAAATCGCATTTGATATTAAAAGCAATTCAAAACATTTTTTTTCTCTCTAAAACATCCATTAAAAATGAAGACTTTATTATTCTTAATTATTCAATTTTTGTTTTAGCTGAATCTTTATATAACATGACACAAGAATTAAAATCTAATCGTGGGTAAATTGATTTCATATTTGAATAAATTAAAATAAAGGCTAGATGAAAAATAATAATAATATGTGCCGGATTGGAAATAAATAATAAATAATAATTTAAAACTGGTTGAACAACACGTTTTAAAGTACACTTATTGATTAAATTAAATCAAAGGACACAAGAATATATTTATCAAGAAAAAAGTGTATACAAAAAGACAAATGGTTTAAGCGATTTATTACATCAAATTTGTTTTCACATTAAAAGGAACTAAAATACAATAAACTAAATTATGTAGAGAATATGGTAAAACATTGTAATAATGGTGCATGCCTAAAACTTTTGTTTTCAATGGATGTTTTTGAGGTGATGGTTACACCGAAGCTTCTTCTTTGAGTTTACTTTTTGTGCCGTTCAAAAAAAATGTAATAATATTTATAAAGGGTGAATATGACAATAAACTTACACACATTTTCTTACCTTTTGTGAAACTTGAACTCCTATCCTTGTGGAGACCAAATGCCAATACCCACTAGGCCAAAAAAATGACAATGCATATTGTTCTTTTTTTTTTTTTACCAAACCCATAAGGCTACACGCACCTAAATCACTTAACCCACTAACTTTTTTAATGCCACATCAGCTGATACATTAGCTTTTTCCCCTCTCTTTACCCTCCAACCCTCTCACACACAACACACACATAAGCTACTTCGGGTTGGAGAAGCCGCTGTGCGCCCCAACCCGCCGACTACCCACATGGCACACCCAACCCGCTCGAAACCGCCGGGCTGGGCGGGTTTACCCGCTGAGAACCCAAGCAACCGGTGCATGTAGCCTAATAGGCTTATAAAAAGAATAAAAACACAAATACAGTTATAAAGTATGGATTCCTCAATTGCCTCGTTTATTGGCTTGAACTCAAATTATTATATATGTGATTTATGAACACGTTGGCTCAAAAATGTCTGCTCGAATAACTCGACTTGATTCGAAATTTTTAATTGGGCTTTTGGACGAGCCGAGTCAAACACTAGTGTTATAGACCTCGCCTCGGCAAGTTAAAAGCACTTTATTTATGCTTGAGATTGAGTCGAGCTCGATAATATTAAGCTCAAGCTCGAGTAGCTTGTTAAAATCTCAAATAATTAACGTTTATTCACTTACATGATAAGCGAATGCGTGATTAATTTAACGCATTCTATGATGGTTTATTTGTGCATTAAACTTGTTAAGAGATATATAAGGATGTTGCAAGGGTTTTAGAAACAAAAAAGAATATGTAAAAGTTGTGCTAAAATGGGTTACAAGTTACAACTTACAAGTTAAGGGATATATTATAGGTATGCACATGATTTGATTGGTATATTATTGTGAATAAGATAGAGTCGGTATTTAGTAATTAGATAAGTACCTAGAAAGCATTTTAAGAATATGTAGGTAGAATTGTAAACAAAATCAGATAAATCTATACCTTAAGATAAACTTTATGTGATTTTAATACTGAATGCATGCCTATATATGGTTTCAGTAGTATGAAAAGTTGTATACACAATTAATGTGTTTACATGTATTTAAAAGTTGCAACCATGATATACATTTTCTGTTGTATTTTAAATAAATGTTATTAGTGAGAATATGATATGTAACTCTGTAAGACCTAACATCAAGACGGTGGTAGTGATGACCGGGAGGAGACAAGAAGGTGGTCGTGATACAAGGGCCAATAGATGTAGCAAGTATCGTGTGTGCTACTCTAGTTGATCACATATGAACAACGACATAGTATATTGTTTGGCGCGTATGCTATCGTTGTGCACATATTCCAAATCTTGTGTTTGCCTTTTAAGTAAATGTTTCATATAAGCATATTTCATGTAAAAGTGAAAGGAAGTCCATATCTAAGATGCCATAATTGTATGTAATAGTTGGGTAGTGGGGCACTCGTAACGCAGTGGGGATGAAGTGGAAAATCCTATCCACCCCAGGTTTAAATCTAGGTGCTGCCAAATCCCTTATGGCCATGGAGGTTTACCAGCGATGACTTCAATGTGTTCGTGGTCGCCCAAGGATTAGTCAGTGCACGTAAACTAGCTCGAAAACCCACAGTTACCAAGAAAAAATCTTAGCAAGCTTGACTAATAACCGGTTTGAGTCATGCAAGACCACTACGACTTTCATATTTGTTCATTAGGAACCTTGATATTAATCAATATATGCGGAAGCTAGTCCAGACTTATGCCTAACAAAAAGATGTTGATTAGTATTATGCATTTCATATTATATCCATGAATCATGATAACAACGAAAGTCAACAAAATGAGGTTGCAAAAAATTGTCCATTTATGAACATCAAATTGGTGTTTAGGTAAAATTTTAAAATAATCATGTTTTTGGGACATAAAAAGTTATAAATTATAAAGTGTAACTATTTTTTCAACAAATTGGGGTATCTCATGGTAATATGTTATAATAAAAAATGGCATTTGATTTATTAATCGTTACTTAATTAAAAGAAACTTAAGCATGAAGAAATTAAAAGAACTTATGAATTATCATCAAACCTACTATTTATTATGATTGTTAACAAGTAGTTAGTTAAAATTTCAAAAGTATTTTTGAAAGGAAAAAATATATTATATCTTTCAGATAATGTAACGAATATACAAATTATTTTTAAATCAACATTTATTATAGAAAATTACAAGACTGTGGCATACAAATGGTTAAGGCTTGTGAGAATACTAGGAAATGACTTTTTTAATCCTTCTACCCCATATTCGAATTCGAGCGCTTCCTGATTGTCGCCACTAGGGATTAACTCGGGCACCATGCTTAGATGTCGATGAACCTTGTTGGGATTAGTCGGGCAACGCCTTGGATTCCCTTTAAAAAAAACATTTATTATATAAATTTTGAATGATTGATAGTTAAACGGTGTTTTTAGATATCGTTTTAGATATTTTCTTGTTTGTTATAATTTGATTGTTTGTCCGAATCAAAGTTTTATTGTTGTCAATTCAGAGCCACTATTTGTAGCAAAGAGTTCCAATAGAAGACCAGAGATGCAGCCACGATGCTAAGTCTTGGCCGGAAAACAGTCGTTGGTGTCTGATTTGGTCTTCCCTAGAGGGATTCATAAGGATCCTAGGGAATCCCACAACTTTGGATGGGCTATCTGTTCTAGTAATAATGTTTTTTTTGCTTAATGACTTCTCATGTCTTTGTTGTCGTTATCTGGTGGTAGTTCTTGTGTATCCAATGTACTTTATCATTTTTTTCTGGTTGGTAATAAAAGGTGATTGTTGTTCAGGAAAAATTCAAAGATACTATTACATTTTACTTTTTGAAATCTATAGCATTCGTATATGACAATATTTACGCACACACCTTATCTTACCAAGATTTAAATATGTACTGTTAATGGATTGAGTTGTACGAATAACCCTAATATCACTATACCTCTTATAGGATGGTTAATGATTTTGCAAACTTTAAATATGTATTTAATTATGTACTAAAAACATACATTCACACTCTATAATCAAACACCAACATGGTTGATATTTAATAAAAAACAATTAACCATTCTAAAATTGTGACAAAATCTTTTTTTCATCTATACTTAATTAACCATGTGTAAATAAAATTATTGAAGAGTATAACAATTTACAAAATGTGATAATTTTTTAAAAATATAATATTTTTATGGAATAACTATCCCGACATCAAGTACATCTTTGAGTTCATTTAAAACATTTGTTTTGTCAATGATCGAATCGACATTGTCTGTCTTTTTCTAAAAAAACATTATTTTTTAATTTTTTATAAAAATGTTATTTGCAAGGATAATTTTTTTTATCTCACATAAAATGTAATAAATTTTAACTAATTTATCATTTGAAATATTAATAATAACTTTTTAAAGGTATGTATACTAAATCATTGATATTTTTTAAATTATTATAAAAGTTTAAATAAAATAAAAGAGTGAAGTACCTCACAACCAAAAGCGAGAGACGAACATATTGGGACCCAAAGAGATCATAACCGCTAAATGATACCCATTTTTTAAAAGTAAAATGCATTGTTTAAATAATTTCCAAAATAGTCCAAAATAAATATAATATCAAAAGAGTTGCTTATAAAAAAAGAATTAAAAAGGTAATTTAAAAAATATGCCTACAACCTAACATAAAAGTATATATTTTCTGAAACAATCCAATATAGATAATATATATAGTTTAGGGTAGCTTACTAAAAAAAAAGAATTAACCTCCATAAAAGGGAATAAAATAAAAGAAGACAAACCATGTGAAAGAAGACAAACCAACTTCAGTAACCATTTTCTAAATACATGAGCTAATATAGAGGAGGAGATTAAAGGAAAACCTTTAAAAAATGATTTAGGAATTCACTTAAATTTTAGATTGAGATGAATTAACAACTATGGTTACAAAAATAAAAAACATCTCTTCTCAATTTTTTAAATTGGAAGTCATGAAATATAACAAAAATTAGAGTGAAATAAATTACAATAAAAATTGATAATTTTATTATCATTAGTTTGACATCATTTTCCTTCGATAGTTTTTTGACTTTTTCGTAGTTTTCTGGGTTTCTTTCCTAAAATTCTCTCTTGATCTTTTTTCAACACATGTATGTAGAGTTGGGTTAAAATAAGAATACTACCTATTTAAAAGAATAAGAAAATGATCGAATCACGTGTGATTCACGCAACTTTACGTAGTGACCTAAATATGCAGCCAAAGTTGCTCGCACACCTTTTTTTTTTTTTTACCATTAATGTAAAATCACACGTGTCTATTTGTTTGTATTAGTATGTGTCTTTCATCTATATATGTAATACTTATGTTTTTTACACACAAAACACAATTTGACGTTTCGTCTATGAAACAACATTGAATGTTTTCATGTGTTCTATCATACAAATTGATTTTATGGTTTCCAATTCTAAACAATTTTTTTATTATTTCTGCCTATATATTTATATCAATGTATTATATTTTATTGACATTTGTTTTATTATTTTATTTTATTCTGTATTTTGTAATCCTTCAGTTTTTATCAAGTTCTATTACATTCTAAAGCTTAATTATACGTTCTTTGTCAAATTTTATGAGGCGTTAAAATTAAGAGGCTGTTAAATGCCCAATAATATCAAATAGTCTCGTATTAGATATACGCCAAAAACTTAAATTTCGTCTAAAAAGTACATTTTATATAACTTTTATATATCATTTGGATAATTCTTTTTGACAGATAAAAAAAAAATCTGAATCTACATTACATAGAGCCCACCAATCATCTCTAACCATGCCTCCACTAAAATAGTATGATTGATGATTTAATTGAAAATTACACTTTATAAAAATATATAAACTTATTAAGTTTTACATTAACTACGAAAAATAACATAAATGAAATGAACTTGTTCCAAGAGAAACTTGTTATAAAGTTTGACATGATGTGCCGATGTGGTTAGTGTGAGTCGAGTTAAGTCAAAGTGGTTCGTTTATCCATAAAAATCAGGCTTGTTATGAGTTTGACAGACAAACAGATATTTATAAGTCAGGTCCAAATAAGTTTGGTCCATTAGAAACATCCTAATAAGTTCTCTATAATTTTTTTAAATGGATGGGTCTCGTAGACATCAACATTCGTGCTTGAGAGATCCTGATTTCGTTTTCTCCTATAGTCAGAAATGTTGGATTGTTCTAATTGTAATAGTTGATTGATTAAGTAAAATAATATAATCAATTAATAATTACAAATTATATACGAAAATGTATCTCCATTCAATTTTCACGACGAAAAACATTCTATCAAAATAAAATTTTAGGCTTCATATTTTTAAGTACAAAAGGACATTTTAATACGTGGTTAACAGGTCGGTGTTGACATGACATGTACTGAAATATGTATTTTCATTTTATTTTTGAAGTCGTGATACTAATATTTGTTTTTTTCCCAATCTTTTCAAAGTTTGCTTATGCTTTCAAGGTTTAAGCCCAATCATTAAACACATTCGAATATTACCTTAAGGTGAAAGTTCAATAAAAAATTCTTATTCAGCTTATTAAAAGCCAAATCAACCAACAAGCTATCCTTCATATAAATTCTATATGCAATTTGCATCGTATCCGTTTAATTCTTCTTTGATGCCACACATTATCATCTTCTTATTTCGACTCCAAAAATGGCCCGTTATCCACCTAACATCACCATCTTAATGGTATCAATTCACGATATTCTACGTAATTGATTCGATATGTTTATGTAACGTTTGGTGATAATTCTGATTTCTGACCAATCGAACCAATACAAAGCCAAGATTCTCTTAAACCAACAAATTTCAATGTTTCCGTTCAATACCACCAATCATAAACTACAAATTAAAGTTCGACAATTTTCTTGAGACTAATAGATATAAATTTTATATAAGTATAGATGACAACACTTCTTAACTTGCATATACCCTTCACCAATAATATGTGACAAGCGAGAGGTTGTACATTGGAACAACAAAGTCAAAAAGTAAAATAGAAAATGAGGGAAATTATAAGTTTTAGAAAAGAAAAGAAAAAAAACCTAATAAAAATTATCCCCAAATCAAAAGGGTAAATAACTTTGACTTTTTTTCGGTCAAAATTATTATCCAGAGCTATTGTATCTGGATCAGCAGCGGGAGCCCTTTCTACATACAAGGGCTCCCGCGTTGGTCGTGAGGGAGGAAACAATCGACGAAGGCCTAGCACCGAGGCTCGAAGCTCTTGCGTAACTAGACGAAGCTCCGGCACCGGACATCGTGAAAAACGCACCGTTCAACATCAAGTCCCTTCCGACCGCCAATTCCAAGTTTTTCCACTTGCTTTCTGGTGCATCCTCGTGTTTCGTCACCTACAACGTCCCATTTAGTATCAACAAACGAATTTCATATCGAAAATGGCTCGTAATTCACAAAATTTTCAAATAGTCAAATAATTGAATTCTTGAACTCCCATTACCTCTTTACTAAATCTTCTATCGGGGCAAGAAATCGGTTCCCTTGGCTATTTATAGTCGGGTTTGCACTCCCTCCGATCGCGTACATCTCCCAATGGGTGTAGTCGTTGTTCACCACGTGAAAGTACCCGTGTCGGCATCTGGAAACCAACGAGTCAAACTATCAAGATTCAATATCTTATATCCGGGTTTATTACCGAAAAAGTCTTTACGAAAACAGTATATTTGTCTTTTTGACTACGGAAAAAGGGTAGGTAAGGAATAAAATCCACCACTCAAAGATCTAATTCGGATATCGAAAAAGATTGAGATTTTGACCGTTTTTGGTGGTTATAAAGTACAGAAAAAGGGCAATGCTATTTACACCTACCGAATACAATAAAAAAGATATAAATGAATAGCATTAATACCTTGGCATTCTTTGGACCAAACCTTCACCAAAGTGATTAAAGGCAATTGTGACTTGCATGTTCTTGTCTTGCTCATAACTATCACTATGACCTAAAAGCATCACTTTATCATGGTGGGTCATGAAATTGTTCGATATCGTAATCGCGGTGGACCCCATGATCGCATCGATCAGGCCGTCAGCGCAATTCGATAACGAACAATGGTCGACCCACACGTGGCTCCCGCCGAATATCGATACGCCGTCCCCGTCGGATATCGTCCTCCACCCGAAATGCCGCGGCGAGCTCCGCACCATCGCGTTCCCGCCCTGCTTGCAGTCGTGAATGTGGATCCCGTGGATGATGATGTTGGTCACGTACTGGACCGTAATGCACGGCCCCCCCGCGATGTGGACGCTGGCGCCGCGGCCGTCGATCGTCTTGAAGCTGTTCATGATCAGCTCCTCCTTGAGCTTGATCACCATGTCGCGCTGGAACACGATCCAGAGCGGCTCGTCCTGGATGACGGCGTGGCGCAGCGTCCCGGGCCTCGGGTTCACGGCGTCGTAGTCGCCCGAGTCGGTGACCACGTAGATCCTCCCGTCCCGGCCGCCGACGGCGCCCTTCCCGAACCCGATGGCGCAGTCGGCCAGGCGCTGGCGGTTCTTCTCCCAGTTGGGGTCGCACCGCCAGCAGTCGTCGATCGGGTTTCCTGTCCCGCAGGACAGGAAACCAAGATTCCTCCGGGAATCATTCAAACTCCTACAAAAAACACAAAAAGTTAGAAACTAGTTGAAAGATGAGAAAATGCAAATGGTGGGTGGTGGTGGTGGGTGTACCTTTGTACTTGTTGTACTGTGTGCTGTGGGGGTTGTACGGTGGCGGAGGAGGTGGTGGTGGTACTGGTGGTGGTGGTGGCGGAGAGGAGAGAGAAAAAGAGGAGGAGAGAGAGAAACATGATTAGAAGTGTGTGTGTGGGGGGTAGTGTGTGTGTTTTTTGGGGGTTGGGAGTGGTGAATGTGATTATGGGGGAGTGGAGGGTGAGGGTATATATAAAGAAGGAAAAGGGCGTAAGTAATGGCGTGATTAACTGAATTTACGGGAGAATCTTTCTCTTTCTTATGGTAGGTTTTGGTCGTTAAATCTCACACTCTCTCTCTCTCTCTCTCTCACACACACTCTCTCTCTCCACACACACAAGTACACAACTCACACGTACACATAATATATACAACATTTTGGATATATAGATATATAGTGTCATGAAAAAAATTGGATATTTGTTTGTCAAAACTTATTAAATTGCTTCTAACAATTTTACTAAATCATTTCTTAACATAGAAAGTTTTAAAATTCATTAATATGAAAATCTTTTAAAATCTTTGAATAAAAAAAAAGGAAAACTCCATTAAATTAAAATTTGGTTAAAAAATTATTGAAATATTAAATTTGTTAAGTATTTTAATAGTATAAATAATGATGAATTCTTAAAAAAAAACTGTTGAAGATGGAAGAAATTGTTTTTAAAAATTTTTATTTTTCATTATGTACTTTAAATTTTTTTTTGAACAGCAAAAACGGGAAGAGAGGCAAAGGAGCTTCGGCTAGGCCATCACCCCCGCCAAACAACCCAAAACTTTATTACTTCAAACCAACTTCAAGCCAGGAGCTTGAAAAGAAAACAGAACACCGAAAAAGAAACAACTAAAACCCAAAAAACACCCGCGACAGAGGCTACAAACAACCCAAAAACAAACGAAACTCCTAACGAAAAAAAAAGAAGTTGCCCAAAGCTACCAAAACCCCTTAACACCGGGTTTTCTATAAGAAATCCAAAGAATCGTCAATCTTTGAACAGTGGGGAAGAGATCCTCTTGTAAAATCTTAACCGCATCATCCTGCGTCGAGTTCACAAATCTGTTTCGACGCTGCCAGATTAACCAGACTGTCACCATAAGAGTCGCATGAACCAACTCATTTATGCTTCCATTAAGGTCTCGGGTGAGAAAACTATTTTTGAAAGAGAGCAACGAATTCGTTCTTACACCCGACACACCACACCATGCCCAAACTTTTCTCCAAAGTGCATCTAAACTAACACATTTGTGAACTCGACAGTGCATCTAAATTTCTTTTTAGTACAACTCTTGGAGATGTACAAAGGTTCGGGTGTGTGTATATATGTGAATATATATAATGAGGGGGTTTCAATTGCAAACCATAAAAAACGTGCAAACCGTGCAAACTCATGGTTGCACGTGTAAGTCAATGAAAAATCTTTTGTAGAGTTGTTTAATATGATGAAAATGTTTCATATACTAAATTTTTTGATGAAATTGTTTCATATGAAAGTGTTTATTTACGTAGAAATGAAAAGGTTTCACAAAAACGAGGAAAAAGTTTCATATGAATAAAAACACCAAAATAAGAAACAATTTCATCAAAATTTGATGTTTATGAAACATTTTCATCATATTAAACAACTCCATGAATCAATTTCATCGATTTTACGTGTGCAACCATGAGTTTGCACGGTTTACACGTTTTTTTATGGTTTGCAATTGAAACTCTCTCTATATATAATTTATAATATGTATACGTGTATTGTGCATATCGTTTAGATGAATGGCTATCAAGATGTTATTCATTTTTTCATTTTTTATGGTTTCCCCTTAAACCCTCTCTAGATATAATTATATATGTGTGTGGGGAGGTTTAGAAGAAACCACTGAAAATGAAAATTTCAAGACCAGATTAATAACCGTTCATTTGAATTATATTACATGTGCATCAAAAATTATTTGTCTGGTATGCATGTCCAGATGAATAGTTATTAGAGTCTTTCTCATTTCCTTTTCATTTTTTACGGTTGTCTCATGAACCCCCACCCCTCTCTATTGAGAAATGTGAGAAATGGTAATCAACTGTTAGATGAGTAATGGACGATCATTAGATGAGATGCATCAAGATGCATGAGATCAATTTCTTTTTAAACCACAATTCATTAAAGGCACTTGATTAAAAGTGATTTACGATTTAAAAGTATTTCTCACATTTTTCACAAAAATAGTGCACTTCTTACATGATCACATGTCATAGGGGAGAGTTGGGTTCTAGTGAGAACTGTCAAATTTATAAAGAAGCATCAGAAGTTGTTATCAACCGTTTGATGGAAAATGAACAAATATTAGATGAGATACACCAACATAAAATGCACCGGATCAATTCTATATAAAATCGCAATTCATGGAAAGACATTTGATTAAAAGTGATCAATGGTTTAACTTTTGACCAAATTTTAAGTGATATGTGTGTGTGTGTGTGTGTGAGAGAGAGAGAGAGAGAGAGAGAGAGAGAGAGCTTTTGTACATTTGTTACACTTATTTTCGTTAAGTGCATCATGTAAATTTTAAGTGGTGCTGTGTGATATTTGAAGATATATGGAACATCAATAAAAAACCAAAACAGATCATGCATGTTCATTAATTTAACAAATAAAATCATTTTTTAATCAAATATGTTGGGCTGATTTTGTGTATGGCTTAGGCCTTGTGCCACGATTGTCAATATCTATACATATACGTGCATATACGTTTTGCAGTTTATAACTATCAAGATCTGATATCTATATAAATACGATGTAAACCTTATTGTGTGGTCATTGAATTGAATAATTGCATTTAATACGATACGAACATAATTTAGTACACTGAAAACGAAAACTAACTAAACGTTTTAATCATATGCAATTTAAGGCAGTATGTGCAACTTTAAACAAATAATCTTATAAACTGTAAAAAGAAATAAACCAAACCGTATTGTTCAATCAAGCGAAATCCATTAAAATGTATACAAATGACCCATATAGACAACTTGAGATTACAGTGCTAATTGTAAAGTCATATCATGCCTGACGAATATGATTCGTCAACCACCATTCGTACGTACTTAGGAAATTATGAAAACAAAAAGCAAACATAAATTGTATTCATCCCTCCTACACATATTTCAACGTTTTCTTATATGTCTAATATTGTCTTGTAGTAAAATGAACCAGTTGCATAACAAGCGTTAAAGATTTATGTGTCGAGATCGAATCTTGAGATCTCCTTCTTGGGATGATATAACTCGTAGGTTATCATCTATTTATTTCACTACTTAGACAAACAAATTGCTCAAGAAGTCGAATAGAGGGAAATGAAGTGTTGCTATTTTTATGTTCATATTATTTGATGTCCATAAAAGTGTTTTCTTTAACTAGCAAAGCCTCTTTGAATCTTTACCCATTCATGTTCTTCCCCTAAAAACACCCCACTCGTGGGCTACATCGACATTTGTCAACTTAGTTATGGCATCCATGCATTATTAACTAGTAGATCATACTTATATATGAAAACAATCGACATATTTTATGAAATCAAATATTTGTTAGAGTAAATGAACAATTGAGATTGATTTGCAAGGTTCATAAACGAATACACCTATATATATAATTATATATATGGAGAAATTCAAATGAGAAGTGTTAAAAATGTAAAGTGAAAAAGTGATCTCTAGCTCTTCATCTAGTCAACAATAGCGACTTTGACCGTGAAGCATCGGATAATTCCTCGCATAGGCTGCAGAAGACAGAAGAATAGCTTCGTAACTTTTACAAATAAGTTCATATATGAACTCATGGTTGATATACAAATTAATCAGATTCATGTATATATAAACGTATAGTTATTATATGAATCAATTAAAAATAGTTAATATATGAATCACACAAGTTTTTGCATAAACGTACACTTCATTTATAAATTAGTTAAAATAATTAATATATGAATGACACATATTTATGTAAAAATGCATAATTCGTATATGAATCAGTTAAAAATAGTTAATATGTGAATTACACATGTTTATATATGAACCGTTTTCGGTCTATTTGTAACAGATACGAAATTACTCATCTATTTTTGGCATAACCGGGAATTTTGTCAAAGCTGCAATCTTTGACTAGTCAAATTTGATCTTAGCCATATGAACAACTAAATATCACTTATCCACTTTACATTTTTTTATCACTTCTCATTTTTTACCACTTCATTAAATGCATACACTAACATGGAATACTTATAGTTGTACATGGAATTATCACTTTTACGCGATACATCATATAAACCGTTATATTTATATGCATCGACATCTGTTACAGAAATTCGATGAAATCAAGTGAATGCTTTTGGAGAACCAATGAAAATGTATATGAATGGTTTAAAAGAGGATTGCACAAATTGTAATCTTTTTATGGATTGTAAACAGTTACCCCCCCCCCCCCCCCCACCACCACCACCACATGGAGGGAAGGATGTAAATCGTTTAAACCATCGATTTCATTTGAATAAGGAAAATATATGAAACAATTTCATCATAATGAAAAAGTGCTTAAAATTTTTCCATTTTTACGTAAAAACACGGAAATACGAAACAATTTCATCAAAAACTGAACCATATAATATAATTTCGTGAACCAATATTATTGATTTAACCAGTGAAACCGATGGTTTACACGGTTTACAATCATTTATTGGTTTACAAATGAACACGCTCTACACACATGTACACAGTACATATACATATACATATATTTAGGATACATGATAATATATATATATATAGAGAGAGAGAGGTGGGTTCAAATGTGAACCACTTTTTGGTTGTGAACATGAGGACATCCCAGAGCGCGACACGTGGCAATCTGACTTCCGCAGGTCAAGGTTTATTCAGTTTGCATAAACCCGTGGGTTAGTGTTATTCATACTGCATAACGCTACTATGCAAAATGAATAAGCCTTGAATAAAGCTAACCCACCCACGTCAGAGTGCGAGCATGCCTTATGCATACTGCATAACGTTTTATTCAGTATGAATGATAGCGTTATGCAATATGCATAAGTTTAGTCGAGGAAATTTTAGATTGTTACGTGACGTGCTCTGAGTTATTCGCACGTTCACAACTAAAGTGGTTCACATTTGAACTTTCCTATATATAGATAGATAGATGGTAAAGACCACTTGGTCAATATCATATTTCAATACTTTCTCATGTTCAGTGGTTGTTAGTGTTCCTATGGTCGAACCAATCTTGGTCCTATAGCCCTTGGTTAGGACCACCAACTCATAACCGTTTTTTATTTAACTAATTGTGGGGCTATATATATAAAATTGGTTCAAGACAAATATCAATTGTCATAAATGGTCCTTCTTGTTAAACCCTAAACATCAATGCTAACTTGTTATACCATATTGTCTATTATTATTCATACTTATCAATATATATCTATCTTTCTTTGAATGTAAATAAAGAAAGTGTACAAAAGGGAACCTTATCTCCCTTGCATGTGGTGATGGTAGTGTGGTACAACAATATATGGTGGCTTCAAACAAAAGCAAAGATTTTGTTGATTGTATCCCACTTAAAACATAAATTTTATGCTATCTATTCCAACCTCCTTTTCTATTGCACTTTTTTCCTTTTTATCATGGTAATTTATCACACCAATTGTGTCTGAAAAGTGTTTTTATTTGGTTATGTTCATTTCTTTGAATGTATTTTTAATGAGGTTAAGGGTTCAAAGATTTAAAATGAACATTTATCGATATATAAGTTGAAAACCCATATAAACAGACATTGATATCAAGTCAAGTTATATCGACATTTAGAACAAATATTTTTAAATAATATATCCGTAAACACAAAACCAAAGTTGGGTCCAGGTACGATCCTAAAAAAGCTAAGCCTGGTTATATATTTGCCAAGGATTTACTACAAATGGCCTTTAAAAGTAACCTGTATGGATAAAATATGAAACAATTATTTTAAACCATGTTAACAAATTAAAATATAAAAATATGATGCTCGAACCATAAAATACAACCTCATATTTAAGCTATTAATAACCAGCTAGATTATTTATTAAACTTTGTTAGCATATATCAATTAAAAGATAATGCTGGCAGAAATTAAGGATGTATTTATTATGAAAATAGAAGGTAACCATTTGGTTGTGAAATTAGATTCAAAATTGATGGACATATTTATATGGAATGTTAAATGTTCTACCCATAACAATGCACATAAATTAATTATTTTGTTTTATTTCGTAAATCTTTTATTATTTATAATCATATCCTAAAAGTAGCATTAGAATATTTGTGTTTTCATGAAGCATCCGGATATTTCGGTAAATGAAAAGATAACTTTTTTCGTTTTTTTTATTAGTTAAATCTTGTGGTTTAACACTAAGGCTGCTCTAGGATTCGACTTTTAGCGTTTGGACCTGAACCGATCACAAAAATCAAAATTTTGAATGTAAAAAGTCAACTCATTAGAACTCTGGGCGACAATGACGACGACTATGACAAATTTCACTATCGCAAGAATAAAACAACTTCTAAAGTCCTACTATGTAACCCTAATTTTTAGGGTGTTATATGGAGATTCTTTGTTTTTTTAAATAAGTTTTGTAGATTACTCAGCTAATTATAATGCCAAAATGCTAAGAATGAATACCGGAACCGAAAACCGATTGCTTTTGTTTTTCTCCCTTAAAGCTTAACGACGACATTTAATCAACCAACAATAGCATGACTTGCTTAATTAATGACCTTTATCAACAACACAACGTAATCAAGGCGTAGTTAAATAAATAAAAAACGTTTGGTTTAACAGATGTAAGATTTATCTTATACTGTAATTTTACATGAATAAGATAAATTTAATAATATTAAAAAACAACCATGACTTTCAAAAACTTTTACAACACCTAAAAAGAATCATATAAGTCTCACTTCATATTGAGAGTCATAACAACATTAAATCACCATCAAATCTTACAATGTACTAGGCATGTGCGTTTCTTACGGGAGTTTTTGTCATCATAATTTATGACATTTTTTTTAAATTGAAACCAACCAAACCTTAAACCCCAAATCAAATCAAAAGTACATTTTCAACTAAAGTGAATACGTCAAGTCAAATCAAATCAAATTAAATTAAAAGTCTAATTTTATCAACGATTAATTTTAATTCCCAAATTGATTTGTTATAGAGAGCTTCCTTCGTATCAGTCTCATCGACTTTAGGTTCGACATGTCCTTTAACGGGCGTTTGCCAACCCCATCATTGAAGGTCTACCTACCTTTAAGAATTTCTTTGCAAAAATGTCGAGTTTTTATCAAAAAAATCGGCTTGTTTGGTTCTTGTGTCTACCCATATATAACCAAACCTACAACATATCAACCTCCATGGTATGTCAAATACTCTTTCGTAACTATCCAACCCTCATTTGGTGTGCTTTACGGTTTCAATTATGCACATTCATGATGTTACCACATGGTTGATCATCTTCATATATTTCAAATTGCTCTGTTCAATAACCATTTACAATGAATTTTAAACCTATGTTTTGAAAGCTTCATTCATCGTTAAGAAATCATTTTTAGAACTTGTGGTTAGGGATTTTATTATGGGACATTTTTTTCATCTGAAATTAAATTTTTCTTTCTGTTTCTTCATTGACCAGTCTTTTTAATAGATTCATGTTTTAAATATTATTTTTAGTTTTGATTTATTGGAAAAATAAACCAAAATGAAGATGATGGTTGAAGTTGACATTGAAGAGATGAAATATAACAAATTACTCTTACTATATAACGCACACATAACTTGATTTATCGAAAACCATTAATGGACAGCTTCTAGGATCAAAATGTTATAAAAATAACTATTTTTGACCAAAAATACAATTAAAAAGTTAAATAAACTAAAATTAAAGATTGACATGTAGTTAAGAACAAATATTGTGATTACTATTCACCAATAATCATTTTGATCTTTCTTGGAAAATATACAACCAATTTAGACATCTAGTGAACAATGGAGGTTAATCAATCATTTGCATAAAACAGACGCCCTTTTTCTATCTATGTCATCATTATTATTACCTTTAAGCTAGTTCTTAACAATTAAATCCATAAAATGATATGTATTTATGTTATTAAGTAAAAAATTATGTTCGAGCCTATTGATATTATCACATATTGCAAGCAACGTTAATTCTTCAAAAAGAATTGCCATCAATTTTTATTGATTTAATCGGTTATGTAGATAAATTGTATTAAACAACAATCAACTTTGCTAAATATTTAAGTCATTCATGATAAAGTTAAACTACTAATTTTTCATGTTTTCTTAAGATGGTTGATAGGTTTATATGATTTAAAATCAAATGACCATAACACCCTTTCTTTGGAAAGTTAATTGTCATTAAACAAGTTCTCTGCTATTTGATTTGTTATTAAACCAAAATCATAATGTAATTTTACAATTGAAAAAAATAAAAACGACAAAATATAATGTAACAAATCTTATCGAACAAGACTTTAGGTATCATTTGATTACACCATTTAATATACTTTATGTCTTTTATGCAAAAAAATAAAATAACATAACCTCATGGGACCATTAATGTAATTATCATTAAATAAGCGTGACAAAATCTATTTTGGATTGTTATAAATAAATCTTTACATTTTTTAAGAAAACAGTAATGTATTTTTTAAATTTTTTTAACAATTAATGCAAAATACTGATATTATGTTTTTTCCCTAGTATTTTTTCTATTTTAACTTATTGTAACACAATATGATATAGTGTATCAAGTAACCTTCAATTTATTGATATATGAACTCACGATTTTAAAAGATGTTTTATTGGAAAATTTTATCAAGTCTCTTATAACACAACTTTTAGGTGTTTGGTAGAGAGATTTAAGAGGATGGAAATGAAATTCTCTTGTTTGGGAGAATTGGGTGGCGTTTGGTTCGCAGGTTCTAAAGTAATCTGATGGAATTAGAATGTCGAATTTCATTGACCAGATCTCATTCATTCGTTTGATTCATTTTTTTCGATAGAAGGAATATCCGAATTCCATCAAATTCCACAAACGAATGAATTCAACATTCCTTAGCAACTACCAATGATTTTGATGAAATGGAATTCAGTTTTTTATAATGTCATATATACCGTTGATCCAATATATTAATTTATTTCGTAATTAATTTATTATTTTTATTTAATAATTGTTTTTATTTAATAATTAATAGTAAATAATTAATAGTAAACAATTAATTATAAATTAATAATAATTTTTAAGTAATTAACTTAATTTAGTTTCTTAAATTATTTAATAACTATTTTTAAATTAATTAATAATTATTTTATTTTTGTTAAAAAATAAGTAATTAATGAATATTTATTAAAATATTTTCAATTTAAAAAATTAAAATTATCAAAAATGAATTTTAGTTATTTACCAAAATTTATTCCAATTTCAAAGCTAAATTGTGTAAACCAAATAGACAGATTCGACTTCCTTAACATATTTCATTCCAATTCTGTCAACCAAACAGGTGGTGAAACCTGACAACATTCTATTGCAATTCCTTCAAGATCAAATTCCTTTGACAGATTACATTCCATCCAAAAAATATTTTGCGAACCAAACGCCACCTTGTTCTTCAATTTAGGCGGAAAATCGAATTCCTGGGAAATGGTCTAGAGTGTAAAAAATAGAGAAATACATTTCTCTTCATTTTGAGAAGAAATGTCGAGAAATGATCCATCCTTATTGTCCTCCATTGTCGTCTGCCCTTCACCTTGACGTCTCTGATGATACCAAACAAGCGATCAATTTCAATTCTATATCCAATTTTCATTTATCCCCATTTTCATTTCTCCTCATTTCATTCTCAATTCTCTCAAATTCTTTTCTCTGTACCAAACACACCCTAATATTCCTCTCCCAATCGATATGACAATATGAGATCTTATAATCCACCCCCCCCCCCAAAAAAAAAAAAAAAAAAAAAAACACCGGGGAAATACTCCAATGTTTTTTTTTGGCAAACCAAAATTGGGTCGAAACTCATATACCATGTGTAACATTCTCGAACTCATACCAGGTATCGTCCACTTTATGCAGTAACAAACATGATAATTAAGGTTAGGGTTGTTTTTGATATTTTGAAGGTCCTGTACAAAAAACTAAATGTGCCCTTAACTTTTTTCAATCATATTTTTGTTAAATTATTTTTATTATATTTTAATAATTATTTGACAATAAATCGATAAATAATTCATCTTTGACCTTGAATAAATTGTTCATTTTTTTACATTAATTTTTAATTTATAATGTTATTATGTCAACATGATTCAAAATTTATAGTTGAATTTTTACTTTTACTAAAATTCATTTAACTTTTATTATTTTATTGCCATAGAAAAATACTAAATTAAAAAAATAAAAAACGTTCGGATAAATGTAAAACAAAATAATTAAAAAACACTAAACATAATATGCAATTTAAAAGGTTTTATAAATTATTTTATCAATACATACTTAGAAAGCATTATAAAAATATAGGGTTTATGACCTATAAGGGTAACCAACTATTCCAATTGTACAAATGTTACCATCAAAGTATTTTTTGTACTCAATTGACCATTAAACTCTTTTTGACTGTACATATACTACCATTATGACCGGGTATAACCCGTAAACCACCGTAAATAACCGGTAACCACCACCACCACCACCAAAACACCACCACAGCCACCACCATCTTCAAACCCACCACCACCACCACCAAAACACCACCACAGCCACCACCACCAAAACACCACCACAGCCACCATCACCTTCAAACCCACCACCACCACCACCAAAACACCACCAGATCAGAAAAACGAAATCAAAATCGGTACAACCATCAGATCAGAAAAACAAAATCAAAATCGGACCTGAAATTTGCAGATCTGGAACGGAGGCGGCGCTTCCGGCGATTGGGGCTGGGTGTTGTTGGAACGGAGGCGGCGCTTCCGGCGACGGCGTTCCGCGGTGGTGTCTTCCGGTGTGGCGAATGAGAGCTCGCGGAGGGAGACGGCGGCCGAGCAGAGCGGGTGTAGTGGTGATGTGCTCGATTTAGGGTTCCGATTTGGTGCTGGTGTGGTTGTAGATCGGTTTGGTGGTGGTGTGGTTGCATATCGGTTTGGTGGTGGTGTTTCAGTGGTGGTGGTGGCGGCGGCAACTTTGGTGGGTGTGGTGGTGATGGTTTGAAGGTGGTGGTGGCTGTGGTGGTGGGTTTGAAGGTGGTGGTGGCTGTGGTGGTGTTTTGGTGGTGGTGGTGGTGGGTTTGAAGATGGTGGTGGCTGTGGTGGTGTTTTGGTGGTGGTGGTGGGTTTGAAGATGGTGGTGGCTGTGGTGGTGTTTTGGTGGTGGTTACCGGTTGTTTATGGGTTATACCCGGTCATAATGGTAGTATATGTACAGTCAAAAAGAGTTTAATGGTCAATTGAGTACAAAAAATACTTTGATGGTAACATTTGTACAATTAGAATAGTTGGTTACCCTTATAGGTCATAAACCCAAAAATATAACACATTATAAGTTAACACAATATGCAATTGAAATATCTATTCAATTAAAAAGAATTACATATTAAGTCATCCTAAAAGATAAATAAAAAATCCTTAAAATTAATATGTTTAATTAACTCTAGCAAAATTTTGATAAATTAAATTAAGATTCAATTAAAACAAGATTTTCTCGAAGCTAATTGAAAATTAAATTTAACACATTAAATATTCAAACTTATTAAAACAATTTTGTTGGAAGACAATAAAGTTAATTGAGAACATTTATTTGAAATAAAAATACGAAACAACAACACGAGGGGTTCGAATTCGTGGTCTTAAAATGAAGGCTAACACACCCTGCTACAGTGCAAGTGCACCAAAAGTGGTTTTGTCTAATTGATGTCTTAAAAAGCTTATATAGTAATATTATTACCAATAAAAGATTAACAGATATTAAAAGATCATTGATAAACGATGACATGATGCAATAGCACCTCTCGAAACACTCCAAAGAATGACTCTAACTAAGGAATCCAATTATTTATAAAACAGTTTTTTATTTCTCGTTCGAACTTATATAGGATCTCATGTTTACCACACTCAAAGATACTTTAAATATTTAATTGCATTCATATTAAATTAATTAGATGTTAAATCAAGTTTTGTATTTATTTTCTAGAAAAAAATGACAACAAAGAAAAAGTTAGGACCGACGCTAATAGTAATAGTATTTAATGATTAGTTACGAAAGCAAAATATTTGTTTTCTCTTATGTAGTTTATCAATAGGTCCTTTTACTTTTACTTTTTTACAATTTACCCCTTTAATTTTGTATGGTTTGTCGTTTTTTGTACTTAAAGTGACATTGGGTGAAAATGCATATAAATTTCTAACATACGCAATGCAATCGGGTTAATATTGTTTTATTTTTCATCTATGGATGAATAATAGATCAAGTTGGTTTGGGTCTAAGCCCTTTACTAAGGTTATATTTGGTAAATTAGTTAATAGTTGATAAGTTACTGTTGATTGATAAACTAGCTAATAGTTGACAAACTAGCTTATGAACAAATTATGTTTGACAAAAACTAGCTAACGAGTATGTAAAATGACCAAAAAAAATATTTTTAAAATTAATAAATAATCATAATAAGAGTATAATTAAAAAAAAACAACAAAAAGTTACTCAAAGTAGCGTTTCAAAAAGTTAGCTTATAGTATATGTTTGGATGGAGTAGCTTATAAGCTAGCTTATCAACTAACTTATTTTTGCCAAACATAGCCTAAATGGAGTAAAAATCTCAACCTGATCCAACCTATTTAGTTAAATAGATTGAGATTTTCAATTCAATCCAACCTAACCTGTTGTTTAAATGGGTTGAAAACGAATTGACCTACTTATGTAAATGGGTTAAAGCTGTTAAATAAATGGGTTAAAGCTGGGTTGACCTGTCTTATTTTAATATTTTAAATAAAATACAATTATCAATGCAAATAAATTGTTCGAAGTTTGAATAAAACATACCCACAGTTGCAAATAATTTGTACAAAGTTTGGTTGTCTCCGAAAGGATTGATTGTTGCGATCAGTCGCTTTGCTTCGTCTCCGTCAGTCACTAGAAAGCATGCAACAAGAACTAGGTTTTCAGTATGGAAAGAATGGTTAGGTATGGTTAACTGTTCATATGAAGGAGGCGTGTTATTAGGATTTCACTTCTTATTTAAATAGAATAAAATTATAGAATATTTTATAGAAATATTATAATTAAACAATGATACAATAATATCATATTCAATTTTTAATGGGTTGAAAACAAGCTGTAAATAGATCATAAATTCCAACTCATCCAAACTCATTTAAATAAATGAGTAGACAGATTGACCCATTTAATTTAAATAGGTTGAAAGCCCAACCCAATCTACTAATTTAGGTTGGGTTGGCGGGTTAGATCGTTTTTTTTGCCACCCCTAATTTCACCCCTTTCGATCTTATTTTATGGATGTGTGTGGATTTGTTAGGGCAACAGGGCCTTCTGTTAGTTATCACATTTATGATGTATTTTGTAGGCAAACTGATGTCTTGTATTTGAACATGTTTATCAATTGGTTATGGCTTACGAGTTAGTTACATAAAACATGAATTATATATTATACATGTGTAATAGTAATAAGGATTAGGGGTGTTCAAAGAAATCGAAGAACCGAACCGTATGATCCGAAACGAGAGAATCGATACCCGAACAACCCGTGACCCGAAGACCCCGAAAATAAGCGTACCCATTGAGTCGCGGACCGGGTTCAATTCTCAAAGTTTACTACCCACGGATACTCGTCCGTGCTCCGTATATATTTATTTTATTAAGAAACGTATATTTATTAATATTTCTTAATAAAAAATTATTAATCTTAGAAAAATCTCCATCACATACCGTATTTTTTTGTTCACCCCCACTACCATTGGTTTGTCGGCTAGATTCAGTATAGATCTTTTTGCACACCTGTATCCACAATAGTCTTCCATACTCTTATTTTCATTTTCGAATTTTTTTAATGTTAATTGTTTTAGTTTGTCACAAAATAACTTCATTTTCTAGTATGTATATTTTGTGTACATCAAGCACTCGACAAAATACGGGTACCCGTGAATCGAACCATAGGTACCTGCTTCTTTTCGGTCCAGTTAGGTGCGGGTATCCGTCCCGCGTGGTTTGGTTTCGAATAGTAAAATTAGGTACTTGTCCCGTACGTGTGGTTCTCAATAATTTCACTACCCGCCTCTCCTCGTGAACACCCTAATAAGTAATAAGTATAGAGGCAGGTTCCTATGAGAACGCTAATTTTTTAAGAAAACAGTCTTCCACTTATGTGGCGAATTGGTTATCGCTCGGGGGGGTTCATAGCGCCCTAACCAAGTTCGAGCCTTCATGTGCACATGCCTAGGGACATTTAAGTGGCGCCATGGTTATCCCCCAAAATTGTCGGGGATTAGTCGGACTTTGGCATAAACGCCCTTCAATTTTTTTTTTAGAAAACACGAAAACTTTTTTTATGTGCAAAATCATATATGACTCACTAAAAAAATATACATCAAAAGATCACGTACAAAATATATATGATTCACGACGCTTACCTGCAACTTAAGTTGCAAAAAATTCGTCCACGTCTAGTTAGTGGCGAATCATATATGACTTTGTACATAAAAAAGTTTTTTGTATTTTCCTAAAAAGTTATCGTTCTCGTTTGAATATCTTTCAATAAATATATGTAATAATAATATATTAAACTATTATAGGGTAAATTACATATTTGGTTCATGTGGTTTACAATTTATTGCACTGTTGGTCCTTATGGTTTACACTATATTGCACTGTTGGTTCTAACCATATTAGCAAAATAGAGACCAATATAGTGTAAACCACATGAAGCAACAATACAATATAATGTAAACCATAAAAAAAAAATTCAGTATAATAAAATGTAAATTAAAGAGACCAAATATGTAATTTACGCTTTGTTATATACCGTGTTGAAACCGTGTAAAAAAAATTAAGCATATATATAAGTAAAGGTGTAAAAGTAAACAGAATACTATTTTTATATATCTTAAATAATTAAAAAACTATACTAATAAAAGGACAAAAATAAAATATTCAACAAGTTTTAGGGGCCAAAATATAGTTTACTATTTCCTTTTTACCATAGTTCTAGTGGAACATTATGAAGTGGAAGAATAACATGAAAAAGACCATATTAATTTAACATATGATCAATAACACAATAAATTTGGAGATCTTATGGGACCTTACCACTATACTTTTTAAGATTATATACAAGGGTAAAAACTAAAAAGGTAGCTCATAATACATTTATATTTTCTACACCCTAAACATATTAATATATAATTAACTAAAACTTTATTTTATATTATAAAGATCAAAAAACAATGATTTTCACACCTACACTAATTTGATATCATGCTTTCATAACATGTGAAGTAAAACAATTAATTATCCATTATCAATCATCAAAAAATGGTAGTGATATCAAATTTGTATACTGAATTTGCTAGGATTATTAGCAGTGTATCTCTATGATAAACTGCCATATATCAATTTTTTAGAATGTTGATTAAGAAACTGTAATTAATTTAATGGGAATTCAATACATGTTATTTGTGATCAAAATTCAACCCTTGTGATAATGATGCATTTGATCATGTAGTATCAACTTCCCTTTAGACAAGGGCACATGCTTTTGCCTAATAAATCAAAAGTCTCATGGGCCCCTTAACAACCTTTTTTGCTTCCAATCAATTTTCTTCATTTTCCTTTTTGGTAAAATTCTGCGACGAAGTTTTCTATGATTTTAACGTCCTTAAAGATCGATAGAAGAGAAGTTTTACGATGTTGACAAAGCATTTACATGACCCATAGAATTGCCACCTGTTAACGTTTGTAGACCATTGAACCCCACACACATGTGCATCGACCACCACCCTTTCACATGCATGCTCATCCTAACCAGGGGAAGCGCTAGGAGTTTTGGATAGAGGATTCGGCCTCTCGATGTCGTACTATATATAAAATGATGACGATAAATTTTATTCGAACAAAAAAAAAACTCATTTTAACACAAGTGAAACTCACATCTTTCTACATGATTACCACCATTTGATATGGTTATGGGTCATTAATAACGTCTTATTTTCAATTAGAAAAAAAATATTAATTATTTGTTTCTTTTTTATGGTTCAACCTAATATATGATAAATTAAAACTTCATCTTCCAAAATTCTAACAAGCTAAATTTATATTCATGCTATTCAAAATTTAAACAAATTACATACATGATATTCAAAACAAATTACAAAATATTTCGATACCAATAGTTAACGTCAATTAACTAAAGAATATTGAGTTTTTTGTTTGTTTTATAAATGTATCCGAATAAACATTTTACTAATTTATAATTATATTAACACATTACATATAAACATTTAACTAAATTAGTTAACTAGGTTTCCCTCCTCAATTTCTATTGTTTTTAAAAGAAAAACTAAAGGCTATATAATTATAGTATGTACTAATTTACCTTGATTAGTTCAAACTCTGTAGTAGGAAAGTTTTTAATAATATTGAAATCTTATTTTTTGGCTTGAAAGTGTCCATTTGCATTTTGGATTTAGAGGATATTTAGAATCCTTTTGAAAAAACAAGTAAAGGCGACTTGAGAGTTTGAGGGGGGCTGTGCACTTATCACCCTATCAACTTATGCCACTTATCCTAACCGAACGTTTATGTTCACCTATAGGTCAAGATAACGTAACCACTGACCACGAACGTAGGAAATGAATGAAACGTGGGCATTGATGAAAACGTGATTTTACCGATTTTGACTACATTGATTTCACAACGATCGTATTATCGATACTGTTCAACATACGTTAATAATGCGAGCGATGACGTCGATGATTTCGAAGGTGCACATCTTTTTCCATGGAGCATTAATTTTGAAAATGGGGCTGAGCCATGTTAGTTAATGGGGTGCTTTTGGGAGGGCTTTTTTGATAGATAGATGGGTAGGATGGTGATGGTGACATGGCAACCACCTCATCTAGTTTGTACACGTGTCATCCACTTGCAAATTACCTCATGCCACATGGCAGTCGCTCTCACCAATAGTTATTCTTCCATTGCACATGGGCTCTCATTGAAATATTCACATCATACACTTAATTTTCTGAGTACTCAATTTGTCCAATTTCAAGATTATCAACATCAAAATTTCCCTAATTTTATTGCATAATTTGTGGCAAATTTAGACTAGTTTCATTCTTTAAAAAAAATATCTAACCAAAATAATAAATCATTATAACTGTATGAAATGTAGTAGACATCCATGGTTTTGTATTTAATGTACATATATACAGACACAATACTTTTTCATTATATAAATTTTGATAACATTTTTTGAGCATGAAATTAAAAATAAACAAATACGGTTCATTAATATTTATGATTTTTAATGAATTTGATTAAGAGTTAGTACATTTATTGGTTTAGTTTTTTTAAACATGGTCTTAGTTTTACAATAAAAGAAACATTGCTTTAGAATTAATTCAGTAGCAGTTGTATTAATATTAAAAATATGATAATGAAGTATAACTACTTCAACTACAAATCATAAAAGTTATTAACCCAACTTTATTGTACATGTGTAAATTAATTTCTTATACTAAATCTTGTTAAAAGTAATTCTACTAAACAATTAAGGAAATGTTCAAGGAGCTGACTTTTTAGATTATTGCAATTTTCTTGTGAATAAATATTGATTTTTGAAAAAATAATGTATATATTATAGTTTGCAAAAATATATGGTATTGAACAAATTATGAAAACATATGTCAAAAAAACATGGTTATTGTTTGAAATAATTTATTCTTACACATCACAATATTTTTCTATAGAACAATGATTTGTTTACAATAAGAATACAAACATAATGATTCTACAGAGCATCATTCATATGGTATGAAAATGGTAGGAACACACTGCATGATTCTTTTTTGGAATATATATATATATATATGTATATATATACACACCATTGATGAACTTCTAACAAGATACATCAAATGGACAATCCCTAGTTATAGAACGATCTAATTAAAAATCCTACTTTCACAAACTATTGACGCCTGGATAATCTTACATGAAAGATGCAACACAATATAGTAACTGAACTACTTGTTGGAGACTAAATACTCTAAAAGATGCATATAAATATATGTTGAAAACTGGATAAGGCCAATATAGGCCAAAGATGAGGTGACGATCTTCTCATCATGCCTGGCCCTTTTGAAGATACACAAAGGAAACGCAATTGTTGGTATATAATCGTCTAAACATACCTAGAAGGGAACTCAAGTTTTTGTATTTTATTTTTTAATATATCTAAAAGATACATGTAACTTCGAGAACGAAAATATTAGGTAGCTCAAAGAGTGATCACCAACATACTTTTGAGTCATTGAAGCCCTCTTAACAAAACAAGTGGGAACTATACCAAAAGCAAGAAAGAAATAGGACAAGGCTCAACTATAACAATTTTTACCATATCATCGGATATATGAGCATATTGGTATAAATAATTGCTAGGGATATTAGGCATGTATAGGAAATTACTAGGATAAGAAAATACTTTGAGAAAATGATGAGCCAAAAGTTGACAAGGGTGAGTAAAAACACATGTTGGAGCTTCTACAGATCATATAGGTATGACATTATCATCAGATACTAATACTTGCACGAGGATACCAGACGCTTCAATTGTTGATTTAAGAAAACAATATAATGACAAATGATAATACCTTGGTCAAACAAAACAAAGTATTCGTCTCATATGGCAGACAAATCCATAAATATTCAATAATCCGTATCTCTGTTTTTTTGCTATAACATAAATGTCACCAAAAGTAATAATTATAGGTAAAGAATAAATTTTAAACCAAATAACACAAGAATACTCACTTGAAACGATACAAAAGGATACTTTTTGAAGAAAACATTACTTATTAATTGTTGGCCGTTAAGGAATTTATCAAAGGTTTTTTCTATGAGTGAATATATATGAGATTATTTTGGGGTGGATCTTGAATGGCAGAATGGGTATGCAAATATGGGCTAGAGGTTTTTGGGCTAAAACGTTGAAACCATACATAATGCTTATTCAATTTTTTGACATAAATGTATAATGTATTTATATTAATATTAATATATTTTTTTTGGAAGGGTGTCTGGGCCAAAGCCCGACTAATCCCCGGCAATTTTGGAGGCTAAACATGGCCCCACTTAAATGTCCACAAGCATGTGCATGAGAAGGTTCGAGCTCGGTTAGGGCCCTATGAACCCCCTAAGCAATAACCAATCCGCCACAGCACTGGAAGACATTAATATGAATATTTTTTGGCTATTTGTATAAAATATTATTTATTGTGTGGGTGAAGTTTTTTTAATGTTGGTTCAACTTAATAGTATTTTGTTACCTTACACGGTGACAAAAAGGCTAAATCTTTTATTAATACTAAATTACTAATTCCTAAATAAAAACAATAAAACTCAAATCCAAAAATCCAATATATGAAATACATAAACTTAAAATCATGAAATTTATCAACTCAAACTATTTTTACAAACTATAACTTTTTAAAGGAAGTTGGAAAAATATTGATTTGTTACAATGAGAAATTAAATACAATTATTATAATCCCACTGTCATTTAAAAAGATTTTAAAAATTATTGGTAAGAATGATCCAATTATGAAAATAGTACGTGGGAGCGACATCGGTTAGGAAAAAAATGTTATCTTTTCTTGGGGGTCATATCGATATTTTGTAAAGGAAAACTCTTTCTTATGATGATAGACTTGCATCATGTGAAGTAATTAACAACCAAATATTATGGTTTACAAGAAAATATTATAATATTTTAATAAGTTGTGTCTACCTAATAACAATGTACTTCCAGATTCATTCATTTTTGTTAAAACGTGACAGTTTCAACTTGTTTGACCATCAAACTATGATACATTACTACAGTAAGATATAATAATCATTATCAACTAACAACATGGAAGTACCTTGGTATAAAATGAACAATGGTTTTGTTATTAGTTTTACATAAAAACAATATACAACTTACATTAAAAATTGATCTAAAAAGCTAAAATAGGTGAGTGAATGCATCTTAATGATCCAATTTGGGGTTGGATTGGAGGATATTCAAAACTCAAATGGCACCCCATAGACCCATTTCAACTTATATATAGATCTAAATTGGGCTACAACTATTGGGCCATATATTTTGCAAATAAACCAAATATATAGATCTTAAATATAGGTCTGGCCCCAACGTTAACTGAATTTGGTTAGGATCGATTATGGTCCGATGGTTTGGTTCCGATTATGTGCTATCAAATGTCAAATGTGATGGTTTTATGAGATGTTATTCATTAATATTTTAAGGGTAGTTTGTAGAAGAATGACAGAAAACTCAAACTATTTTAAGAGAAATTTGTCGAGGGACGACCAATATAGCAAAAGTAAGAGTTCTTCTACCATATTGTGGGAGACATTAGTTTGAAACATTGGTTTCCTCGCGTATGTATAAGACCGAATCCATTCGATTTCTAAAAAAGATTACTAATCCTTAACTTTTCGAGGAATCCTTCATCAGTAGTTGTGAATGACTGATTTTTTCAATCTTTTCGATCTTGGTTCCGTAGGAGCAAGTCAGAAAGTAGAACCATCTGATTTGATTCGTTCTCAATAGCCATGAGATGATCATCTTAGGGTGATCCTTTTGTCGACGGATGCTCCTATTACACTCGTAGTCTCTGAAGGATGAGAACCAACTATGTAGCATCTACACCGAAAATTCACTTCTTGTATGAGTAATACGTTTTTTTTAAAACTTGTTTGATTCAAGTGTATGTGACGGTGAACTTCAACCCTGTAAATTTAGGTATGTTTCTTTTTGTTCCCTTTATAACCCGCTGTTTAGATAAATAAAACTATTTGATTGAGTGGTATTCAAAGAGTGTCGGTTATTATATGTACTAAATAGCCCGTTAGGATGATAGTGTTATATCACCTTTTGTTGTTAAAAGATGTGTATGTTAAAAATAAGCATGATGACTTGTCTTTATGTATTGTCTCAAAGTTGAATACTGGGAATTGGGATAGAGAAAGGACATAACTGTGAAGCAAAATCAAGGAAACGACAAAGACAAAAAACATGGCCGGATACACTTCAATGATTTTTTTAGGGGGGAGGCACTAAAAAAGTATTTTTTTAAGGTTAAAGAAAAAGGCTTTTGTGATTTCTACCATAGTTCCGCAGGTGATATTTCGTATGGGACTCCATCAACTAAAAAAGTATCTTTTAATCAACCCAAAACCCCCTAAAAAATATTGAAATAAAAAAGAAACTATAAAAGTCTCTTGAAATCGTCAAACAAACTTAGAAACTGCTTAAAATCAACCAACAATATTTTAAATGTCCTCTTAAATTGTGGAATTAGGCTAAACATACATTGAACAACTTTACGGACTTTAAATCTAATTTAAAGGTGCCTCTATCAAAAAAAGAAGAAGATCTTGGATCCGCTATTGACGAAGAGTATATTGAATTTTGAGGGTCGAAGAATAACTTTAATTTCTTGTAGAGGTTCTTGAAAAATAGCGAGGATTTCTATTTAAAAAACCATCTAAACATAAAGCCTTTGAATCTATACAACATACTAGTTTATCTAATACGCTTTAAAAAAAACTCAAATATGAACCCATAGTTCATTGTAAACATGAGAACCATCAAAATCCACCACGTAGCATATTCAATGCGAAAATTCTAGTATACAAAATGAATTACACTGAATATTATTATCCCTTATATCAATTTATCAAGTAAATAAATAGTAAATGAATAGTAAAGTTACAGTTTAACCCCCTAGACTTGTAATATTTACTTATTTTATATCTTTTAGTTTTCTATATTTCATTTGACGTTTTAGCCATATATCGTATATCCGCCAACATATGTTAAAAAATATGTTTTAAATTTAACAAATTACGGCATTATAATAGTGTGGTTGATACCTTCGAAATAAGGCTAATATTGAATATTTTTTGATCTAATTATTTTATTATATACCATGTATATAGTATGATTATATATGTATTAAAAATAGTTAAGAGGCTAAAAACTTCATTCCATCAAAGTGTTCACTATATTAGTTTGCTTAACTACTTTTGAAACTATGGTTGGCTAAAGAAAAAATGTATTTTTGGTCATTCTAAGATGAATGACAATATAAATCATGTAGTATTTTTTTTTAATAGTAAGGAGAGGACACTAGAGCGAATGTAGTATTATGTATGTAACGTAATCTTCAAATCCGTTAGATGGTTGGTAAATTAATATTGTATACTTTGAAGAATAATCTTATCTATAATATTATATGTAATCGGATTACTAAGAATGTGATTGTTTGAATATCACCGATGCAACGCTGAGGCTTAACACATCTTGTTTAATAATATTTAGAGTAAATTACGGATTTGGTCCTTGTGGTTTGATGGTTTTTATGGATTTGGTCCCTAAACTTCATTAATTATGGATTTGGTCCTAGTGGTATGTATTTTCTTTTGGATTTGGTCTCTGACTCTAACATCCATCCAAAAGGTCAGTTAGCTTTAAGGGCAATAACGTCTTTTTACTTTTTAATCATTTTTGCATTAATTTTTATTACTTTATTTTTGTATTTTAGTGATTTGTCTTTTTCCTTACTTATTATATATTTATTTAAAGTATATATATATAAAGAGTTGTCTTTTTCTATACTTATTATATAAATATTTAAACTAAAAAATATATATTTATTACATAGATATATATTAAACAGTATTATATATACACGTATATAATATATATATATATATACACATAGACACCATATACCATCTTCATCTCTTTCGACTCTCTTCATCTCTTCCGACGAGCCGGCGATCGGCACTGGGCACCACTACCTATCTTTCCCACCATCACCACCCATTTGCACCACCGCACTGTTGGGTTTTTCTGTGATCCCAGAATCAAACTGATACGAAGAACACTTAGTATGCGGAAGCGATTTTGGATAAAAACCCGAAAACCACGATCGTTCGTTCTAATCTATTTAAACATTTAAAAGGGTAAGACTTTTACCTGGATTGCTTGAGTAATAATCCACCGGTGATCAACCCTACGAGCGTTCCTCTAGTAGAACTCAAAAACCCGAGCAACCGGAAAAACCGAACTGGTTTTGGAAGTGGGCGGCGCCAAAAGAGAGAGAGAGAAATAGGAGGGAATTTTTGGTGGAAACTATTTAACTGGTAATTGATTGAGACAATAAACCATGGACCCTAAGGCCTTTATTTATAGCTAATCAGATGGAGAATCCTTATCTGATTCAGTTTCCTTAATAATTATCTTTTCTTTTCTTTTTCTTTAAGAAAAGACTTTCTAGATAATTACCTTAATTAATTAGATTATCTATTATATATTTATTTTACTAATAAATATATAATTATCTTAATTAATTTAACAACCCTCTAACTTTGGGATTTCTGACTGAAATTACCCAACTGATTTATATTTGACTATTATAAATCCAAACTCTCCATTTCTAGGTTTTATTCAACTTACTCGATTTATAGGTTCTCACAGGTGTGACCCTCAAGTATCTTGTAACATTGGATGTGTGATTACTGGTTTGTCAACTTCTGCACATAATTCCTAACAGACTCCCACTTGTGCAAGTTTTCAATACCGCCTTGTTCACACGGACCTAAGGAGGCCCCTAGACAGGCACTTAGGCTAACCAGGTTACAAGAACTCTTATACCCAGATAGGTGATTTAAACATTTCCGTAAGGGAATAACATTTATGAAACAACTGTTCATAAATTGGGTATAACTTGGCTTTTCCCTTTGCATTACGATATTCCATCTTTAAGTATGAGCTTGGATAGAGTCAACTCTTAATACTCAAGATTCTGTTTCTCGACTATCCGACCTCTACTGATAGGTAAACGACAAAGAACTAATCAGTTCGTTTGGGCATGACCATGCACTTCATCAGTCTATTCAGTCAGTCAAGGGGCCCAGAAATATCTCTCTTCTGAGAAGAGGTGCAAATCCCATCTTGCATATCTGCATTTAACACCACGGCTTCCGCTGAATCTAGTTACGCCTTTTATAGCCACCCTGTTACGGCGTAGCGGTTGGACACACTAAGTATCCAGCAGTCCTCATGACATCAAACCAGATACCTCAGGTAATGGGGACAACTACTGTGAGATTTACTTATGACAAAAATCCAAGAAGTAATTCTCAACCGCGGATCACGTCCGATATTTGCTGCTCTATCAAATATCTGTGCAACTTCTGGTCTACAACACTTGTAGCTGTTATTCAACCCCTGATCATAACTACTCAGAAGTTCACAATGAATTTAATACCCTATTGGGTTCCCACCGCAATAAGTTGTCACGGACAATTTTCGAATGAAAGACTGGGAACTAGTCTCATTCCTGGATTACAAACATGCAAAACTTTAAAAGCGAATTTAAGAGACTAATTTTCGTATAGTTCATATTACGCTCTGTAATAATACTAAAATTAATAGCATCTCTTAATTACCTTTTACTGTGTCTATTTAACGTTTGTTAAATACTGATCTCAACTGAAGTATCACCTAACTTCAGTTTAAAACCATTTGATTAATGTTTACCGGTCTAATCAAAGTGATAACCAAAAACGTTACAAGTCTAATACCCACTGATATTTTATACTTGTTACGGCTAATTTTGTTTTGCTAACACTATAAAACAAATTTAGACTTCTTTTACCATATTCCCTGTACTTGGAGATCTGGACAAACTCCGAGTTACCCTGAATATGTAAAAGCTATACTGCAACTTTTCTTAGCTGCTGTGTAGATGAACGATTTCTACCTGAAATCGGATAAAATTTCCAATTACCTAACTGGCAAATTGCAGGAAATTTTAATTTGGCCTCTTATAATATTTTATGGTTAAAAGATACCTTAGTACTCTTTTACTAAGTTATTTCAACACACTTGATCATTGATTCTCTTTTAAAGTCAATCACGGCTTTATCTAATTTTTGAATTACTGATCCACCCTTTTTGGACTAAAGGAGCAGATTCTATATCTGGTGAATTTGTATCCTATCTGGATTATAATTCCTAGATATACTGAATTAATAATCACATTTTCTATTCTATATCTCAAACTGGATAGAGAATAAACTAGGCTCCCACTAACCTATATGAAAACTGACTTTTACTCAAAATTTACTATTGACTTAGTCAAAGCTTAATCAATTCTATTTTAAGTAATGGTCACTTTAGAATTTTATTATAAAACTGGACTTTGCTCAAATTCTATTTCCAAAACTTGGAATTTTCTCTAGTTTTATAAACACTGATATTATCAACTGTAACATCCCGTTTATTTGTGTTATTATTATTATTATTATCATTATTATTGTTATTATTATTATTATTATTATTTATATTGGATTAGGGTTAGGGTTTTCTTGCGGGTTAAGAAAGGGGAGGGAGGCCCGTTTAACCTAGATAAAAACCCTAGGGTTGCACCTTTGTCGTAATTGTGTTTCTTGGCGATCAAGATACCGAGAGGGAGAGAGAGGCCGAGAGAAAGAGGAGAGTTCTCGTATAACAACAGTTGGGATACGTATCTACCCCTGGCGGAGTTCTCGTATAACAACAGTTACCATTCGAGCATTGGGATGCCGCCGTTTGAGATGCTCTACGGGAGGAGATGCCGTACTCCTATCTGTTGGGGTGAGGTCGGACAGCGTGTTCTTGGTAGCACTGAGGTTGTTCAGAGGACCACGGAGGATATTCAGAGGATCCGGGAGCGGTTGCGGACGGCTCAGAGCCGGCAGAAGAGCTATGCTGATCGTCGTAGGTCGGATTTGGAGTTCCAGGTGGGAGACCGAGTTCTACTCAAGGTTTCTCCTTGGAAGGGCGTGATTCGGTTCCAAAAGAGGGGCAAGCTGGGGCCTCGCTACATCGGACCATTCACGGTTCTCGCGCGTGTCGGGAAGGTAGCTTATCGTTTGGAGCTGCCTGTGGTGTTGGGCCAGATCCACAGCACTTTTCACGTTTCGCAGTTGCGCAAGTGTCTCGCCGACGAGACGGCGCACATCCCTTTAGACGATATTCAAGTGGACGAGAGCCTGAATTACGTCGAGAGGCCGGTTGCAGTGTTAGACCGGAAGGTGAAGAGGCTGCGGAACAGGGAGATCGAAATCGTGAAGGTGCAGTGGCAGCATCGGAAGGGTTCCGAGTGGACCTGGGAGCCGGAGGCAGAGATGCGGGAGCACTACCCGGAACTCTTTTCAGATTGATTTCGGGACGAAATCCTTGTAAGTGGGGGAGAGTTGTAACATCCCGTTTATTTGTGTTATTATTATTATTATTATTATCATTATTATTGTTATTATTATTATTATTATTATTATTTATATTGGATTAGGGTTAGGGTTTTCTTGCGGGTTAAGAAAGGGGAGGGAGGCCCGTTTAACCTAGATAAAAACCCTAGGGTTGCACCTTTGTCGTAATTGTGTTTCTTGGCGATCAAGATACCGAGAGGGAGAGAGAGGCCGAGAGAAAGAGGAGAGGTCGGGAGAGTCGCCGGAGTTTCGTCGCCGTTGCAAGGTAACCCCCCCCGTTCCTTGTGTCCGTTATTTCGGTTTGCAGCCGTCGCCGGTCTTGGCCGGTGGCGGTGGCTGTCGTGCGTCGCCCAGGTGTCGGAAACGGCAGGGGTCGGGCGGCGGTGGCTATACACGCCGCCGCTGCCGTTGAGCGTTGATTGGTGGCGGTGGCCGATCCCTCCGCCGCTGCTGCTGTCTTTGGAGTCGGCCGGCGGCGCTGGTGGTCCACGGCCGCTGCTGCCGCCGCCTTGTGATGAACGGTGGTGGTGGTGGTGTGGATCACGGCTGCTGCCGTGATGGTTCGGCCGGCGGTGATAGAACCACGCCACGGCCGCCGCGTCTTGTCCTCGGTCCGGCGATGGCGGTGGGATACCACGGCTGTCGCTGCGGTGTTCTTCCGGCAGCCCGCGAATGCTGCTGTTGCGGCTGATGCGGTGGTCGACGGTGGTAGTGACTGGTGCGGTAAATATTAACTATAAAAAGCGTAACAAGTTTTAACCTCTAATGCCTAACCACCTATTACCACATTCACAGGCAAGCGTACCTGATCGATAGCAATATAGCGTAGGAAAGTCCAGGTATCGTATCTACCACTGGGAACGGTCAAGTAACAGACTGGTAATCCTATTAGTTTAATTAATCTAAGGCTATGGGGGGTTTTTGAGAAAATGATTTGAAAACTAAATTAACAACTAAAGAACTAGAAAGCAGAATAAAAACTGATTTAACAATAATAAAGAAAACAGTAGCACTTATCATGGCATAGTGAATCCCCAAGTGGATAATTAAGTTACATAAAAGTATGATTGATTTGGCTATCGTAAGGATTTAAGTCTGGGACACCCTAACATGCAGATAATATGATTGTCAACTAGAATGGTCCTCCTAGTCCCAATACCTAGGCTGATTGTCAGACAACCTAAATATCAGTCACCCAATCCTATCTCAACTAACCGGTGTTTTACAATCTAGTTTCTCTCGGTCCAAGAAACCACTTAACCTAATTCTCCGAGGTCTCGAAGGATAAGTCAAGAGAGGTTGATTAACCCAATGGAGTCTACTTTTTTGGTCCAAAAGCAAACCCAACCAACGAGTTCAAACACACGAAATAGCAGGAATCAAATTGGAATCATAAAACCACATTCAATTAACCAAAACAAATCAATAATCATTAAAACCATAAAATCATATCCACATGGTTCATCTACCACGATAAGTACTACATAGAAAACTACTTACTACTCATAGCTAGGAAAACAGAATAAGTATAGATAAAGACAGACATTCTACCGACCATACAGCTACAGATGATTAATCGAGTATCCGTATCGGCGCAGCGTCTCCTCTCTCCACACTTGATTCTCCCTCCAAACCACTAACCAACTGGTACAACTGACCCTTTTACTGTATTTTTCTGTCTAAGAATGCATATGGAACTGAAGGCTGAGAACAGTATTTAAAAGAAGGTCCGGAAGCTGTTTCGCGTTCGCCAAGTAGGCGTTCGCGGCGCGAAACACTTAAAAACCCTACTCCTTCTATTTTTGGCAAATTCTGGAATCTTCTTGAGAGTGCAAATGCCAATTTCGCGGCGCTAAACTTCATCTTCGCGGCGCTGAGTTGATAAAAGGCAGGAACCTTCTCGAATATCAGTCTTGGCGGCGCCAAAACCTTCACTTCGCGATCGCTAAAACTTCCTGTTTTGTACTTTTCCAACTTTCGCACAATTTCGCCTATTTTCCGCACTTTTTAGCTCCGTGTTCTCCAATACCTTCAAAAGTAACAAACATACCAATTCGTGAGTAATTAGGTGAGAATCAAGTGATAAACGGGGTAAATTCAACCAATTAAGCACCACCAAAACATGTATAATTTTGGTGTTATCAGTGGCCAACGCCGCTGCCGCCGCTTGGTATTTTGAGTAGGATGGCCGGAGGTGGCGGCGGTCTAAACCGTTGCCGCCGCCGTGTCGACCGTAGCGCATATCACCGCCGAGCGGTGACCGCCGGAGGCGGTAGTTGTTGTTGTCCCGGCGCCAGCAGCGGCTAGCGACGGCTAGTTGTTGCCGTGGGCGGCGGTGGTTGGAGAATCCTCCGACACCGCTGCTACCGCGGTGGTTGTCGATCGGTCGGCGGTGGTGGTGTTCCTACACGGCCGCCGCCATTAGTGTTGATGCGTAGGGTTTTGCATGGGGGCGGCCTTGCGTCGTGAGTGTGGTTCTTCCGGCGGGTTTTGTTGCGTTAGTGTTAGGATTAATTTGTGTTACCGGACGGGCCCTTATAGGGTATAATTGTTTTTAAATTTTCAGAGTTGCGGGAACGTTTCGAATCCGTATTTCTGTTGTGATTATCCAGGTGAGTGGGTTTTCACTTCCAACGTGTTATGATTTTATGTGTGTATACGTGTTATTTGGTGATGCATGATGATGATCCGGGTTGCGTGATGACCCGAAAGGGCGGGAAACCGCGGAGACCGGATTGCGGGATGGTCCGGTGAACGGGAAACCGTTAAGCTGTATCGATGTGGTTGTTTGCGTTTATGTGCATATTGTTATGATACGTTGTATGTGTAACTTACTCACTAAGCTGTTGAGCTTACCCCTCGTGTTAATTATTTTTTTTAGGTACAAGTTCCGGTGTTGACAAAGGCAAGGCTCCGGCTTGAAGGTTCCGGCATGACATGGCGTTCCGATCCGATCGTAAACTTTATGACATTTATTATTTGGGATATTAGATATGAATGTTAACTTAATTTGGGTTTCTTTTGAACGGTCGTTTATTTGAATCATTAAAGGAGGTTTTTAGTGAATTTTTTTTTCTTTTAAATTGTTAAATGGGTTCGGGTGTTACATCAACGATATCTGGGATAATATCCTAAATTCCTTAAAACATATGAGTAATTAATTTTGATCAGAAAAAAAACTTTCATAATCCTTTACTCATAAATGTTTTATTCAAAACACATTATAGTACTTCGTGTGCTTTGACAGTTTTCATATACATTACTTTATTAAAGTAATACTGTTAGTGTAATAGGCAACATCTAGGATCTAATTTTGAATCAAGTCTAACTTGACTTATACAGATTCAAAATATCATGCATAAAGATATTTGAATCAAGACTATAATTTTAAATTTTAAAACCGATAATCATTTAAAACCCAAAAATCCAAGTTTCGGAAAAACAAGATTGTTTTAAATCATAAAAGTTTAAAATTGTCTTGATAATATCTAAAAGTAAACTTGTATGCTGATCCTTGCAATCTGGGCACTTCACTTTTAATGACCACCTGCAATTAAACATTTACTTCTAGGTGTCAACTCATTTTAAGTAGTCACGAATACCTGAGGTGTTTATACCTGCTTCGTAACGCTTCGGGTAGTTATACCTCCAATGACCGACTTCATGGCACTTGAAGTATTAATTCTCGGTCATTACTCTGTTAGGTTTTAACTTTCTTGCCCTAGCCCTTGCCTTTGCCTTTTTCACGAACCTTGGGTGCACTCTGGGTGGTCTGAACTGGACCTTTTCCCTTGCTGGTGCCTCCATGCCCATGCTTCTTCTTTACTTCTCCGTCCCTCACCATCAACACATCCTTGGTTTTGTTCTTGGTTCCCATATTCAACTCAGCAGTCTTAAGCATGGAGTGCAATTCGGCTATTGATTTCTCCATGTTATTCATGTTATAGTTGATTACAAAAGGCTTGTAATCCTCTGACAGTGAGTTGAGTATAGTATCCGTTGCTAACTGCAACGGAACTGGGTGACCGAGTCTTTCCAGGTGATTCATATGCTGTTTCATTTTCATGACATGGTCACTCACTGAGGTCCCCTAGAGGCTCTTCAATGACATACCGTTTCCTTTCGTGTCTGAGCACAATTATCAGATTGCGCTCCTAGTCAAGGAAATTGGAACCGGTGAGTTTTATCCTTCTCAAGGATGGAGCGGAGGGAAAGATTGTTTGTGTTGGTTACTGTGTTTGCCATCTACATTTTAAAACTTTGGTTTTTAACAACTGTGAATAGACTAATTTCCAATAAATATCAATAAACCCTTAAATGATTATTTTATTGGACTAGGATCCTTATTTCATACGCCCTGATGTGCGTAACGTTCTTGCTCTACCAGGCCCACGTATTATTTCGGTAGGTAAGGACTTTTACCAATCACATCTAACTGACATGACTCCTAGATCTTTTCGGGACAACGGTAATTATCCGTACATGTTTCAGTCCCTCTAAGTGCTTTTTGGCCCGGTACCACCCGGTAAACATATAAGAACCAAAACAGATCTCACCATTTCGGGACTTGGACACTTTTACTCTGGCCGATACAGCACGGAGATAATTCGCAGAGTCGTAGTTTCCCCTCTAGCTTGGGGTTTGAACGCAGATGCTCAAGGTGTGTTCTTCTTAGAAAGCCCGCGTACCTTACGCCTGAGGTGCCCCTAGATGGGTTGCACTACTGATCTATGATTTATCGGGGTTTTTAAATAATTTTTGAAAAACCTTTTAATGTCCAGTTATTTAGAAAAATTGTAACTTTGGAAAACTGATTGTTTAAACAGAAAGAAACTGATGTTTAAACTAACTGTTTCAAACATACGTTGTTTTAAAACTAACTCTTTCAAAAGACTCTTGCTAATTAAAACTAACTGTTTTAAAAGCACATTTGCTAATCAAAACTAGCTGTTTTGATGGCATGCTAGTTGCCCAAAACTAACTGTTTTATCAACTTGCCTTTAAACAATCTATTTACAATTTTATAGGTTTCAAAATAAAATCTACCATAAAAGGTTTTTTGAAAAAGCTGGTGACTTTGATTTTTAAAACCTACTTGATCTCGTGATTTAATCTAGGTTTATAAATTAAAACCTAATTTAAAAACGTTTGATAAGACCTAGGCATGTAATATCAATAATCACGAGAAAACAGAATAATCACAACCACGCAGTTTAAAATAAATAAGCTATTATAGAGTTTGCCAATTATTTCCTAAAGGACCAAAAATGACCTAAAAACTATTGTGCTCCGATCTCCCCGCTTAGCGCCGATCTCCTCGCGTAGCTCCCACTGGCCTCGACATCTTTGACGGAACTTTAGGAAGAAAATCTATCCTAAGGGTCATTTTACATATTACCGGGGTTGTAAGTGGCACGCAGGCCTCCCCAAATAGATCAAGGGTCTAAATTGGCAATCTCTATAATTACTGAATATACACTAAGCAGATATATATATATATAAAATATTCAACCACGCAATTTTTATATAAAGCAATAGCATATAAACAATTCCTAGATCCGTTAAAATTATTTTATCACAAACCATGATTTTAACTGATTTATAAAATCAAACTGTTTTATAAATCTAAACTGATATTTTAAAATCGAATTGCTTTTCATAAAATTTCTAGATTTATAAACTATAAATCAATTTTATAAACCACTATCAATTTCACCAAAAATATTCGCTTTTAATTAACTTAATTAAACTGACTGTTCCGAACGAACTAGTCAGAACATCAGCCCGTGATCTGTGTCTTGATTTGATCAACCGGTCGAAAAAGATATCGGGCCAATTTGACCAAGAAACGGGTCAAATATCTTAGTTTAATAATTTTACTAGGAAAATAAAATTCCTTAATTTAAATTAGATAAAAAACTATTTAAATAATTATCTAATTTGGGCTAAAAGCTTAAACACCCAATAAGTCTTATTGGGCCAAGAACGTGGCCCAAAAATTACATGGTTTGGACGTTATCAGACTGATAACTTTGGGCTCGAAAAAGTGATTGAGTTGGATTCTATCAGAAACTGTTGCAATCATCGAATCATGCCATCGATCACCTCCAAACTGGTGGCGATTCACGAGTGGTCGACGATTCGCGATCGATCAACAACAACACCATCGTTCGGCCACCACCACGCTGGTGGATCAGCCACGGCTTAGGCGGATTCGACCACCGCCGTCGATCACTGCCGCTCGCGTCGTAATAAAACAACAAACCACCGTTGCTACCGACGTGACGACAACAGTAGCATAAACGCGCCACCACCATCGCCTCCGCGTGCCGACGTCAGCAGCAGAAATACGCCACCGCCACGCCGTCGTTGCCGGCGATTAAAACAAACAAACGCCGCCACCACCTAGGGTTTGCCCCAAGGCGGCTGGCGGTTGCCGGGAACAACCACCCCCTTCGACTGCCAGGAACAACCACCGCCGTCGACCACTGCCGCGACAGCGGCTACTGGTGGTCTCACGACACCCGGCCAACCACCGATCTGATGGTTGTGCCATGGTTCGGTGCTGATTGAGCCACGGTGCTGTGGTGAATCAAGCATTGGCCTGGTGGTTGTCATGCCATGGCTCAATGGCTGATCAAGCCACGGCCTGATGGTTGTCGTGCCATGGCTTAGTGGTTTGAACAAGCCACGGCCTGATGGCTGTCGTGCCATGGCTCGATGGCTTATCGTGCCATGGCCTGATGGCTGATCAAGCCACGGCTCAGTGGCTGATCGTGCCACGGCCTGATGGCTGATCGTGCCACGGCTCAGTGGCTGATCAAGTCATGGCCTCAGTGGCGATCAAGCCACGGTTCGGCCATCGGCGGTTCGATTGCGGTTTTCGGTGGTGATAAAAATCCGATGATCGGAATAACCAACTAATAAAAACTTTTATAAGTTTTTGATAAATTTTACACAAAATCTGATATAAATTTTTTTTATACGAATCTGATAAAGATCGAATTTTTATCTAAACTGATAAAAAAACAATCTTTATACAAAACTGATAAAGATCGAATTTTTATCTAAACTGATAAAAATCTAATCTTTATACCAACTGATAAAAAAACGGATCTTTACACCAACTGATAAAAATCCAATTTTATACAACCTGATAAAAATCGAATTTTTATACCAACTGATAAAAATCCAATTTTTATACAACTAAAATAATTTTATAACGGATCTTTAAACAAAATTAGATAAACGATAAGTAAACCTGTGGCTCTGATACCACTGTTGGGTTTTTCTGTGATCCCGGAATCAAACTGATACGAAGAACACTAAGTATGCGGAAGCGATTTTGGATAAAAACCCGAAAACCACGATCGTTCGTTCTAATCTATTTAAACATTTAAAAGGGTAAGACTTTTACCTGGATTGCTTGAGTAATAATCCACCGGTGATCAACCCTACGAGCGTTCCTCTAGTAGAACTCAAAAACCCAAGCAACCGGAAAAACCGAACTGGTTTTGGAAGTGGGCGGCGCCAAAAGAGAGAGAGAGAAAGAGGAGGGAATTTTTGGTGGAAACTATTTAACTGGTAATTGATTGAGACAATAAACCATGGACCCTAAGGCCTTTATTTATAGCTAATCAGATGGAGAATCCTTATCTGATTCAGTTTCCTTAATAATTATCTTTTCTTTTCTTTTTCTTTAAGAAAAGACTTTCTAGATAATTACCTTAATTAATTAGATTATCTATTATATATTTATTTTACTAATAAATATATAATTATCTTAATTAATTTAACAACCCTCTAACTTTGGGATTTCTGACTGAAATTACCCAACTGATTTATATTTGACTATTATAAATCCAAACTCTCCATTTCTAGGTTTTATTCAACTTACTCGATTTATAGGTTCTCACAGGTGTGACCCTCAAGTATCTTGTAACATTGGATGTGTGATTACTGGTTTGTCAACTTCTGCACATAATTCCTAACACGCACCATCACTCACCCCACCTACAACCACCAACACAATTGTAACACCTTCACCCACCATCTCCATCCCAATCTGCGTACACCGCCACCAGCACACCCTAGATCGGACCAACGAACAACCTCCGTGGCTCTGCCCTTAACCGTCGTTATGCACTCGCACAACTCTTCGGCAAGAAGCAGACGACGCTCCGACATCGTCTCCGGCGAACCTGCACATTCCGGCGAGATAAGATTTCGCCGATAACACACACACACACACACACCATCTGGACACACTTGAGATACACACAATCACTCACTCGATCTCCTTTCCTCATTTCTTAAACATCCATCTTCTCTTTTCTGCGTAGGTACTGGTGGGGCAGGTAGGCGGTGGTCGGTGGTGGTAGTGGTGGTGATGCAGGTAGTCGGCGGTGGTGCTAGTAGGTTTTGTTGAGTTTGGTGAATTTAGGCGTTGTTACGATGGCGGTGCAGGTCTCTCTCTATATATGATATACACACACATATATATAATACTATATATTTTTTTAATAATTAATAATTATATAATAAGTATAGAAAAAAAAGACAAATCATTAAAAGACAAAAAAAAGTAATAAAAATTAATGCAAATATGATTAAAAAGTAAAAAGACATTATTGCCTCTAAAGCTAACTGACTTTTTGGATGGATGTTAGAGTCAGGGACCAAATCCAAAAGAAAATACATACCACGAGGACCAAATCCATAATTAATGAAGTTTAGGGACCAAATCCATAAAAACCATCAAACCACAAGGACCAAATTCGTAATTTACTATAATATTTAAGTTTGAATAATACATTAATGTTATATGCCATATCGATTTTTGTTACATTGGGAATTTCACTGCCGAAAACCCTAACGTAGATCACTGACGCCATAGTCAACGTGGTCAAGCTCCCTTTGCAGAAGCTCTGCTCTCCATCACCACCATGGGCGATGGTGATTCAATCGAGAAGAAGACAACCACGATACGCATTCTATGTCGCAAACTTGTGCTGATCGCAAAATCCGAATCAGGCATACAATGGTTGATCGGCTCGCCGTTTCTCCCTACCTTCACCATCGTTTCAACCCTCAGATGCATTCACGCTCTTCCTTCCGATCCACTCTCTCCGGATTACTCCAAGGAATCAGGTAAAAAACTCAAATTTCACCCCCAATTATCACTCAATAATGCCTTCCATTGATTAGGTATATGTAAGTATCATCAAATTGATAGGATCGTTGATTACCATCAAACGAATCACACTACCGTTTTGCCTCCGTAATTTGAATTGATTTAGGCTGTGTTTGGCAAAAATAAGCTAGCTTATAAGCTGGTACATGTTTGGATGGACCATAAGCTTATTGAAACGCTAGTTGCAGTGGCGGAGCACAAGCTTTTGTACCCGAGGGGCCAAGCCTAATCTTTCATATAAGTGTATAACATAAGCAAGTTTAATATATTTCAATATATATATATATATATATATATATATGTATATGTACGAAAGCTCGATTGCGAACTCAAATTTCTTTGCAAACATGAAACAACCGAGAACGCACCACGTGACATTATTCACTTTGAATAATCATGTATTATTCGTAGTAAATAACACAACATTCAGTGTTATTCAGAATGAATAATACATGAGTATTCAGAGTAAATATGTCATGTGGCACGCTCTCGGATGTTCTCACGTTCATAATGAAAAGTGAGTTTTTATTTAAACCTAACCATATATATATATACATATACACACACAGAGGAAAGTTCAAATGTGAACCATTTTTTGGTTGTGAACGTGAGGACAACCAAGAGCGCGACACGTGGCGGATGACTAGGCGCCACGTCGTCTTTGAGTGTGGTCCCCCCTTTAATTCAATGCTCTCCCCATGAATCGCGCCTAGTCATCCGCCGTGGACTTGACGTGGCGCCTAGTCATCTGCCACGTGTCGCGCTCTCGGTTGTCCTCACGTTCACAACCAAAAAGTGGTTCACATTTGAACCCACCCCTACACACACACATATATATATATATATATATTATAGATCACAAAAAAAATCAAAGTTAAAAATACATTAAAGCTCTAAAAGAAGACTATAAATTGATTTTTGTACCTTTTCTAAATAAAAAAAGTTAAAGGAAAAATAATCAAATATAATGGTTCTTAGGTTTATCAATGGATAATAGCGTTTTGAGTTTCGATTTAAGATAATGAGATTGATTATTTGCTAAATATATGGGGAATAGAAGGCCACCTTAATATTGCTGTTTTAGGTTTTACAATATAAACAATAAAAATTTATTAAATTGGTTTATTAGATATGGAGACTTGGGCTTTTGGAATTAATTATTTCTTCAAATTTGACCCTTTGTTATCTAAAAATCTAATTATTTTATTGGATAAGTTTAGTTAATGGAGGGGCTTATATTTAAAATTGTAGTAAATATAACTCTATGTATGGAAAATATTATGTACCACACTTATAGCAGTATAAAAATCAGAGGGGCCTTGGCCCCTCCATGCCGTAGCTGTCCTCCGCCACTGGCTAGTTGGAGTAGTGTTTTATGAGTTTTTTGTAGCTTTTTCCAATTATACCCTTATTAATATTGATTATTATACCCAAGAGGCCTAAGCTAGCTTATCGGCTACTAGCTAGCATATCGGTTAACATCTAGCTTATCGGCTACTAGCTAGCATATCGGTTAACATGTAGCTTATCAGCTACCAGCTATCTTATTGGTAGTTTGCCAAACACAGCCTTAATAGGGTAATATGGATTAATGTCCCAAAGCTTACCGTCTCAAATAACTTGTAGACTTGAAGAATCAACATGTTTTTGTAGGTTGTGTAACCTCTGTTTATCATATGTGCTTTTATATAAGAAATTCAGAAGGGGAAGTGCCTATGTGTTTGATGTTTAGTTGGATCATTTGTGTGCAGACGATATGCTTGCATTGTTACCTAGGGGATTTGAGGTAATTGGAGCTTTGATTGTTGGTGCCAGCAACTCAAATGTAGAAGCGTCTGCACGAGATGCCATAAACGTCTCGGGTAGAATGAGGCAGGCACTTTCACAGTCGGAAACTCGTGGTTTAGTTGGAGCTGTTGTGGATGCAAGTTCTGGAGACATTTGTTTTTTTGTATCGGACTCTGGATTTGAGCTGGCTGCTTCAGTTGTGTACGAAGATCAGCCTCAGGAGTATGTTTGGGAGAGAGGTTGTATATTGAGCTGTGAGCTTCCCATCAAGTTACCGGTCTATTATTCTCTGAAAGATCCAAAAGGTACATTATTCTGTTTAATTTGTACACGCTTGTAGTCGGTATGCTGCATTTGTAAAGTTTTTAGGCATTCTTGAGCAGTAGGTTTTTGCTTCAGCTACTAAATGATTATAAACATAATTAGCGTAATTGTTTGTTAGTCAGACAGATGGCATACATATCTAGTGATTGATGTTCATGCATGCTCTTGAAAGCTGAAAGCCTGAAACGTTTGGTTGTAGATGGTGAAATAATGCACAAACTTAAAACTTTATTGTACTTGAAGAACAGAAACTTCTACGCTATATGTCTGATCATTTGCGAGAACCATATATATCTCGTGAGGTATGATTAGGCCCAGTGTTGGATCCAGAAAGTTAGATTACTGGGGCCCAAGGGTATAACAAAAATCCGAAACTGAATAACTCGGTTTGGGCATCAGGTTATTCAGTTTGCGGTTTAAACAGTTCAGTGAACCAAATAAGATAAATTTTGATTTTGACTATTTATTTACCATGTCGGTTAAACGAAACAAAGAATGCTTTTTATTTAATTTATATAATTTTCTTCTAGATGAATTGGTTTGCACATATATAGAAATTAAAGAACAAGAAGTTGAGATATATTTAACTAAATATATTCAAGATTGCAAAAGCTAACGGTAACAATATCTTGGGAAATTAACTGTCAAGCAATAGAGTAGGGGGTTTCTTTAAAACGGACCAGAACACTGGTAGGGAACCATAAAAAATGACTGGGGGAATTAACATCATACAAGTAATTTTTTATACCTAAAATGTTTTAGAATTTAGAATTTTGAGTGGGGGCCCTTCCCCCATCTTTATCAACATGAGTCTACCCCTGATTAGGCCCTTCTCAAGTGCATCATTAAGATATTTTATGATATGTAATTGTGGTCCTTTTTGATTCGTATGTTCACAGTTTGCATGACATGAATTGTCTCATCAGTCATCACTCTCATTTAGAATGCAATTTCCTGCCTTTTCATTGTTATATAGGTCGGTTCTCCCACCAATCTTCTATATCTCCATGGATTGTGACAAAGTTCGCCGCCATTTTGATAAGCTTGATGTTATGAACCATTGAGAAATTAGTTGATCGATTGTATCATAGCCCAGAATCTTTCGTTTCATAGATGACTAGCATGAATTTCGTTTCATAGATGACTAGCATGAATTTCTTGTTACTCCTATTTTGGAGAAATACCAAGTAATCTTATGCAAACATGGGTCATGCCAAATGTCTAGCGCCTAAGAGATGTGAGAGAATACAAACTGTAAAAGAAAACCTTTGAGGCCTCTTCTTAAACGTAAAATTTAGTATGTTGTTGCATATACACCTCCATCAAGAACCATATTAAGGAATACGTCTTTGCCATCAAGTTTGATGTGAAGGTCACAATGTCACATATGAATGTCTTATGAGTAATGACAAGTCGTATTAGGTTGAACTTAGCAATAGGGTTAAATATCTCGGATTATTATTATCATATATCTAGCCTTTAGCTACCATAAGAATCTTGAGACGTTCAAGAGAGCCATTTACATTCAAGAATTGCTTTTTATGGTAATAAGGTCAACAAGTGTCCAAGTCTTGTTGGTCTACAAGGTAGACGATTCTTTTTGCATGGTTTATGATGAGCTAGTCGTTTCGACACATTCTGAGGTTTTTGATTTTTTTTCTAGGTCATGTTTTCTATTTTTAAGTACCAGAAAATCGATACATGTCATAACCAATAACCATAGGGAGATCTAGCTATCATTATATTTAATTTGCAGCCATGAGTCAGAAATGCATGTTTGTTAAAATCATGCACATATGAATATTTTGTTATTTTTCATTTCAGATGCAGAAGTCATGCTAACACGTGCAATTGAGGCTGTTGCTGCGAAACTTAGAGACGGTAAAACTACATACCTGCTAGAAACACTCAATCAACCCGAGATTGAAGCACTACAGGCTGTCATTATTCGGAGCAGTGAATTGGATCTCCCAGCAGACTTCACTTCTGGGACACCTTCAGATAATGCTCCTCAAGAATCTAAAGCAAAGTCATTATTGTGCTCACACTTGTTCTTCAAAGATAGGAACCACAAATCTTGTTCAGCGGAGGTAATTGCATATCAACAGCAGTTGTTTGTGTTACTACTTACTTTCACATACTTGGAGGTTTTATTGGTAATTGTATTGCATTTTTAGCTTGTTTCGATGTTATTTCTTGATTGCCATCGTTGTGATAGTTTCTTTGCTTAGAATGCAGATAAAATCCAAGTAACCGTCTTACTTGGTACCTCAGGAGCCTCTCTAAAACCCACTGCCCCATTTGCCGAATTTATTCCAGGTATTGAGTGTATTAATAGATAAGCTCTTGCTATTCACATATGAATTGAGGCCCTCTTCGTAATTATATACTCCAAAATTTGATAGAATTCTTTATTTTTTGCTTCGTTACGAAATTGTAAGATGATTGTACTTGGAGCTATAGGTGAAGCCAAGGTCCTGGTTGTTGACTATAAACTAAAAGTCATCTGTTATGCGGCAAAGGATCTCCATCTTACAGATGGGGTTTCAAAATTGATTATTCCTGCGTTAGTTGACCAGTTACGTTCTATGAAGAACATGACCTTATCAAATCTATTATCACGGCACCCAAAGGTTAAAATATGCCTTTAATTTATTTTTGTCTTTCTTTCTTACTTTTCCTTGTTTCTTACCTATCGAAAATTTGATTGCCTTATAGCTACATCCATATCACTTCAATCCTCCAGGATTCCTTCATCCAGTAACTGCCATTTATGAATCACAGTATGGCGAGACAGAAATGAAGCAAGGTACATATGTACAATAGACTTAGTTACTTATTACTAGTTTTCACGGTAGCTACATTATGTAGAAGGAGAAAATGTTAGCTCTTCTATGAGTCCACCTTGATTTGCATGTCATTTGGCACTTAAACGATCTACAAAGTTAACTAAGTATAAAAGAATTATAAATATGTGAAGGTGATTTTATATGGCTCTAGTCATTTGAGAAAAACTGCTTAACGTGCACATACAATTGAATCGTTAATATTTCCTGATTACCTAAATTAGGGGATTGCCTAATTCTGACACATGGTCTTCCTCTCTTCAGTTGAAATCAGAAAAGCTCTTCACCAGAGACTGGGATTACCTTTAGACCGTCCTCTTTTAAGAATTGCTAGTGCCATGAACTTCTCAATAGCAAAGGAAGGTGCAAGTGGCAACGTTTTACGAAAGGGTAATCTCATATTATATCATGTCTACTGATTGCTGTCATATCATATGCACATCTTGGTTCTTTTGGTTGCTAACATATTGTTACAAAAACAGGAACTCCTTTGCTCAAGGATGTGCACGTTGGGATCCCAAGTAGCGGAGGTAAGTAGTTTCACAAAACCTTTTAATCGTTTGTACTTTCTGTTTTATTAAAAGTTATGTGTCATCTCATTGCTGTTAATATCTGCGATATATCACCGGTATATCGGATATCAGACCTACACAAATATCGATGGTAAAATATTGGTCAGAATATCGGCTATATTTGCTGATATTTTGGCTGATATACCAATATATGGAGAGGGTTTTTTGGGCTTTTATATATTTACTTGGGCCTTTTTTTTTTAATGATAGTCAAGTAAATATATAAAATCCCTGTAATTATTAAAAAGGCCCAAAAAACCTTCTCCAAATATCGGTATATCATATATTTATGCATCCATAAACATATCATATGCATATTTATTGATGGAATTCTATATGCATATGATATGTTTATGGATGCATACATATATGTATGTATATGATTTGAAGTAATATTATATGAGCCGCTATATTTGGACCGAAATATCAAATATTGGTCCTCACAGATTTGTATTTTGGCTGCTGTAGCAGCATGTTCTGAACCAGTTACATACTTGCATATAATGATTTTATTGCAGTTCATGGTGGAATTGTATCATTGGTTCAAGGTTCTTATGAGTACTATCATTACCTTCAAGATGGTTTTGATGACTCGGTAAATTTCTTGTTTTCAACTACTCCCTCCATCCCAAATAAATGTCCACACTGAAAAAGGCAGAGAGTTTAGAATGTGTAGTTATTACACTCTGTAATTAACTAAATGACATTTTTACTCTTAATAATAGAGGGAGTAATGACTCTCTCTCTCTCTCTTTTAATTAAGGGTAGAAATGGAAATAGGCACTTATGAGAGCAGACATTTATTTGAGATAAACTAAAATAGAAATGTGGACACCTATTTCAGGACGGGTGGAGTATTTAGATTTATTGAACAGCTAAAAATCTGTCTTTTCTTTTGGTGAGCAAGAAGAAATTTGTGATCATTATTTCTCTTTTCTTGATGTCAGGGCTGGGGTTGTGCTTACCGCTCTCTCCAGACGATAGTTTCATGGTTTAAAGTCCAACAATACACATCTATTGATGTTCCTTCACACAGGTAAACTAATGATGGTCTATTTTTATAAATTTTCTGAAATCACTGCCGAGAAACATATATCAGAAATCACTATTTTGATATCTATATTTGTTCTAAATTATATACGGTTGATAACTGGGAGGCTAAGAACTGCATCTCTTCAGGGAAATACAACAATCGCTTGTGGAAATTGGAGATAAAGACCCTTCGTTTATTGGGTCACGTGAGTGGATTGGTGCCATTGAACTAAGCTTTGTTTTGGACAAGCTACTTGGTGTAAGCTTGCTACTTTGCTCATCATCCTTGCTTTGTGTTTTTAAATCTATATGATGTAAATCGTTTGGCTAAAATGTCCTGTTAAAAACATGTACTCCATCCATCCCACTTCCTCATCATAATTAAGGGTAGGATTGGAAAGGAGAGACTTACTTTTGAAATTGGACACTTATTTTTGAACAAACTAAAATCGAAATATGGACACTTGTTTGGGACAAAGGGGCACTTACTATTTCCCATGAACATTGCAACACTTCCCTTTTTGGTATGTCCTGCACTAGAATTGCAACATTTCATCTTTTGGAAAATTTCCAAGGTACAATGTACATCTTTGCGATTACTAAGAGCATCTTCAACAACCATGCTATATTTTCTCTAAAAAGGAGTACTATAAGCCAAATTCTCTAAAAAAAATTACATTCAACTCCAACAGCTACTCTGTTTTAGCACTTTTAACATTAATTATATCATTAAAATATTAAATAAAATATTATTTCTCTCTTCTAAACATTTATTTTCAATACATCTTAGGTGGGAGTATTAAAATAATCATTTCTCTCTTTATTTAGAGATTTCTCTAAATCTAGAGATTTTTACAATCTCATCTTTTCTCTATTTTAGCGTAGAGGATAGCATAGCTATTTAAGCAACAAAAATGCTACAATCTCTCTCATGGTTTTCAAAATCGTGTGAGGCTTACGCCTCGAGGCCCGCCTCGCCTCGAGGCGGTCCAAAACCGCTTATGAGGCTTACGCCTCATGGTCCTGGACGAGGCTTAAGCCTCAAACGTTGAGGCGGTGCCTCGAGGCAGTGAGGCGTGAGGCGTTTTTGAGGCATGAGGCTCTTTTGAGAGTGCTTTGACCATTTGAATTTTGACTTGAAGTAGATACTTAAATTATGTTTTTTCTTGAAGTAAAGTCAAACTAAGAAGTCAATGTAATTTACTATTTTTAAAGTACAAATAGACTTTTTAGGTAGTCCTTTTATCTTACACGTCAAAAAATAAAAGAGATGTTTCTTCTCCTACTTTCTTCTTTTTCTCTTTTCTTCTCCTCCAAAATCACCGAATCCCTCCATCCCCAAAGTCCAAACTCTTTTTTCTTCTTCTCCATTTCTTACCTTATAGACTTGTAACTAGTAATTTTATGAACTTATGACATTAAAAATTTGGTATGGAATTATGTTTTCCACTTTGCATGTACTCATAAAATTTGTGTATATATTTAGTGTATATATTATGTATTATATATATACATACACACACATATATTATATACAATACACGACTTGAGGCTTACGCCTCGGACAGCCTCGAGGCTTACGCCTCGCCTCGCAGAGGGAAAACGCCTCGAGTCCCGATTGGGATTTTTAAAACCTTGATCTCTCTTTTCTCCATTTTAGCATAGTTGTTGGAGATGCTCTAACCATTACAAATATAATAGAATGGTTATTGTGCACATGGTTTGCCTAATTTGTGTCATTATTGGAGGACATTTAATACATTTGATACTGACAAATAGTTATAGAGTTGCATAAAACCATATATGTGTCTGGTCAAAAGTTGCAATTTTCATATGACGGCCGTAGTAGATGATTGATATAACAACTGTCACATGTAACAGGTAAGCTGCAAGGTCATAAATGTGAGATCCGGAGATGAATTACCTGAAAAATGTAGAGAACTTGCGATGCATTTCGAGACCCAAGGAACACCCATCATGATCGGTTAGTGAAGTATTCCTTGTCATAATCTTTCTTACCATTTTCAGCTTTTAGCAACTCATATATCACTACAACAAAACAAAAACGGCTTGTAGCCACTGTATGCCAAAGATCACGTCACTATTCCCTAACGGAATTGGCAAAAAATCTTCAAGTACCACCAAATTTTGCACATTCAATTCCACATGCCTACAAACTCCTTTACGTTGAACTTTTTCACCCATCCCCATTGTTACCGTGTACTCCTTTGTTTTCGCCACCTCCAATCCCAACTTGTCTACGATTTCACTGGATATAAAATTGTGAGAGGCCCCACTATCGATGAGGATTATCACCTCCAATTCTTGTATATATCCTCTCAGCTTCATAGTTTTTGGGCTAGATAAACCTACCACTGAATTGAGATGAACTTCTACCTCCTTATCCACCTCAACCACATCCACTGTATTCAACATCTTCTCACCTTCTTTCTCCTCTATTTGTTCTACTATATCCTCCTCCTGAACCAGTAGCACATTTAATTCCTTTCTCTTACACTTATGTCCTGGAGCATACTTCTCATCACACCTATAACAAAGACCTAAAGCCCTCTTCTGTTGAACCTCCTGGTCTGACAACCGCCTATACTCAGGAATGGATTTTACAACTGAATTATTCCCTGAAATTGAATTGCTACCTGAGCTAGTTGTTCCAGACACATTCTTACCGCCTGAACTACCCGAAATATATTTTTTCGCACCTAAATTCAACTTTTCTCTTGCAACTACAGCATTCTTAATTTCGATTTTCAAAGCTAATTCCATCACCTCTTCCAATGTAACTGGATTAAGAAGTCTTACCTCAGCTCTGATCGAGTTTTCCAATCCATTAATGAATTGGCTCATGAATACTTCTTCTGGAATTCCCTCCAATGGAGCTGCCAATTCTACGAACTTCATGTTGTAATCCTCAACGGTTCCTTCCTGTTTCACCGCCAGAAACTGCTCGCATAGAGTCCCTAACGCTGTAGATCTGAATTGCCGAAGAATCAATTTTCGCAAATCCTCCCAACGCGATATTGGATGCCTTCGATTCTCCCACTGAAACCACTTCAACGCTCTTCCTTCAAATGCAATAAAGGATACATCGATTTTCTCTTCTTGAGTTAATCGATTCAGTGCAAAATAGCGTTCTGCTCGCAAAATCCATCCGTCGGGATCAGATCCATCGAACGACGGAATTTCTAATTTCCGTCCTTTGACCGCCAAGAATCGGTCCGATTCTGATTTCTCGTTTCTCCTTTTCTTCGATTTCACCGTTTCATCGTCTTCTTCTCCATCTGACGATCCTGATGGTGATGGTGTAGGTTTAGCCGCCATATCACTGCTTAATTTCTCCAATTGCTGAAGAATTTTCTCCAAATTTTTCTCCATCAACTGTTGATTCTTCTCAATCGAGCCCACACTGCTCTCCAAGTCTTCGATCCTCATGGTTGCACTCCTTGTTGTTCCCATACTGAATCGGAACAGCTCTGATACCAATTTTGTTGTGATTTAGAACAACAAATTGAGGAATTACTGAATTGAAATTGAAACGAAAAGGTTTTCACAGCTTTCGAGAGGCTGGATCTCTCCCACAGAGCTCTCGCTCGATACAAAACAATCGAATAGAATGACTCCAACAAACTCACCGACTCCTACTAATACCTCCAACAAATTATTCACTGAAGAAATACCCAAAATACCCTTCCCTTATTTAACTCCTCACACCATACTCTCAGCTACTTTGACTTTCTCCTGTAAGTGAACCTAATAGAAGGTCTATCAGATGCCAAATATCACTAAATGTCCTAATCGACTGCTGTATCAGACTTAAGTTTATGGGATGTAAATGTGTTACAGACTTGCAGTAGGTTAATACGTTGCTTTTGGGCTCCCCAACAAGCTCTTTATGACACTTTTGAAATAAAATGTCATATTAATAACACTTTTTATGACATTATCTGGAAAAATGTCTTGTCAAAACAAATGTCAAGCTAATAGGATATTTTATTTTAAAAAGTGTCCTAAAAAGCTCGCTAGGAAGTCCAAAAATGTCATATTAATCATTGCAACACTTTTATATACACCACACAACTGCTTTGGTCCTATAAACTTAAGTGCTATAAAACAGTCTATTAGGATATTTAGGTGCTGTTTGGTTGGTTTTCCATTAAGTCTTGTATGACAAAAGTTGTCTGTGTGGATCAATGTGTTAGTCTGGAAAGATTTTTGTTTGGGAAGGTTTTCTCATAGATGGAAGGAGCGTGTTTTTTAATTGGGAGAAACAGGTTTGGACAAAACTTGGCTTTCTGCATAAAGCTTGCTCCTAAAAGCTTACTGATTATGCCACTTACTATATCATTAAGCCACTATTAAAATGGTCATGTATAGCTGACCGAATAAGCTACGAGCACCATTGAGCTCCTTAAGCTGCTAAGAAACAGGCCCTCAAACATATTTGACGTCTTATAAAGTAGATTTTGTTAGTGTTTGCCACATTCAATTGGCTAATAAGTTTGGTTTGGTGGGCATCCGTTATTCACGTTGGTTTATATACACGTGGCAGGTGGCGGTGTTCTTGCATATACCCTTTTGGGAGTCGATTACAATGAGGCAAGTGGAGATTGTGCGTTTTTGATACTCGATCCTCACTATACGGGCAGCGACGACTTAAAGAAAATAGTGAATGGTGGATGGTGTGGATGGAAGAAAGCTGTTGACAACAAGGGAAAACATTTCTTCTTGCACAATAAGTTCTACAATCTCTTGCTCCCACAAAGGCCAAACATGGTTTGATTTTAAGCATACCAATATGATTAGGGCATTAATAACCCTAAAGATTCCAAAGCGAAAAAATAACCCTTTTTGATGGTAAAAGGGTGTTGCAAACTAGCTAGTGTTCGTCGTAAATTACTAATCTGTAATACTTTATGCCTGTTTTATAGAAATGATGCTTTTACCTCTGCCGTAAGAGAGAGGGAAGGAGGGAGGGAGTTTTTGGTGATGCCGTTTGGGTTAGAAAGTATTCAAACCGTTTGGTTTGTAGTTTGATCCTTTTGGGTGACATCGGAGGAGAGTTTTAAAAATAGTAAAAACCGAGTAACCAAAGAAAAATGGATCGAAAATGTACTATGATAAATGTCAAATTAAACATAATGAAATGATTGTTTTGTTGGAGTAAATTGTTTCACTTTCATTTGTGCTATATTTCACTGAAATTTGGTTAAAAAAGGGGATATTTTTATTTTTTAAAAATAATTATAACCTCTTTTTTCGCATCTTTTAAATCATATCAATCTATGATCAATTCTTAATTTTTTTTAAAAACAAATCTCACATTTGCCTACAAATCATTCATACTTGTACTTGTGTTTTAGATTTATATTGTTCATGATTTTAATTAGATGTTATATTTATACGGCCATGTTATTTATTACTTCGATAGGTACCCTGATTGTGATTGTGTTTAATGCCACATGTGGTTATAGTTTAAAATAAACCAAATCACATAGTTTTTTTATGCCATATTGTATTTTTGTAGTTATGTTTTTGGTATAATCGTAACTTGCATTTTCGGTTTAGTTTGTTAAAATAAGATATTGTTCTAGATCTATTTCTTGAAGTCAAAAGAGGAGTTTAGCTCTCTTAATAAATATTTGTAAAATTAAGAAGTATTTATGCAAAAAGTAAGGGTTGTTTGTTTACCTCTTAATAGTTCGATTAAGAGGTTAATCCCGTTTGGCAAAAAAATCTGTCTCCTAGTAACATGATTTCATTCTCAACAATTACCAAACAATCATATTTCATTTTACACTATATCATAAGAGCCTCTTAATCATTCTGACAACTTAATCATCCAACACCAAACCATTCAGCAACTAAACAACCCCTAACACACTTATAGTAGGGTTCTCAATGGTATAAAGTTGGGTTGGAACCTTAATGAAACAAAAATCGAAAAAATTAAGAATATGTGATTCGCAAAGTAAATCCTACAAGCATGTACATCCAATTGGGCCATGAATTAGACTCACACTCTGGCCCAATGATATAAGACTAATTTGTTATCGAGATAATGGTTCGTTAAGGTTAAAAAGAATATTTAAATGAGACCATCTTGGACCTAAAACCAGTTGAATTTAAGGATACCAATTTTAACTGAATTCATTGATTCCGTACCGAGTTTTCACACTTTTAAAATGTGGTTGGGTTTTTAAGCTAGCATTACTACCTACTTGAATTTAAACATTCATTTTCGTATGGTTCCTTTTATTGAGCAAGCGTCCAAATATTTGTTTAAAGAATTTCATTACCTAAACATTATAGTTTATAGACATTATCACTCTTAACATTATCCTTAGCCCATTGCTCATTTGTCTCCTAAATTTTTTTTTGTATAGGTGGAAAATAATTGAATGTGCCAAAAATAATATTATACACAACCAAGATACAAAACATGATATTATAAAAACAACCATTACAAGATCACTAAACTCATCTTCTTAATAGCCAATTAAAAAACCATACTTATTTAATTAACATTCACAAAACCCTAAACAAAGGGCACGATGGTCTTTTCACACAAAAGAGAACCAAAACCCTAGATTGGTTAAATCTGAACCAAAAAGAAAGCCAATGACGGTGTGTACAACTCTTATTAGCACATCAACTGCCACGTGTAATATCGCTAATAGATGGTGACGTGTCCACGTAACCGTAGCCAGCCTCCCTATATATATAAATAAAAAAAAAACCTACCCTTCCGTCCTCATCCATTTCCATTTCGTTATCTTTTCCTTTTCTCTCTCTCTCATAAAAAACACGCACTCTCTGGTGAACTGTGTGTGTTTTTATTATATCATCACGCACACAGTTAACAACAAACTCATCTAGGGTTTCACTAAAACCACCATTTTCATCATCTCTGCAAATCGATTTCCAACCGATTTCGTGACGTTTTTTCTAGATTGATCGTTCTATTTGATTGATACCTCCTGTCTTGGCTCGAGATCCGGGCCAAGTTTACAGGAAGAAAGAGGAATCTGTTGAAGTTTTTTTTTGTTGTATCGCATTCGTTTTCGTTTTATTGAAATCGAATCTGTATTCTGTATAACTGAAGTGAGAAGAAGAGGTGATTTGACGGATCTGTTTGTGTTTGATTGATTGATTAATCGATTTGCAATTTATTGAATATTTTGGCGGTTTTTTGTAAGTGTAGGTATTTGAGATTGGGAATGGCGGCGCCACGCGAGGGGTTTCTGACTGATGAACAGAGGGAGGTGTTGAAGACGGCAACTCAGAGCACTGAGGTTTTGTCATCGTCGCCGAAGTCGCCGTCGTGGTTGATGTCTGAGCATCAGATTAAAGCTCCGGCGGGGAAAGGGCGCCAAACGTTGGGATTGCTGTGAGGCATGTTCGTCGTTCGCATTCCGGGAAGTTCGTTAGGGTTAAGAAAGGTATTCATGTTGTATTTTTGTATTTTGTTTCTAGTTTTGAGTATGTATTTAACTATTTATCAGTTATTGCTATTTTGTATCTAAGTATGAGGTCCTATTGATGGTGAATAGTTTAAATGAATAATATAGTTGTGACAATAGGTGCTGTTCTTGGAAGTTATTTTTTGCCATATTCGTATCTGTTTTGCTGGTGTACCGTTCCACTTTTGTGTCTGCATCAGATAGAAGTGTTTCGGTCTTAGAACCTGTGCGAGATCTGGATCGGGTCGATGGATTGAGAACCGAGAGTGTTTTCCTCGTCTTATTGATGTTATAGGAGGGTGACTGAGTCTGTATTTTATCCAATCGGTAGATGTTTGTTGAGATCTGGAAGGTGAAACCAGAAGATAACAAAGAGATAGTGGTATCTTGGTTCTTGATTTAGGGGGTTTGGGGTGGGGATGGGATATGGCATTTACTTGTTTTACTTTGTGTCAATGGTGTCAGGAAGGTTTGCATTCAAAGACATATATATGTAGATAAGGCATATGTTTGAAGGCTAGAGTTGAAATTATTTGTTGACTCCTTTCTGTGAAGTTACGATTGCTTGCATGTTCTTTCCTATTAGTTAACTCTTAGGAAGATTGCATGTTTACCAAATAAATTATAGCGAGAGGTGTTGCAGGTAAGCCATGGGATTATGTTTTTAGGCTTGTATCAGATTAATAAGAACATTGTTCATTAGGAATAACTGGAGAATAGATTATGCTGTATTCGCTGACTATACTATTGTGCCCTTGTTCTGCCTGGCCAGGTAGTCCTTTTATTACGTGCTCTTATGTCGGTCTATCCTTATGGTCTTTTTGCTTTCTCATCTTTCTCTGTACACTTTTGAGTTTATTGGTATGAACAAGTGGTCCTGTATTTCTGTTTCCTTGGCATGTTGTAGCTTTTATATATAATTATATTTTTACTCTCTTGCTGACTGGCTCTAAAAACAGACGGTGGTGGTGGTAAGGGTACCTGGGGAAAACTACTTGACACCGATGGCGATACTCATATTGATCGCAATGATCCTAATTACGATAGCGGCGAGGTAGCTATTTTCAACCCTTTTTATATATTCATTCTTGCTTTGTCCTTTTTACTTGAATATTTGCAATTTTAATCTGCTGAGCCAATTGATGTTTTTTTTTTTTTTGACATTTTCAACCCTTTTTGCTTGTTACGACTTTTTGCTCATGAAAATGTAGGAACCATATCAACTTGTTGGTTCAGCTGTTTGCGATCCTCTAGACGAGTACAAGAGGAAAGTCGCATCCATCATTGATGAATACTTCACCACCGGTGATGTGGATTTGGCAGCGTCTGAGCTCAGGGAACTAGGGTCCTTTGAATACCATCCTTACTTCATTAAGAGGCTTGTATCCATGGCCATGGACAGGCATGACAAGGAGAAAGAAATGACTTCGGTTCTTCTTTCAGCTCTGTATTCTGATGTTATCAGTTCTACACATATCAAGCAAGGCTTTTTCATGCTTCTCGAGTCTGCTGATGACCTAGCAGTTGACATACTCGATGCAGTTGAAATACTTGCTTTATTCATTGCTCGTGCTGTGGTTGACGACATCCTTCCCCCAGCATTTGTAACCAAGGCAAAGAAATCGCTATCGGAATCGTCGAAAGGCTTTCAGGCTCTTCAAACTGCAGAGAAAAGCTATCTTTCGGCCCCACATCATGCAGAGCTGGTGGAACGCCGATGGGGAGGCAGCACCCATATCACTGTTGAAGAAGTTAAGAAAAGGATTTCTGATCTCTTGAGGGAATATGCCGAGAATGGAGACACTTCCGAGGCGTGTAGGTGCATCAGGCAGTTGGGGGTTGCGTTCTTTCATCATGAAGTCGTCAAGAGGGCCTTAGTTCTAGCCATGGAGATTCGTGCATCTGAGCCACTCATTCTGAAGCTGTTAAAGGAGGCGTCTGTGGAAGGTCTGATAAGCTCGAGTCAAATGGTCAAGGGGTTTTCCCGTTTAAGAGAGAGCCTAGATGACCTTGCACTGGATATCCCTTCTGCGAAATCTTTGTTTGAGTCGCTAGTCGAGCATGCGGTTGCCGATGGCTGGCTTGATGTCTCGTTTGTGAACTCGTTGGGAGAAGGGGCGTTGATGGAGGCTGAGGACGATGAGAAACTTAGGAGATACAAAGCAGAGATCGTGACTATAATTCATGAGTACTTCCTTTCAGACGACATACCTGAACTCATCAGGAGTCTTGAGGATCTGGGATCGCCCGAGTATAACCCGGTTTTCTTGAAGAAGTTGATCACTCTTGCCATGGACAGAAAGAATCGAGAGAAGGAAATGGCGTCTGTTCTGCTCTCTGCGCTTCATATCGAGATCTTCTCGACCCAAGACATTGTTGACGGTTTCGTGTTGCTTCTTGAATCTGCCGAGGACACGGCTCTAGATATCCTGGATGCTTCAAACGAACTTGCGCTTTTCCTTGCACGGGCCGTCATCGACGACGTATTGGCTCCCCTGAATTTGGAGGAGATTGGGAGCAGGCTGCCGCCAAACTGTAACGGGAGCGAGACTGTTCACGTGGCTCAGTCACTTGTTGCAGCCCGTCACGCGGGGGAGAGACTGTTGAGGTGTTGGGGAGGTGGGACCGGGTGGGCTGTGGAAGATGCGAAGGACAAGATTGTGAAACTTCTGGAGGAGTACGAAAGTGGGGGTGTCGTTGGCGAGGCTTGTCAGTGCATTCGTGATCTGGGGATGCCGTTCTTCAACCACGAGGTGGTGAAGAAGGCTCTGGTGATGGCTATGGAGAAGAAGAATGATCGCATGCTAGATTTGTTGCAGGAGTGCTTCAGTGAAGGGCTGATAACTACGAACCAGATGACGAAAGGGTTTGGACGCATGAAAGATGGGCTGGATGATCTTGCACTTGACATTCCTAATGCTGACCAGAAGTTCAAGTCGTACTATGAGCATGCCATGAACCGAGGGTGGCTCATTCCTGCTGCTAATGGCGATGCCAATGGTGAAGCTGATGCTGTGGCTATGGCTTCTTAGATGCCATGCCTGTACAAGGTACACATGATATGATGATGTTATATGAATCTTCCCTTTGAGTCTTATTTGTGTTGGGAGAGTCTTGCCTGATGACGATGTATAAAATGGTTAGATGGTTGGTTGTTTTTCGAAACCCTAGTTAGATGGTCAGACTGCATCTTGATACGATGAATGAAACCTGCTACTCATTTTCTTTTTAGAGATATATATATCTGTGTATCTTTCTAGTTTCAGATTATATCTCATATTTCTTTGCTTTTATGTTCGTCCGTGAACATGCTCTATTGTCGCTTGTTTGAATTGTGATTTGGTTAGAAATTTGGATTTGGGTTATAGTTGATATGAATGAATCCGAATCCAGATAACGTGTTTCCTCTGATGATTTTCAACGCGAGTTTACAATTTGTGAATTGTGATGTAGGCACTAGCAATACCTATTTTTGTGTAGTATTCATGTAGTAATAACATAATCATGATGTTGATTGTTGAGATGTTTGCACATACTACCATTGTCGATAAACGTTGTTTTTTAAAAATTCGGATCTTTTTTTTTCTCTAAAGATTTCAGATCCTCAATGTAAGTGGTAGCCTAGCTTCTTAGACACCTCTTAATCGATGTTCAAATTCATATATCGTCTCCTTTCTCTCAAGACGCAGCCTCCAAGTTCATATGATCTCGACCTAGATCGAGATGAAATCCAATCGATCTTGGAAACAACTTGAAGTCGGTTACAAAAACAAACAGTCTTATTGATTCAGACTTCAACACCTCTTATATTAATCAGAAGTGACCTCTTAAAGACAACTGGCCTATAGTGTTCCAACACCAAGTTTGTACATATCTGAATCTTGAACCCACAACTCACTTTTGGCAATTTGTCAAAGCCTTTTTCCCTCTTTCTTGAAATGGCAACATTCAGTAGTTGCAATGTTGTAAGCTAAGCAAACTGTTGAAGAAGGCTGCTGCAAAACGCGAGATCGAACCTTTCTTCCGGTGGGTCTCCAATGCAATCGAAAACTGCATCCGCGTTTGCAAAGTCCTCATCCGCTGTGTAACTGTAGGTATTCGTTCATTCCCAATTTAGGATTAGGATGATCTTAGATATTGGGTTCTATTATAACTTGACAAGGAAGATGACTTACCCGCTCTTTGTGACGATGCACGTCATTCCTGCGGCTTTTGCAGCTGCAAGCCCAATCCCACTGTCTTCTACAACCACACATCTGCAAAGAAAAATAAAAAAACGCTTGTTCACTTCCTGACATGTACCCATTTCGGTAACGAACTAGTATATCTCACTCGAAAGTGCGGGGTTTCACATGTTCAAAACAACGATAGTTGATTTGTAGTTTTAGATGAAAGTAGACCTCGATGGTTCAACGCCCAACGTGGTGGCTGCTAGCACGTAAATTGCCTGCCAATGACGACCATATTTACCATTGTTGTCAATAAAACTGAAACCAAACAATGATAATGCAGGAAACTAGGATGTTAGTCTACCGGATCAGGCTTTTTTTTAGGAACCACATCTCCTGCAAATATTTGGATCTTTGCTGCTCGTTCAGCTCCCAAAAGAAACGAGACTATTGCAGACACCTGCAATCATGAATACAATATGCTCACGACTATGCCGAAAACAAAGAACGCGATGAATCATGATCATCATCACATACCGCCTTCTCGTTAGAAGTACTGCAAACAGCAACTTTGACATCTTTGGCAAAAGCTTGATCGATCAACCTGTAAAATCAAGACAAAACAATACCTTCAATGACTTCTTTCCATTCGGTTAAGAGTGCGTTTGGTTACATTTGATGCATGATAGAGTACGCAAGTGGAAGTTTAGGGTTTTAATTTGACAGCTGCATACCAATGTCTCCAATATTTTGGTGATCAGAAAATATCAACATGAAACAATGATTTTTTTTGTACGTGGGTGTAGCGTCAACCAGAACAATTTGAATCAATATGGTGCCAAATGTAGGCAAAGTTTTGTATTGAGTATGCAATATCAAATGTGGGAGTGGACAATATTTTGTATTGTACTGTCCCATGTACTCAATGCATAATTAGAAATTAGAGAAACCATGAACTTCCATACTTTGCAACCCCGGGACGAAGTGGCAACAACTTCTTCTCAATAAGGACCATAAACAGCTCGGTCTTTCGCTTGTGAAGGGAAGCTATAAACTCCTTCCTTTCTTGTTCGCCCTTTGGCGCCTTCTCAGGCCAACCCGTTTCATTGAAGTAAGCTGTCATTCTTTCGATTCAAAGAAATCTTCGTTATTGAAGGTGTCAAAAATTATGAATCTTGTTCAAAGAATTCACAAATAAGAATTGGTTTTACCTTTCTTTTCCACCACCAATTTTAAGCAATTCACCATACAAGTCTACATCCCATGTCACACCCAGCTCTTTCTGTGAAATCAAGTCAAATTGGATAAGGTACAAAATGTGTTGAGACAAATTAATAACCAAATAAGCCCAGTCACGTAGATGTATGCTTTGAAGGTATAATTGTATGAACCTTTTTTTAACTGAAAAGGTAGAGAAATTGTTTTATGAAGATCCACGACTTATTAAGCAAAAAGGGACAAAAAAGCAAGATACGTGTGAGTGTGTGCAAACAAATAACTCAGTGTACACCGAATTCTACTGGTACATGACAACTGTGTGTTATTAGCAGAAACGTAGAGCTAGATCGGTAGAAAAGATGGTAACAAGTGATATGATATTAGAACTAAAAACAGGAAAAACTAACACCACTTTATTAAATAAGAAATCTAGTGTTAAATGAGTTTTTTAATTAAATCAATAACCTTCTAATAACTATGAAGACATAAATTCAATTGAATCACATAAAGTTATATACCTAAATTAAAGCATAAAAAATATTCAGGTATATACTTAATGAAATTTTAGTTAAATGACTTAAATCTATGGTTAAGTACGAAGCCAATTTCCAATAGTAATATTTTATTAATATCACTAGAAGCTTGTTTAACGTTGTATTCCCAACCGAATCAAAATGTCAAGAGTCATCAGCATGATGCTATATGCAAGTTAATAAGAGAGATGATACTTCCATAATAAATTGATCTTCAACGTATCATACATCATCTTTGGATTAATCAATTTATTAAGACATTATTTGGTAAAAATAACTAATTTATAAGTTAGCTTATAAGTCATCTTATAAGTTATGTACATGTTTGGATGACCATAAGTTAACTTATAAGCTAACTTTTTGAAAACTACTTTCACTAATATTTGTGACTTATGAACTTTTATTTTTATTCCATATATACCTTTGCTAAGTTTATACTCCTAATTTTCAAACATGTTTTTTAGTTGTCATTTTACAATCATAAGCTACCTTATCAGGCAGCTTCTGCCAAACGCAACTTATTCATAGCTACCTTATCAGTTACAGCTACCTTATCAGTCATAAACTAACTTATTAGCTAGTTTGCCAAACATAGCCTAAGTGAATATCACATCCCGTTGATAACTTCAACATTTGTGAAACATATAAATAATAATTATGTTTATTTTTGATTTTATAGACACTATCATTTCGTGAAACATATATACATTATGTACGTGATTACATGCGTGTTTGTGTGTCAGTGTGTGTTATACAGTACAAACACACACACACACACACACACATATTTATTGGTAGAAGTTTAAAATCAAAGTAAATGTGTATGTTATATGCAACCCCTTAAAAAAAGGAAAAGTGAAAATGTATCTGAATGGTGTATGTTATATGCATACTTCCGTAAATGTGTCATTGAAAGAGACGCGATGGCCATCCTTCTCGGTATCAACGAGCACGCCATCGCAATCGAACAGGAGAGCCGAAGGAACAACAGATGGATCAGCCGCCAAACATTTGAAGCTGCTTCCTCTTCTCGATCTTCCATGTATCAATGGATTCGAGACCGATGAAGATCGAATGCCAATTACCGAACAAGGCGATAACGGAGGTGTGATCCGATTGGTGGTGGTGCGATGGCGGGACGATGCCGTTTTGGTGGTGAAATCATGGGAGCAAGGATGGAGGAAGAAGAAGATGATGATGTTGATGAGATTGATGCCATTTTTGGGGGTTTTGATTCTTTGTTGGTGTGGTTTTAATTGAATTTGATGTTTTTTTGTTGTTGGTGAAATTGGGATTTTTGTGTGTGAGGTGTTTGAAACTTTATCTTCATTGGCTATATGGATTTGCATAGCCACCACATACACTGGTCAATACCCATTGGCTATCCCCACCATTACCTTGAAAATATTTGTTTTACAATAATGAATTAGTTAACAAAAGAAAATAATTTGTTTTTATAAGTTAATATATAAAAAATGAAATTCAATTTCAGGGTTGAGTTCCGAGTTGGAGTTGTTATGAGAATGGTAAGAAGAGATCTCCATTGTACATGATTAGAGCATCTCCATTAACATTGCTAAAATAGAAAAATTGAGTTTCTTTCTTCATAAATTGCTCCAAGGACATTGCTAAATCATTTGCTTAAATAGAAATTTTTTCTTTAATATAGAGATTTTTTTCAAAATTTCTAAATGGTGAAAAAGAAAAATTATTCTAATGTATTCACCCAATGACATAATTTATTGTTTTAAAAGTTTTTAAAAACTTTATTTAATATAATAAATATAATGTATATTTTAATGATATAAATGATAATAGATTTTTTAAAATAACAAAGCTGTTGGAAATCAAAAAATAAAATTTTAGATATTTTGATCTTCTGTTCTTTATTTTAGAAAAAATATGGCAAAACTATTAGAGATACTCTTAATTCTCTATTAAATGCAATTTATGAGATGAATTTGAGATTAGAAGGGATCTCGATTGATTAGCTTAAGATGTTCTAGTGTGTAATAATTAAGGATATATAATAATTATTATTATGCTGTTTTGTTAACAATATAATTTCAAATTCCTTGAATATTTGTGTATTGTTAAAGGTAAATTTAAGAATCTGGCCAAGTGGCCATCTAATTTTAACAACACGAACTGATTTTATTGATTTGAGGTATTAATTCTCCTTTTCACTTTATATCTCCAATATCACAATTTGTAACGAAATTGCTTATGATTCTAACTTTGGATGTTAGATTTATTATACCAAATGTTGTTGATTTGTTATTTCTGATAGGGTTTTTAAACTTTAAACTGGATAAACTTTCAACTTCTTGAGGAAAATTGAATGAATCACTAAAATGGTAGTTGACCCCGTTGTCACCAACGTGAAGAATTGAATGAGAAGTTGAAATTAACGTAAGAAGTGGATCTGAACCGTGATTACTTTTAATCTCATAACCTAGCTCCCATGAATTGCTTTTTAGAAGGAAATTGATCTGGTGCATCTCATCCTAATTTGCATCCAACGGTCACGCTTCTCACGTTAACTCAACTTCTCACCGAAACTCAACCCTTGTCGACAAATACTCTTGGCTTGTGTTTTTAGCTTCCGTGTGTAGCACAATTGGTATATTTGCACAAGTTGGTTAGTTGGGTGAGGGTCGAGTCCGGCAGCTGATTGTAAGTTATAACTCCTTTGGGGTTGGGGTTCTTGTGGGCACGGGGCTCTCAAGCCAACCACTTAGCAGGCTGCTGTTTTGTATCTGATTTACCTCTCAAATGATGCTCTTTTAATGGACCGATGTAAAAAGGATTTGTAAATGGTAACCATGGTAAAGTGGATGAAGGTTTTTTTCCCAATTATCTATACTATTATATAAAGAGAATAACTCAAAAAGTTGGTTATTTTGTTCAACATAACTAATTTTACACATTTACACTTTGTATCCTTATAGTTAGTTATTAAATCTTATTTTAGTCCTTCACTTTTTCATTTTATATTTTAAACCCTTATCATATAATCTAAATAATCATATATTATGAACTAAAATATATTAAAATTGCGTTTCTTTTTTTTACAAATTATACCATCATAATCGTCTCGTCAATACCTTCGAAATAAGCCCAATATTGAATATTTTTTTATGCAATTATATTATATATTCTATTATATAAAGGTAATAATTTTATTTCAATTTTCAAGATTGACTATTCAATTTTTCAAGATGTTCCCTTATTAAATATTCATTCTATCATTTTTAATTTATAACTTACGCTTAATACCCGTATAATTAATTAAATTAATTTACATTCAATCTATTACTTTTTCATTTTTCACTTACATTTCATTATACTAACACAAATAATGTATATGAACTAAAGTAAAATGTATAAAAATATTCATTATACTTACACCCGCCGCATCGCGCGGGTATTGGACTAGTTCTAATAAAAAGAAGCTTCATCCATTAAAAACACAATCCTTCTATATATGAAAAAACTCCCTCAAACACTCCATACAAACATATTAATCCACACATACAACTTTATACTTATAGGACTTAATGAAAAAAAGACAAAACAACCCTTGAATCATCTTTATGAATGTCTTTTTTTTAGCAACTTCTTTGGCTTTGTCTTCTTCGTATTCTTGGAAAACCAACACGAATGTTAACATGCCCAGGGAAGAAAATCTCAAGCTTATAAACATGAAGGAAAAAACGAAACTGCATGATCTAAACAAAGATGGCAAAAACTATCAAATATTTTTATGCATATATGAATACAATAGATCGAGCCTATAATAATATGTGGAACTCCGTTAGATAACTCTTAAAAGAGATCTTGGGAAGATAAAGAAGGTTGAAGATATATTAAGGAAAAATTGTCCAAGTCTAACTGATGTGGACTTTAACATGCCCCAGAGGCTAGACAGACATAGATTGTCTCGTAGCATTGGCTACATGAATAATTGAGTATGGATTGGCCTAGTGTGCTGAGTCAGTAGAGTGGTAAATACTCTTACATACCTTACATATAAATAGTTAATTGATCATATACAAAATCAAAGTTTTGATTGATTTAACAAAGAATTGAATATAAAAACTTAACACCAGTTAAAGTTAAACCCATCAATCATGTGCAATTTCTTCACCATGGCCAAAACTTTTTAACTTTCCCATCTCCACAGTGAAGTTTTATAGAAAGGGTTTTATTTTATTTAGATAGTGCTAATGTGACAAGAAAAATATAAAAACCCAATATCCTTGTAAGAAGCATTCTTATGGATGTTGTTAGAGTCTCTGTAAGAGAACTCATTAGGAAGTTTTCTAATAGCTTCGAAGAGACTATTTACCAAAGTCTGTTGTATAAATGTTTATCAGATATTGTTTACTTTACTGAGTAAGTATGTCAAGGATCAATAACCTTACCTTGTAAAAGGCATAGCTAGGATTAAAAATTTTACTTGGTTAGTGAGGGATAAGGCAATAACCCGGTTAACCCACATTGGGAAAGAGATACTTATAACAATCCATTTTGACGATCGAGAATGTTACCAATAGATAATGCAACTAAGGATGGTGGATTTTTCCAATAAGTGTTTAGTAAATGGCACTTAAACCCAATGAATGAAAAATTTCAGGAAATTAATATAATTAGCCATTTACCCAACCAAATTCATATGTTAGTCATTTATCTCCCAAAGTTTTGAACATGGTCCTAACTCCTAAGTAAATGGACCACACCTTTAAATTTTTCTGAATACTTTCTCAACTTGAGGACCATTTACTTGCGAACTTAGAGAAATTTATGGATTTGTTTCTGGTACTTAAGGACCATGTTTAGAAACTACTTTTTGACTCCTCCGTAAGTTAAGGAATGGTTACTTACGGTAGTAATGACTTTTTTAAAAATTTATGAGAAAAATGACTAAGAGATAATTTAATTGGATAAAATGGTTATTTTTGTCATTTTTTCAAAATTTTCTGAACAAAATATTTTATTTCTATCTCTTCTTGTCCTCCAACTATATTGCCTAACATTAAATGGCGCACATCGGCACATGTAACCTGTAACGACATTTTTGCCTTTTTAAGAATGAATTTAATACTCATCGTTTTAGTTGTTTTTTTATCCTTATCAAATGAAAATCCATAAACACAATATTTTGTCTAACCCATATATTATATCATATCGTATCAAAAGAGTTATGTATCTGTAAAGCCTGAGTTTTCACGACAACCATTTAAAGAGAAATCCGTAAAAATAAGGCGGAAGCTTTGTTTAAAACTCGCATAACAGAAATTCCATTCAAAGAGACACTTCGGGTTTTAGGCTATATAATCCAAAGTATGAGTCTAGCGAAACGAACACAAACGTAATTCAGTTTAAGGTTTCAAGGAAAACATCCAACACATGTTTTTCAAATTAAACTCTAGTTCATAAGTTCCATAACTCCATGACTAAGTGTCTGACTGAGCTGCGGCTGACCGGATCATCAAGCGGGAGCTTTACCCTTGCTACTAGAAGTAGTACCTGCCACTAAAAGGGAAAAACAACCACGGGTAAGCTTTCGCTTAGTGAGCACATATCTATACTAACATGACAATACATACATAACCGAGTCACATTGCAATCACATGACACGTAACTTAATCCATTGACACTGGTACCAGGCCGCTTAATCCGTAACTTGATCCTTTGTCCCCGAAGGAACTATTTTCCTAGTGGTAACTAGTACCAACCAGGCGATAGCATAATCCATATAACATATAACCACACATGCAAGTCTATCACATAAGTACAACCACATAGGCATAGATAAAGTACTCACCTGATAACAGTTGTGCAAGCTCAAAGACGCGTGTGGTATTCACTTCGTAACACCTAAACATCAACACATACATGTACACATCAAACAATGCCCAACATTGGGTCTTTAATCATAACTCGACCCTCTTTCGCGATATGACCAAGCTACCCTCGATCAATTTCCATGAAACTTCACCTAACACTTAGTTACATAACCCCTAAGGGGCACATAAGCTAAAAGACCCCAAAAGAAACCATTTCGAAAAACTCAAAAATTGAGTCAGTAGAAACGGCGGGTAATCCCGCGGGTTGGCTTACCCGCGGCCTTACCCGCGGGTACCCGCAGGCACCAAAACCAAGTCGCATGGTGCGACTGAAATCGGGGTTTCACCCCAAAACTCCTATTTCGATCCAAAACATACCAAAACATGTTTCTAAACCAGATAGGGTCGATAATTCGCGACTACAAGCAAGCGATACGACCCAAAACATCCCAATTATACACAAATCAAGATTCTAGACCATGATTTCCCACTATAACCTTACCTTACTATCTCAACCCATTTCTACCTCAACTCCAACATTAACTAAACATAAAACAACAATAAAGTTCATACCTTTGATGATTTTATTGACACAAACTCCAATTGCTCCTCAATCTCTTTCAATTTGGCCAAAGTGCTCAAACCCTAGCCCTCTCCCCTTCTCAAAGTCGTACTGAAAACTGGAAATAGGCTTTGAAAGCCTTAACTGCCCAAATAAACTCCCACTTCTAATATTTACACTCTAACCCCTCCACTCCTACATTTAACAAGTCACACCGTTAGTCATTAAATCATATACCGCTAATTAACCAAAAGGAGAAACGGGGTGTTACAGTATCGTCCTAATTAGAAACCTAAGTTTACCTTAGAACACAAAACAAGAAAAATACTCAAATTGCGATATTTAACACAATATTCGTTAATGCTACTTCATGAAATCCTATTGATTTGACACATACCAACCATCGAGTTTTGATGACAACTTGGATAAGTGGATTTTGTGTCAAAGATGGAAGAAATGTTGGCTAGAAGGAGTACAGTGTGTCAAAGTGTTAAGTGTATAGTAACACTAAAGGGTCATTGACCACTTGTTAGCAAAATGTGCGAGCATCTATATTATATAAAACACTATATACTTAATGAAAAGGTAGAAAAGGAGGAATGGCTAACGAGTGTTTTGGGTTTAAGAGTAGGTTGTTGGTGATTTATTGTCATCAACAATTTCAATATACTTGTGATTTAGGGGTCGTTTACTAAATGCTTACTCGATTAGTGCTCACTATCTCAATTCACCTTATCAGATGAACATAACAAGGATTGAGAATATTAGTCGGTAAAAGTGATGACAAAGACCAACGGTCTTACACCTAAGATTTCCATAAAGCATAGGACAAGGGGTTACGCGTGTCCTGAAATGGTAAGCATTTAGTTTGAGTTCATAGGAGCCTTCTCAACTTTCTATTTAGGAAATGTACTATTTATGAATTTTTACTCAAAAAGTTAAGTAGCTTTCTATTAAGAAAATGTGATGTTAAATGTTTATGACAAATAAATAACCTTTTATTATATTTATAAATTATTTTTGTAGTATAATTAACATTGTAGTCTTCAAAAAGGATACATGTTAGATATGATTATAAATTTTTATAAGATTTTGAGTTTTGATTCCCCGTTTTTATAAAAGAATTTGTTGGAGATGCTATTGACCTCTCAAAAGATTCGCAATCTATTCATATACGTTTAAATTAAAGTTTGTGACATTTCAAGATATATGTTCTTTTACACATTTTATCGGCTATGATATGTGTTTCTCGTGTATATATTATCTTTTATAAGAAATGTTCGATTTTACGTGACTCAAAAAGCATGCAATCACTTTTTTTAATTTTTTTTTGGAAAGCAAGCATTTCATCACCAACATACAACCAAACAATACAACCAATTATTCAAAATTTATGTATAACTAGTGTTCGGCACCGCGCGTTGCGCGGTGTTGATAAAGTTTTTATAAAATATTGTAGTTAAATGAGCTGATGATCAAATATCATATATGAAATCAATAAAGAATCGATATTAGACTTGATGTGAAATTGTCTCATCATCTTTAAGTGTTTATTTTGAGTTCTATTATGTATAATAAAGTAATAACTAATAAGTCTTATATCGTCATACATTATAATCAACTCAAATAATTAAAAAAAATCTTTAAAGCTATTGTTTATAACAATGAGATGTATAATGAATATTTTTTTTTGTCATAAATCATAATATATCGAGATTTATCCCAACATAAATCATGAAACTATTGTTTATAACAATGAGATTTATCCCAACATGATGTTCCCATAAAATATGTATATTCACCATGCAAGTAGAGTAGTGCTTCTTAATTTTGTATAATTGTAGGACATTTTGCAATTAATGTAATGTGTTTGTTTAATCTTGACTAAAACACTTATTCAAACCCCATTTCCCAACCTACAGTCGGTCGAAAAGTAACAATAATCTTCAGTATTGCAATCACTTTGACTATATGCAAGTTTAGTTAAGTTGTTAATGTTTTCGTGTTAGAGAATTTTCTCTTTGCTTGAGGTTGTTTTTCTTCATAACTTAGTTTCTCGTTTAAAAATGTTGAAAAAAAAATTATATCAATTCTAATTCAATTCTTTTACTTATTTTCATTTCAATTTAAATTAAAAAACAAAATTGAAATAACTATAAATTATTATTTGTAGTAAGTTATCGAGATGAAACTGAAAAAACTATATATTATTGATAGTAGCAAGTTTTTTCCCCTAATTTTATTTATTTGTTTATTTTAATTTATATATTATATAAATATATATACACACACGAACGAAAGTTTGGTTATGAACTCATGTTAAATGTGACATGTGTCGTTCTTTCGTCCGTCCTCACGTTCACAATGAAACGTAAATTTTTATTTGAACTCATCGTTACATGTGTTTCCATCTATTTCTTTTACATATTGGTGGTTGATTCTGATAACTTTAGTTTTTTATTGTAATTTTAAGTATATGTATAGTTTTCTATTAACTGTTTTTAACTGTATGTAATTACTTAATTAATGATATTAAATGTAATAAATATTTCACTTAATAAAGAATTGAATAATAATAATATTTTTAATTTTGTATATTGGTTCAACCTTTTAGTTTAATTGAAACTTAAATATTTAATTTATTGGGAAATGATACATATCAATATATATAGTGAAAATTAAAACTCGTATGGTTGGTCATTTAGAAATATATTTTTTAATAAGATATTAAATAATAATAGTATTTTAATTTTATATATTGGTTCAAACTTTATTTTAATTGAAATTTAGATATTTAATTTTATTGAAAAATAATACATATGAATGTATATGTTATAGTAAATTGATTAAAACTCGTGTAATTTGTCATTTTAAAATATATTCTTTTTCAAACGATATGTAAAAGCATGTTATGTAAATAGTATGACTAACGCTAATCATAAGATAATATTAATTTGATTAATCATCATCTTAAATTGTTTATTTAATTTATAATCTTTTTAATGTAAGAAATACACACATTTTAATTTATTCAAATGCATGTCAGGTAAATAGAAATATACTTATTGATCGTAATTTCACACACACACACACACACACATATATATATATATATATATATATATATAATTACTTTTAAATATTCATTTGAATCAAATTATTAGAATGATGGAAAATAAAGAAATTAAAAAAATTTAGGTACAAACCAAGAAGATGAATAGTTTAGTTAATTAAATATTTTGTTAATAACAACATCAAAAAGAACAAAATTTGATGTTAAAAAAATTGGGATTGAGATGTTTTGAAAATATCATCTCATTGATGGTGTTTTCTTAGGAAAAACAAAAACAAAATCAGAGACTACGAAAATATAAGAAAATGATAAAAAAAAACTCCAACAAAAGAAAGAGTAAATAAACCACTTGGTCATATTTTGGAGTTTGATTGTTGTCAGCAATTTTCCTTTCTAGAAAACTACATCAATATAACCAAAGAATTGAAAAAAAGACCTAAGTAAAACACTCATACAACAAAAATATTATGTGAAAAACACAAAAGAGAAAAAACAAAAATAACAATTGTAAATAAATTCCAAACAAAAACTCAACTTATAAACAATAATATATAACACACACAAATCAAAAACATTACTTGAATTTTGATGAAAGAAAAATGTTATAATATTAATATAAATATCAATTAGGAAGTACCAAGGAGAAAAACAAAGATAAAAATTGGAATAAGTTTCAAAAATAGAAAAAACAAAAAACTTTTATAATAACGATAGAAAATATACGCAAAGATGTATAAAAAGTTATATGGAAAATTTTTATATATACATATAAACAATATATAACTCAAGAAAATCATAAAAAATAACCTACCTGAAATTTTACGAAATGTGAGCTACAATGTTGATGGGAGATGAATTTTGTAAAATAGAAACAACAAACAAACATATCAACCCAATAGCATAACATTAAACTAAAGTTGTTCATCACATTTTGGTGGAGCATTAGGTTGTAGTTTATATATGATTATTTTGTAGGTTTTTTTAATTAATAAATAAGAAGATGAAGAGGTAAAATAAATGTTTTTAAGAAGTTACATAATTTAGAAGTTAAGGCTAATTAAATTGCAAGTTAAGGCTAATCAAAGTATAAGTAAAATTACCAAAGAACCCTTCTTAGAATTAAACATATAGTTTTCATATAAGGGTAGTATAGTCTTTAACTTATTTAATATTTAAAAAAAATCAAAACAATGAGAAAATTCCTATTAGCTAATACTCAATAGATAGGATGTCCACATCATTCTCCAACATCTTCTTTTTATATATATATAGATTAAATATTTTCACATATAAAATGTCAGCTATTTATAAAAAACTAAGCAGATATTGACGAACTATTTTAATTCGTTACTCAATGTCTTAATCCATGATATGCTCATCTATAAATAGAAATATTTTGGGTCCCCTTGGTATACAACTTTAGTTTAAATTTGACAACCAAAAATTAATTTAAGTTCTTGTCACAAAATAAAAATTCAAAATGTTATATTCTCAATGTTAAAATATTTATTTTGTATTTAAATTTGTTTATCATTTAAATTTATAAATTTAATGAGTTTTAAATTATATTAATATGATATTGATATTAAAGAAGGTAATAAAAAGTATAGAAAGAGTATTTAATAGGGAAATAAATAACCGACTAATAAGGTGGTGGCTTGAGGAGTTGAGGCCCATTACGTACCATACCATTTAACAAATTTCATCTGCCATCCCTCAACAATCCCATACCATATTTATTTCTCTTATTTCTCTCTATAATAAAATTATAAATAAACTTTCTTAATACTAATAGTACAAAAACAAACTATAGTTTGCAAACATTGGTTCCATGTATTGATAAATAAGTTTTTCATATGTATTTGATTCATAATATATATATATATATACATATATATATATATATATTTTTAATATGTTTGTAAAATAAAAAGTACAACTAACAATTTTCATATTATGCACCTAATACATATTTAGTGAACATACTGTGTTAAGTAATACATCAAATATTAGTCTTCGATTTAAAAAGATCATGTAAAAACTCATTTTCTATAGCCAATAGTGTGTAGCTCAGTTAGTAATGGATGAGCGGTAAGTTTGCAACAAAAACTCAATTTCTATCTCATAAGTAATAACTTTTATGAGTTTAATCATATGAGTAAAAAGTCATTTTCTATCTCATAGGGTGTGCCCAGAGTGGGAGCCCGCCCAACGGGAAAATGAGAGCGGGGTGGCGGGTCACCATTCAACAGCCCGTCAGCTTCAACATGCCGCGGGAAAGTGGAAACGACGTCCAACGGTCATTTTTTCAAAAAAAAAAAAGTTCAATTAAACCCAACATATATAACCTTAACTCATATTCTCTGATACTCTCTCATATTCTCTCATAAAAAAATGGATTATTCATCATCTTATTTGTCATCATCATCGAGGAGTTATCGGACAAAAAAGTTAACACACCTAAATACCTTACGAGAAATACGTAACCGGGAACACCAATTTACCCAACTTAGAAGACTATATGTAAATTTTAATTTATATGTAATATATATTGTTGTTTTTATTAGTTAATGGTTTAAAATTTATAATTATATATTTTAATATTTATTTGAATTACATAATGAAAAAATAAAATAAAATTGGAAGGGATGGAATGGTAACCACTATCGGGGTTTCGTAAGGGGGTAGAATAGTGGAAGAGAAAGAAAGAGAGAGGGGGTAGAGAAAGAATGGTGATCACTTCTTCCACCCCAAACAATCATTTTTGTAGGGATTTCGAGATTTGAAGATTTCATCCCTCTCTTATAAGGTTTTAAAGAATATGTTTGAACAAAAATCTCTGAAATCTCTGTTTCATAGAATTTATTGGAGATACGATAAAAGTTTATAACATGAATGAATTAAAGTTGTACCAAAAATAAAGGTATAATAATCACATATATTTAAAATTATGTGTCACTTTGGCATTTAGTTTACGGAAATGAAATGTCTAAACTATTTTGAATGAAACATATAAAAGCTCATAAACTATATTTAGCTAATATTTTACGTTTTATAATTGCAATAATTAATACCCATGTCGAAAAATGGATATATTTTTTTGTAGTTTTCTTATCTTTTGGCTACGTAAGCAATTTTAAGAAAACTATAAAACATGAAGTTTTCCTTTTTTAGCAAAAATATGTAATTTAATCATACTTTTAAAAAGATTGATTTAAAATATTCTATAAAAAACGTGTTATTATTTCTATTGGTTCTTATTACTTTCTTACTCATTTTATTTCATATCTTTTTTTACCTTAAAGTTTAAATCGCATTTACTTATTCACACGTACCTATCCATATTACTTATAAAAAGATATCGATAAAAAAAAACTCCCAAAAAAACATTATACTCTATTTTATTTTTGAACTTCTTTTTGTAATGTTGTGTGAGTTGTCCTTCTATACTAAAATCTTAAAATTCATCACAAAATAAGATTAATTTTTTAAAATGACGATATAAATAATTTAGTATAAATAAGTTAGAAAACATCATCATTTTGTTGAAAACCATAAATTACTATAATTAGAATAATAAAATCACAACACAAATTAGAATTTTTTTTTATTTATCTTATTTTGGATTAGATGTACGTATATATCATGTTTAACTGATACAAACTAGTTAATAAATCAATTGATAATTGATAAGCTAGATGTTGATCGATAAATCAAGAAATTAATAAGATATTTGATAAAAAAATGTTAATGAAAAATATAAAAGATTAAAGCAAGCATTTTTAAAAACTCATTTCACAATATAATTTAAAAAAAATCTTAATAATATAATTTGTTAATCAATAAAGTAAAATACTAAAAAAGATTACATAATATAATATGTCAATAAAAGAATTTCAATTGACTATGGTTGTGTTTGGCAAAATAAGATAGCTTATAAGTTAGTACATGTTTGGATCGACCATAAGCTAGTTTATTGAAACGCTAGTTGGATTAACATTTTAGAAGTTTTTTATATTTTTTCCAATTATACTGTTATTAATATTAACTATTTTTTTTTGAACGACAAGCAAACACACACACGTTCCCAGGATATCCAGGATCCAAAGCTACCCAACTGATCCTCGTCGACCACGACCCAACGCAATTAAAGAACCACTATGTGGCAGACCCATGATTTAGATACCACCATTCATCACATGCTCACCACAAGGTTCGAACCCAGATAGTCAGTAATACCACACTAACACCCCCTGTTACCTTACCACTAGCTAACATCTCTAATATATTAACTATTATACTCATAATCTAGGTTTTATCAAACATAGTATATTCAACATATAATTTATCAACTACCCATTAATTTATCAGCTAGTTTGCGAAACATAACCTAACTCATTTTATAATAACTTTTCTAAAACTGACCTATTTTTGAGAAAGAAAAAACCTCAAAACATAAACATAAATAGAAATCCCAATTACATAAACCACCACCATACCAACATAAAAATCCACCACTTTCAACATAAAAACGAAACCATCACAAACCATCATGCCTCCGCCCTCCGCCACCGTCACCACCACCGTCGCCACCGCATTCCTCCTCCTCGTAACCCTCTCTTCCGCCACCACGATCTCCCGCCCCTTCAAAACAATCTACGCATTCGGAGACTCCTTCACCGACACCGGAAACACCGGCAGCTCCGGCGCCCTCACCGGCCCCACCGCCTTCACCTACGTCTCCAACCTCCCCTACGGCACCACCTTCTTCCACCGCCCTACCAACCGCTACTCCGACGGCCGCCTCGTCATCGACTTCGTGGCCGAGTCCCTCTCCCTGCCCTACCTGCCGCCATACATCCACCGTAACGCCGCCGCACGCGGCGTCAACTACGCCGTGGCAGGATCCACCGCGATCCGCCACGGGTTCTTTGTCAAAAATAACCTTACTTTCGATATAACGCCTCAGTCGCTAAAGACTCAGCTTGGTTGGTTTAATGAGACGTTGGAGGGGCAAAAATGTAAAAGTGCCAAGTCGACGCCGAAGAGTGCACGGCGGTGTTTCGGGATGCGTTGGTGTGGGTGGGTGAGATCGGAGTTAATGACTATGCGTACTCCCTTGGATCACCGGTCACCGGAGAAACCATTCGACTGCATGCTATTCGCAGTGTAACAAGGTTTTTGGAGGTAACTTTTTATTATTTATTTTTTAATTAAGCTTTAGAGTAAACGGGGTGGTTACTTTAATCATATCGTTATGTCAGCTTTTCACTTACCACTCAACATATCACTCGGATACCACTCAGATACATAGTGATCACATCCCTATCATACCAAATAGTAAAGACCACATCCTCAATTACTCACGATATGGTAGAGTGGTACCATACACCCGCCACTTAAGTGGTACCACCTTCTACCACACCAAGTCCGTTCACTCTAAGAGTAAGTTGTTACGTTGGTCCATGTGGTTACTTGTTTTTGTTCCTCATAGAGTTTTATTGCAAGAAAATCGTTTTTATATGTAAAAATGCTTGGTTTTGGTTTTTTCCATCTTTCAAAGATATAATCCACCCGTTAAGTTATTGATGTGGCATATGCTAATAGTCAAAAGGTCTTAAATGTGAAGTCTAATTTTATATCTTAAAAATAATAGGTGGATGATGGATGTCTTAGAGCATCTCTAACGACTTTTCTAGATTTTTTTCTAAAAAGGGATTCAAATGTCAGAATCTATAAAAATATTTATATTTAGCTCCAACATATTCTGAGATTTTCACATTTATTATATTATTAAGATATTCTATAAATTTATCATCCTATATATAAAATGATAATGATGCAATTGTCATTGGTGGAATTAAATAAAAAAGTAATTTCTCACTCTATACATCTAATTTTAGAGAATTCTTCAACTATTTTAAAGAACCTTTTACAATTGTAGCAATTTAAAGAACAAAAGTCCTATTTTTTCTGTTCTAAAAAAGTTGTTAAAGATGATCTTAGACATTTTCTTAAGAAATAGACAAATAATCTTAAGTTAATAAACCTTTTAATTTTCAAGCTTAAAGATAATAAAAGTACATTTTTTTTTGAAAAACAAAGAGCATCGGATCAAAACCAAATATTTTTACGTCTCATGGAGGTTTCATATTTGCAAGGACAAACACCAATAAAAATATAATACCTGGGGGACCAATCTAAATTTAATTCGATGTATTTATTATTCAGTTAAAAAAAAACGAGACAGAAATAATGATAATGACATTGTTCATGGGATTTTGAATTTTTGATGATTTTAAATTGACTTGAATGTAATTTCAGATATTTAATAAATTTAATGTCCATTAAATTTAATAAAAGCAGTTTAATGTCCATTTTCCTTTTGTTTTCTATTAAATAAATCTAAATTTCATAAACGTATTTTCTTTAGTTCAGCTATGTGTTTAGGTGGTGTTTGTTTACTTCTTAACGGTTCCATTAAGCGGCAATCTCTGAATCGTTAAGAGCGGAATCCTGTTTGGCAAAAAAAATGGACTGCCTCTTAATGGTTTCAAAATCCTCTGAATGGTTTAGTATCATGGACGTCTCTTAACCATTCAGAGTCCTGATTTTATGCTCAACAATTACCATACCACCATATTTCATTTTGCACCATATTATAAGAGTCTCTTAATTATTCCGACCATTTAACCATTCAGCACCAAACCATTTAGCAACTGCCAAACAACCCCTTAATCTTTTTATAGAATTAATTGTATATATAATTATAATAAAAAATTGAATTAATGAATGATGACATGTTAATAAGTAAGTTTAATTAAAATACAATTAATAATTAGATAGACCTATTATTTGCCTGTATAGGTCGGTTTAAGAAAAAAAAATATGATAAAAATTATTTATAATGGAAATACATGTTATAGTGGTATCCATAATAAATATAAATGATATTTGTGATTACAAATTTACAATGTATGATATTCATAATTATTTAAAGAATGAGGGAGGTTCATACAAGAACAACCTCATTTGTAGAAATAAAAGAATGCATTTTGAGCCACATGTTATGTGGGACCCATCAATAAATAAATCATATATGATTTAGTGGTGGGACCCACGTGAATCATATATAATTTTTTATTATGTGGGACCCACATCACATCTGATCCAGAATTATTCCTTTGTTCTTGCAAATTAACTTTGTTCTTGTTTGAACCTTTCTCTTTAAAAAATATTCATAAATATTTATACTAAAATAGTTGATTTTAAGGTTATCAAGTTGTCCTTGTTTTTATTTAATGGGATATATATAATCATGACAAGTTTAGAGTGTTTATTTATCATAATTTTACGATATGTTTATATAGAAAGGTTAAATATCTATAAGACTATAACCTATTAAAAATATTGTTTTTCAGACATTGCTCGACAAAGGTGCAAAATATGTTGTAATCCAAGGCCTTCCCACCACCGGTTGCCTAACCCTCGCCATGTATTTGGCACCCGAGTCCGATCGTGATGACATTGGCTGCGTCGCAAGTGCCAACAACCAAAGTTACATCCATAATGTCGTCCTCCAAAGAAAGATTCAAAACCTTCGTAGAAAATACCCTAAAGCCGTTATTGTCTACCTTGACTATTGGAACGCGTATCGTTCCATCATCAAGAACGCACCCAAGCTTGGGTTCCGCGAACTTTACAAGGCGTGTTGTGGGTCCGGTGGTGGACCCTACAACTTCGACTTCACCGGCACTTGTGGGTCCAAGTCTGCAAGCTCGTCGTGTCAAAACCCTTCCCAATACATCAACTGGGATGGGGTTCACCTTACTGAGGCGATGTATAAAGCAGTTTCCGAGCTGTTTCTCAAGGGGGCTTTCGCTCATCCATCATTCGAGTACCTCTTGAGGAGCAAACAAAACTATGCATGATAGGTCGATGATAACGACCCTTGACTCCTTTTGTAGTTTATGTTCGTTTATATCATTTTCCGTTATCGTACATTCTTCAATTTTTCGAGCATTTTTGTTTATACTAACGTCATATAAATAAGACCCACAAAACGATGACAATACAAAAATGTGTAGTCCCTTTTTATTGTGACATTAGACATAAATCAAATAGGACCAAAGTGAAACAAAAATGTAATTTTTTTTTTCTTTTTCTACTAACATAAATAAGTCAAACAAAAAAAAGAATGATAGGACAAATAGATAAATTACTAAACAACCCATATCAAAGTAAAAACTCTAGAGCATCCTTAATTCTTTTATTTGCATACTGACTCTCGCTCGTCCAATCACGTTTGTCCCATATGCGTACCAAACACATTCTATATCATAGGATCTAACAGAAACGTTTACTCGTGCATTCATGCTTAACCCCACTAAACAAGTGTAATTTGATTCTTGAAAAAGAGCCATAAAGCGTAGAAGCTTCTCATACAGTTTCTCTAAAAATAAAAAACCAAGAGTTTAAAATTTACAAAAAATTACACTCAACCGTGATTATATATTAATATATTCAATACATCTAATACCCTAAAATACTATCAATCAAACTTTTCATAAAATGATAATTTTTAATGATCACTATACAAACAATGAGCAAAAGAAATTCCGAGTATTCTTCTACATACCAAGAAGCCATCATCAATATATTTTCTTCATGTATAAAATTGCCACACTTTTCCATGATTCATAAAGTTTCAATATTTTATAAAAACAATTGCATATGCTAATAATACACTCTATAGAAGAGTTTAAATCACCTTCAAAAACATCTTGCAAGGTTCATCAAGCATCAAAGATTTCTTGAAAAATCCTAATCTTTGAAACGTTTTCATGGATCAATCACCCCGAATGCAAGCGAAATCAACTCGTTTGACAAAAGAAAACCATCCGGATCACTTAACCGAATAAACCCAATTTCGTTTTCCAACTTTTCGTCATCTAAAACCAACAAACCAAACTCATCTTCCGTTATCTCTCTTCTTTGATGATCCAAAAATGCCACGTGCCCACTTTTCATATAAGGCTCGTAAACCTTACACAACTCGACGGCAACCGAACTCCCAAAATCTTCTCGGAAAATCTTCAAGTCCAACCCTTTTGAAGTTCTTAAAGAAAGCATGATAACATCCATAGCCATTTCCACCTCATCAATATCATCATCTTCTTGGAAATCAACCAATCCACCCTCCAAATCATTCACATAATTAGTGTAATCTTTCAACTTCTTTGGTCTTGAAAATCTTGTTCCATTGATATAACTAGCGGAACCGAGGCCAAAAGCGTAGAAAGGTTTGTTGATCCAATACGTGTAATTGTGTTTGCATTCAAAGCCGTCTTTGCTGTAGCTACTGACTTCATAATGGTTGTAATTAGCCTCCGCGAGCTTTCTTGAAGCCATTCGGTAAAACTTTGCGGATTGGGTATCGGAAGGAAGTGGAAACTCACCTGGTGTGTACCTGTAAATCCGTCGCATACATATTGTTATTTTTATAACAAACCCATTTGGGAAAAGACCTTAGTTGTTGGTTTGTGAAATAAATCAACTGTTTAAACCGACTATGTAAACCATGGACCAATGAAATTAAATGCGTGTTTCAACTAAGATAATCTATATAATATGTATCGATAAAATGAGTAAGCATGCATATAAACATTTTTATGACTACCTAAAAGAAACCTGGTATATCCCACTCAAAAGCAGAGCTTGAAGGTGGGATGTAAGCAGACTTATCCTCCACTCTAAAAAGTAGAGTGGTAGTTTCCGTGAAGACCCAACTTATGCAAAAGCATTAGTGAAAATGTAACGCGAACCACTTGTAGATAGAAGGTCCACTGGGGATTATCTTGGGCCTCTTCCATATGTTGCCAGTTTGAGTCCATGGGATAGTCGAGGTGCGCACAAGCTGACTCAATTACCCACGGTTACCCCCCAAAAAAAACCAAATGCTTGTAATTTATCACAAGATTGTTGTCTTGTCCTTTTAGTCATTTTCCTTACAACCTCATATGAGAACTTTTGTATTCATGAGGCTGCTATTAAGTTTTTGATGAATAAACTCTACACATATATTCAACAAAAACAACATAAAGAAGCTAAATATTGGATACGGTTTATAGAATCATATTAGCACATTTCATTTTACCGATGCAAGGTTGATCTCCCGAAATACGTTGGTAAAATGAGATAGGCCATGATTTGCTAGTGATCATGAATTCATGATCGTATCATTTGCTTCATGGATCGATCAAATCTAAAGATTCAAATCATGCATCATACCAAATCATTTTGACAATGATGGCAAAGACTAAACTCTAAAGACAACCATATGATCTTGATACTACTACAACTACACAGGCAACAAAATGAATATCAACAATCACTAAGATTAAAGGGTTTCTTTGGTTGACTTTTATTAAGTTATGTATATATAAAGTTGTCTGTATGGATTAATCCATTGATATGCTTGAGAATGTTTTTGTTTGGGGGGCGTTTTCATATACGAAAGAAGCCTGTTTTATTGAACGGGAGAGGCAGGTCTGTAAAAAAAACTTGGTTTTCTGTGTAAAGCTCCTTTCTATAAGCTTACTGAATAAGCCACTTTCTATGTCAATTAAGCCACTACCAAGCAGTTATAGCTGGCTTACCAAATAAGCTTTGAGTCTCATCTCTTTGGTTGGTTTTCCAGTAAATCCTGTGTGGATAAAGTTGTTTATATGGATTAAGCTGTGAGTCTCATCTCTTTGGTAGGTTTTCCGGTAAGTCCTATGTAGATAAAGTTGTTTATGTGGATTAACCTGTTGGTCTAGCTTGTGAATGTTTTTGTTTGAGGGTTTTCTCATAAACGGAAAAAGCCTGTTTTTAATTGGGAGAGGCAGGTTTGGATAAAAAACTTGGTTTTCTTCATAGAGCTCCATTCTATGAATAAGCCACTTTCTATATCATTAAGCCACTACCAAACAAACAATCATGTATAGCTAACCAAATAAGTTGCAAAGTCGCATCAAACTCATTAAGCTAATAACAAAACACAGACCCATTATAACAAAACTTACAGTGATCCAAATTTGGTGTCCTTTTCAACTTGCAAGTCGTAAACTGATACATGAGTCGGTTTTGCTTCAACTGTAAGCCTTAAACTCTCTTCCCACATTTCTTGAGTTTGGTTCGGGAGAGAAGAAATGAGATCCATGCTCCAATTCTCAACCCCACATGAACCAACAATCTCAATTGCCTCATGAACCTCTTCGACACCATGAGCTCTCCCGCAAACCTTCAACAACTCTTCTTGAAACGCTTGGACTCCTAACGACACCCGGTTCACACCCAACCCCATCAACTCTCCAAGTTTCTTGGCATCAAATGTTCCAGGGTCCATCTCCATTGATACCTCGGCATCCAAACACAACCCGAATTTCGACCTCAACGTATCAAGAACCTTCGCAACGAGCCTCGGTGGCACCAATGAAGGCGTGCCACCGCCAAAGAAGACGGTTTCGAGAGGCGGGTGTTGGTCGACATGTGTTCGGGTTGCTTCGATCTCACGGATAAGGAGGTGGATGTAATTTGAGATTCGTGGGTCTTCGTCTGCTGTTTGTGTGGAAGAGGAGCCCAAGGCGAGTATGGGGAAGTCGCAGTAATGGCAGCGTTTGCGGCAAAATGGGAGGTGGACGTAAGCTGAAGATGGAGGGAGTTTGTAAGAGGGGGTTTTGAGTGAGGCATTTTGTCGAACAGTTGGTGGGCTTTCTGATATTGCGTTGGAAAAAGGGGCGATTTTTATGGGGAATAAAGTTTGGGGTTTGGTTTTGGATTGGAGGGTTGATATCATGGGAGCAATGGTTGATTTCAGCATGGTTGGCTTTAGATTTTTTAAGCAATGAATAAAAAGGAAATTCTTTTATACCCAATCTCAACTTGAGTGCATGTTTGTGTTTGTGTTTGTGTTTGTGTTTGTGTTTGTGTGGGTATAATAAAAGCATCTCAAATGCTAATTTTTTTTTTAAATAGAGTAAAAAAATTGTTCCTATTAGTTAGAATATTAAAATCATTTCTGTCATAGATTTTTATTTTCAATTAATTCTATTTGTTGTTGAAGCATTAAAACAATCATTTATCTCTTCATTTAGAGATTTCTCTAAATTTAGAGATTTTTACAATTTCTCTACTCGTTTTTTATTTTAGCATAGAGTATAAGCATAGCTATTGGAGCAACAAATATGTTAAAATCTTCATTTTTCTCTATTTTAGCATAATTGTTATAGATACTCTAAATACAAGTATAATCAATTAAGTTTTTTCTTGAGAAACCATGTAACTAATTTTATACCGTGTGTATTTATTTATCAAAAAAACAAAACATTAGGAGTATTAATTGATAAATATATGGGAGGTGATCCCTACATAACAACCATCCATAACAATTATATGTTAATGGACCATTTTACCCTTTATTGGTTCACTTTTTAATAAACCGTTTCAATTTACCTTTACCTTCACTGCCCTCAATTCCCTTTACCTTCACTACCCCTCTCGTGATGTAAGACATAGCGTCGCCGGCAACCTTTCGTCGGAGAAACAATAACAGCAAGTGACCATCGCCGGCCACCACCAATCTCCGCCCATGGCCTACGTCTACTCCGATGAGTCCACGACGGAGAGTTCCACATGGCAAGCGACCTCCGATTTCACTCTTTACGTCGGTGATCCGTTTTCTGATCTAAAAAACCCTAACTCAAATTAGGTGCGAGCCGTCGCGGCGTCAGATCATCTGATACCGTTGGAGGAGAATGAGTTGAAGCCTCCAAAGGTGGAGAAAGCGTCGCCGTCAACGAGCTCACCGGAAAGGATTTTGACAAACCCTTGCTGAAAAAGCCATGGATCCTGTGGTCTACCTCCGTGACTCGTTTTCCTTCGCCGCCATCCACGGAGATCCAACGGAGAGAGTATGGTTTTAACTTAGCCGACGATCTCCACCGTCAAGCGACGCACCACCGCCTTACCACCTTCGACGTGACCTCGCCATAGGAGTTCACTTTCACCTACAAAGCTCTCAACGACGCTTGTCCGTACTCCAAATTTTCTCACGGAGTAGGCGTAGGCCATGGCCAGGGTGGTGGCTGGCGGTGGTCACTTCCTGTTGTGTTTCTCCGGTGAAAAGTTGTCGGCGACAATGTGTCTTACATCACGAGAGGAGTAGTGAAGGTAAAGGGAAATTGACACAGTTATTAAAAAGTGAACTAAGAAAGGGAAAAATGATTCATTAACATATAATTGTTGTGGATGGTTAAAAAACATTGTGTATGGATCATTCAATGTAAATTTCAACAATAAATAGACGAAAAACCTATGAAAGCTCTAACGAGGTACTGATGTTTTGTACATCATTCAATGGATTCCGCAAGTTGATTTGTTTTTGGAGTAAAAAAAGGTGTATCTATAAAATTTTAAAAGGTGATCCAAGATATTAAAAAGTATAAGAAATATCAGCCAAAAAATCTTCAAAAATCACTAAAAACGATGGAATTTACGGATTCTTCACCTTAAAGACGGATCCACTACTAATCAACATACACTAAAAATTAAAAAAATTAGTTATTTGGCTCTAAATATATTTATTTGAACCAATTACCAATTCTATTATTTTATATGTGAAATTTACGATTTGTCAATTCTTAGAATCTTAGGGGGTTAAGACGACAACGTCTTAGAAGTTCAGGGACCTGTCATGAGCACACATGAGAAGTGTTCTCAAAACAAATAAATGGAAACTCCGGGAAGCAAAGGCGCTGTTTAGCACGACGGAGCAGCCATGGACGGCGGCGAAGAAACAGAGAAGAAAAACGGAAGAGAAGAGAGCACTAACACTGAAGTACTCGATACGGTCGGCAAAGTCATCGCCACGATCAAAGAAGCCAAAAACGTAGACCAAGTCGTTTGCGCTCTCCACTCTCTCGCCCTCCGCCTCTTTTCTCTCGATTCCCGCGCTTTTGCAGGTTGTTTATATAATTCTTTACTTTCACAGTTTGATCATCTGATTGATACTATCAAGTAACTACGACTTTGATCTCGAGAGTTATTGGAACATGGAAGAAAATTATGTGCTTTGGTTTTGATTAGGTTTAATGATCCTAATACCTATTTGATGCTAATTAGGGATTTGATGCTAATTGTTATAGATGATCAAGGGTTACTGACTGCTTCATTTTTTTTATTGTGTTTGTAGGTAGCATTGACAAACAGTATAGAGATGAGGTTTGTGATCTTTTGCTTATTTGAAGCTTATTTTGATATTTCTTAGTTATTGCTCCCTGGTTCCTTGAATCCTAACAAATTAGTTCTCCTAGCTCATAATTGAAGTGAATTTTAATTTGATAGAAATGGAAGTTGCTTTATCCAAGAGAAGTGGTTTCCAAATGGATACATTTCTGCTATTTGACATGGAACCAATTTATATGGTTTCTGTACATGTCTTGAAAGGAAGTACTTTAGAATAAAAGTGGATGGACTGTTTGCTTGTTATTATTGGGAGAGTAACTTCTGTCATTCGTTAGGGTCCCTCTTTTTGCTCTTTTTTGTTTTTTTATATATATGGATCGTCTTTGTGGTTTGTATATAGGTTATTGGAGCAGAAGTTCCTTCGGAACACAAAAGAGATAGCTGGTGGCAGGTGTTTTATCGAAGTACCGCATTTCCAACAATGGCTAGAGTGTTATTGTTTGGTAATCACTAAATCTCGTATCTCCTTTCTGCAGCACACCAGTGATCTATATCTATGAAGAAAGCTTTCGCCTGTGTCGTATATATTTTGTAGAATTTTGCAATTTGTTCACCAAAGTAAACCACGTATTTGTATTGAGATTGTATATTTCAGGTTGTTAATATTAGGTGTTGTGATATGCAGATGTTGCTTTGGATTGGCTAATCTGCTTCCCCATTTCTGCAAAGAAACATGTGTATGATGTATTCTTTTTAAGGGGCTGTATCTCTGAGGTTGTACAAACTTTAGTTCCTTATTTACAACATTACTCAAATGGCCGACTTGAAACAAGCGTCTGCTCAAATGCGGAGAGGTATTGCCAATGTTTGTATGTCATTTGGTTATAGCAATAACATTAGGTATATTTAGACATTTACTCTCCTACATGTGAATGATTGTGCATGGCTAAAAGCTATGAGTTATCGTTTCTTTTCTTTCTTTATTTCCTGTGTTCCAGGAGCATATAGAATTGGTCCGATATCAATGTGCTTTTCTGTAGGAATAGGTCATTGGTATAGTCATCACAACTCACAAGTGTGCTTTTTAATCTGCATAATGTGTATTTATGTCATTCTGAATTCTGATAGCTTGGTTCAGTGTAAAAAATCCAGATACTACCGGTTTTGAACCTTTACACCCAGAGGTCTGTAGCATGAGAGATTAGACGATCATACTAAGAGCAGACAGATAACACATGACAATGCCCATCTTTTGTGATTAGAGATTAGATTTTTAGATCTAACCTCTGTACTTATGACAGATTACTGGCACTATGCTTGCTTGAAAATGATGGGGTGCTACAGTTGGCTAGAGAATTTTCTCAACAATCCGAAGACATGAATCTTGAGCAGCACATGTCTGCAATATCTAAAGTGGCACAGCTTGTTACATCTGTCCCTGACAAAGCACGATTAGGATCTTCTGCATTACTTTCATCACAGTATCCTTAATATGTATGAGCAGCAAAAAAGATGACCTTTTTAATATATTATTATGTATCTATTGTGTGGTTCAAACCCTGTGTGAAATTTACATATTCCCCCATTCTATCTGGATCGTAATTCATTTCATTCCAAACATGTTGGGTTTTGTTTTATCTTGACGGGATGTGTCAGCTTATACGTCAAAAGGATTACAATTCAACTCATTCAGGGAGCAGAAGAATGGGAGAAGAAGTGTTATGATGAATCAACTAACTTCAGTAGAAGTGATTTGGATGGTTCTATTCTATTTATTGGGGATGCATTCGCTCGTATTTGTAGGCGAGGATCTGCAGGTATGGTATGACATCTCAAGCACAACAATTTTTAAGTGACATGCACTAATTCAATTAAGGGGAATAAATGGGTTGGATTATGAAAAGGTCTTGAAGTATCTGATAGTTTTATCTGTATCTAACTGATTTACATTTCATGTCCATGTATTACGTGTTGATATAATCTGAATTTTCAGATATTATCTATATGCAACAACAAAGACTGATAAAAAACAGTAAAATATTCTACCTTTTTATTTTCTGAAAAAGTTGAGCAAGATGTGGAAACAGGAACATGATCTAATAATCAACAACTTTTAGTTGACAAGCATAATACATTGCAGGCCTAGACACGACTTCTCCAACTCGTACAACCAATCTATTTTTTTATTTTATTAAAGTATTGCTCTAGAAATAGTTTATGGAACACCATTTGAGGAAGTTTTTTTCTTTCCTAACATGCATTTATGCTTTATTACAGTTAATGGCATTCGGTTTGGTATATCGGTTAAGTTCCTAGTTCTTCATTAAGTTCACATGTCTTAATGGTTGTATGACATCACAATGCTGCAGTATTGGACACTTTATTTGGACTTTCTCTGAAAGAGCTTCTTTGAATCAGTTAAGAAAAATGACCATAATTGGTCAGAAGGCGTGTCTCTTAAGCTAAAGTTATCTATTTTTATTATTTTTATTCTTTTTGCCGTATTGCTGTGTTGCTGTATTGCTTTACACAAGGGGTAGAAGAACGCGGTACCTTAGCACAAATGTATCTTCTCAAAATTCCTACAAGAGGGTTTGGGTTTGTCAATTTCTTACAATTACAAGTTGAGCATTAAAGATCATTCCTTGTGAGTTTCTGTGTGTACAACATGGTATAGATATAATTACGGATAGTGCTGGTGTAATAACTGAAACATAATAACACATGCAACAATAAGATAAGGACTTCTCATTGCATGCAGATCTGCTGTTAAGTGAAGTGATCCCACAAATTGTTACCCAAGTTCGAAGTGTCTTGGAGCCAGGGAGTGATTTGACTGTTTCTGAAGCTTTTAAATCAAAGCCAGGTTTGCACTATTGGTCAAAAATAATGGAGGCAATCAAAGATTCATATGCTGTAGAAAGAATATCTGAGCAGCTTTTGCTAAAGCTAGCAACTCAAAACATTAATGATATCGAAGGTTACTGGATTCTTTGGTTGTTGTTCCACCAGATTTATGAGCGGCAAGCATCCATCAGGTATGATATAGCCCTTAGAATGTTTGATTTTCTCCATGTACGACTTTATGTGTCCAGTAATATGAGAGTATGATGCAATTGTACGAGATTTGGGACTTGGTAGTGTTTGGTTTGCAGAATGTTTTGGGTGGAATGGAATCCGTCAAAGGAATTTGGCTTTGAAGGAATTGGAATGGAATGTTGTCAGGGTTAACCAACCGTTTGGTTAACATAATTGTAATGAAATTTATTAAAGGAATTGGAATCTATCTGTTTGGTTCACAGAGCGTAACTTTGGAATTGGAATGGAATTTTGGTAAATGACCAAAATACCCTTTTGCAATGAAATTTTGGTCGTTAAATACTTAATTTTATTTTAACTAAAAATACTTAAATAAATAACTATTAAATACTGTAATATTATAGTAATTAAGGGTTATATCTGGTATTAGGAGGATGAATTTCATTCCATCAGAATACCTACTAGTTGCTAACGAATGTCAAATTCATTCTTTTGTGAATTTGATGGAATTTAGAGATTCCTTTTGTGAAACGAACCAAACGAAAAGAATGGATTTTGGTCAATGGAATTTAACATTCCAATTCCATCAGATTCCTCCAGAATCCATGAACCAAACGCCGCTTATAGTTGTTCACAATGGGATGAAAAAGCATTACTAAATTTCCAAGATTGTGGGAATGTTTTTTAAAATAGTAGATATTGATCTCATATTCCAAGCTAATTTAAAGAAAGTTACAGGTCCATGTTTACGGAAAGGTTTTTACTCTGGAAAGCGTTCCCCATATGTTGTCTGAAATGGATCCTTCAGTTTTCGGTTCTTCAATGCCCTCCTGATACTGCATTCGAAGTCAAAAGTCAAAATCGTCGCAATATATTGGATACCACACAGCGTCTTCTTGCAGTATGGTCCAAGAGAGAGTTTGTCCAGTCAGCACCAGTAGAGCAACAGGCTTGTATCCTTTTATCTAGTATTAATAAAAAAAATTGGAAGGCTGTCCTGACCTAAATTGATCCCTGCAAATTACAACGGTAAGACATCAGCCTCTAATAACTCAGTGGTTAACCAAAGGAGTGTTAGCCTAGTGGTAAGGCTTGGGCACTACATAGTGGTGAACCCGAGTTCGAGCCCTGGGGATGCATTTTGGAGGTACGGGGGGTTCGACCCCGGGCTGCATGCTTTAGCAGTCGGGCTTCGGCCCAAAATTGCCGAGGATTAATCTGGGCCCAATGTGGTCTGGGATACCTCTTCCAAAAAAAAAAAAAACCTCAGTGGCTACAAATGTTGTGGACGCCTAGAATAGAACCCTGGGCGGATTGGATATTTCACCACATCCCCCTGAGCCAACCACTACGCTGCAACTCTTGTGGTTTAGTATTAATAAATTTCTGACTTGATTGCCTTATTTTTCTGTAGTAAGGTTTATGCTTACGCTTAATCTTTTAGTTTGATTCCTTAATTTGAGATTCAGATTTAACTGCAGCAGTTGGTCTTTCCTTAGAAAAGCTAAAAAAGAAGATTTAGACGCTTCAAAGGATGCAATGCACTTGATTCTTCAAGGGGTTAGCTGTATATCTCGTTCCTTCTACCCGTAGATTATAATGTTGTAGGAGCAGGTTCAAATGAGAACCGAAACGTTTTCAGAACTTGGGAACCAACTATTCATTTTTGTTCATTATGAATGTAATGATAGATATTCATGATAAAAATGCATGCTGCTCATGATGAAAATGCATGATATATTCATGATTATTCATCATGAAAGATGCATAAAATAGTTGCTTCTCAATTCTTAGTTTCTCAATGTGTTTATGGTTTTCATTAGGGCTGTAAATGAACCGAGCGAACTCGAACGGAGGCTTGTTCGTATTCATTCATTTAGCTTAACCGAACAAACAAACACGAAAGGTAAACAAACGAATTTTTTCTGTGTTCATGTTCATTCGGTAAGAAAATGTGGTCGTTCGTGTTCGTTGATGTTCGTTCATTAAGGGCTAAAAGAATATAAACGAACAAACATAAATGAACATAAACGAACAAACCCAAATGAACAAAAAATAACCACCATACTCATCATTTTCCTCGTAAAAAATAACATAACAAAATGGAAAATCGGGTTAACTTAAACGAACAAAAAAATGTGTTCATGTTTGTTCATTTGTTAAATAAACGTTCATCAACGAACTTCCGGCCTAACAGTCCACGAACAATTCATTGAACGTTCGGTTCGTTTACAGACCAAGTTTTCATTTGAACTTCCCCTAATACTATATCGATGGATTTCTACTTCGTGTTCATTTCAACCTTCTATTTGTTGATGATGTCAGGTAGACTCGAGAGCCCTTCTGATTTAGTTCGCAGGATGGCTAACAGTGTTGCTCTAGTCTTTTCGAAAGTGATTGACCCAAGTAACCCTCTGTATCTTGATGATAGCTGCAGAGAGGAGACTATTGACTGGGAGTTCACGACAACCAATACTGACATGGTGGCATCAGCAAAAATATCAGATGGCAAAGAAACGGAGATAAACCAAGATACGGGCCGTAGTACATCCGTATCAGAAAAGGCTCATAAAGACACAAACAATAAGAATAAGGCGTTGATGGAATTAACCTTAATGGATCCAGATGAGGTTATCGATCCTGCAACATTGAACAACGAAGCTGATTCGGATGGAGATACCGACAATGACGATGATTCTGAGAATTCTGAAACCTCCAGCGAATCCTCTCTACAACCGTATGATTTATCAGATGATGATACTGACTTGAAAAAGAACTTTGCGCAGTTGATTGATGTTGTTGGAGCACTAAGGAAGTCTGATGATGCAGATGGTGTAAGCCATTTCTGTTTTCTTAACAATCTCTTGTTGTTGGGTCCTTCAGTTAAATGACCTTCTGACATTCTTTTGCAATCCATGACGTATTGACAAGTTTGAGAATGTCACTGCTTAGCAAAAGAATAGCTATAAATCTGTCAGAGGGTCATTGTATTAAAAAGCACTTGTGAATAGGTCATTTAACTAAATAACCCCTTGTTTCAAAGTCATAGGTGGTGTTTATTTTTGAAAAAGAAAGCTCTTATTTGCCACTTATGTCTGATTTGGTCAGATATAAAGTAGAAATAAGATGTATTCTTGAATAAACACCACAGACTTCAGACTTCAGCACCTCGTGAAGTGAAATCAGACTTCATTTTATGTATTTCATTTTTGAGGGATAAAATCAGAAGTGAAATCAGACTTCAGCACCTCGTAAAAAACAAAGTCCACTGTAGACTTGTACTAGATGGTCTTTCGGCGCATTCATTTTATATATTTCATTTCAGAGAGATCAAACAGTTTTTATATAAACGTTCCATCTCACTTTCTTTTTGCAGGTTGAAAGAGCTCTTGACGTTGCTGAAAAACTTATCCGTGCAGCTCCGGATGAACTTTCGTTCGTAGCTGGTGATCTAGTCAGAACACTTGTTCAGGTCCGTTGCTCTGATTCAACTTTAGAAGGGGAAGAAGAATCAGCCGAAGAAAAGCGGCAAAAAGCACTAGTTGCCATGATCGTAAACTGCCCGTTAGGAAGTCTAGATCCAATAAATAAACTATTATACTCACCTAACGTAGACACCAGCCAGCGGATAATGATTCTCGACGTCATGACAGATGCTGCGCTGGAGCTCGCTCATGCTAGAACCAGTCGGCAAAAACAACCATCAAGAACCCAAATATGGACCACTGCCGAGACTAAACCATGGTTCTTGCCAAGTAGCATAGGACCCGCGGGCGCAAGCACGTGGAAGGAGATATCAGGAACCGAATCTCCGTTGAGCTTGACTCAGTCTTACGAGAGGGAGCTCCCGGTCAAACCGGGTCAGGACAGGAGAGGAAAGTCGAGGCGGTGGGGCCGCAAATCGACGAACGTGGTACAAGATAATCAGGTGGAATGGTCCCAGAATAAGTTCCCTCCATTTGCAGCTGCGTTTATGCTTCCAGCGATGCAGGGATTTGACAAGAAAAGACATGGCGTCGACTTTCTTGGCAGGGACTTTATCGTCCTTGGAAAACTTATCCACATGCTTGGTACTTGTATGAAATGTTCCGCCATGCATCCTGAAGCGTCGGTTTTGGCACTGCCGTTACTGGATATGTTGAGTTCCAGGTATTACAAATGCATCTGACATGGGTTAAATATGAAGCTTTTAGATGGTGTTCCATTGGATATTACTGCTATTTCACCACAACAAAATTTGCTTCGTAGGACGCCATATTATGTCTAAGACTCTAAGTGTTGTAATAGATTGCTTTATAGGACGTATAAACTTTATAACTAAAGTTTACCCCCTGTAGTTTCTTGACTGGGACCCATCAACCAAAAGAACGTATTATTAAACACTCCCAAAATCAACTAAAAGTACCGAAAAATTCCCTCTAAATCGACAAAATAACTTTAAAATCTCTTGAAATCAACCAAGAAGCTTTATAAATCCCTTGAAACGGTGGAGTTAGGCTAAAAATACATCGGACAACTTTACGAACATTTAATCTATCTTATAAGGTGCCCCCACTAGGAAAACCCTGGATCCGCCACTATATGTAAATGCGTTACAATAAGATGATAAGAGGCTTTTGGGCGTCCAAACACGTTTTGTAGGACAATTTTGAACTAAAGTTTCATATTAGTTTTTTTATATAACATAATTTGGAAAAGCGTCTTATATAAAGAAAGTGTCGTTTAAAAACAGGTGTTCATAAAATAACTAATGACACTTTATTTGAAAAGCGTTCTAAAAAACTTGTTGGTATACTCAAATACTCCCTAATATCCTGTTATAACACCTTTATATAGAAGTAAAGAAAGTATGTTTGTTTCAATATAACTTAAATCCTATAAAGCAGTCTCTTAGAACATTTAGACATCTTTGGCATCATCCTATAAAGCCGATTTTGTTTTAGTGATTCTACAGGAGATCCCAGGTGTTGGAAGGTTTTTTTTGTTTATTATAACTATGGGGCTTAATTGCAGGAACATAAGTCATCATGCAGAAGCATATGTTCGTAAAGCCGTCCTTTTTGCTGCATCATGCATATTGTTAGCTCTTAATCCTACTTTTGTAGCATCTGCACTGGTTGAAGGAAGTAATGAAATATCTAGAGGGTTGGAGTGGGTCCGCACATGGGCTCTCTCTGTAGCTGAATCAGACACCGATAAAGAATGTTACATGGTAAGGGGAAAACTATAAGCATAGTTGTTCAATCATATGAAATAAAATGGTTAGAAGTCACTGCACAAATTTTCAGCAAACCAAATGAAACAAGCCCAATATATCCCATGTGGAGGTGAACTGAGATGTACAGTTGTACACAACCGGCTTCTTGACAAACCATTAATTACCAATGCTTTACATGTTCTGATTTAATATGGCTTCTTTAATGTCGGTTTAAATTCTATTTTACATGTTATATTTCTTATTGGGTATTATTATATTGTCAGATGGCAATGGCTTGTCTTCAACTCCATTCCGAAATGGCCCTGCAAACATCCAGAGCATTGGAGTCATCAGATAGCATAATCCAAACAAGAGGCATAAGTCTTCCATCAAATCTGTCGAAAGGGACAATCAGAATCTCGCTCTAACAGATCAGAAAATACGCAATCAATGGCATATATTTTACCTGGTAATTTTCTTCATTATACTTCAGTCATATTTCAGTGCCTTGCAACATTTTTTTGGATTACAGTGTCAGAACGCCATCCAAATACATTAGTCATTTATGATCTTTCAACTTTTTCACACTATTGGTCGATGGCTAGTCTAGGAATGACCAAATACTTTTTCCTTAAAACCTGTTGATCTATCTCTCCTTGAAGTTTAAAGGTTGCATAATCTACTAGGGTAAAAATGAAGAGGAAAAAAGAAAAAAAAAAACCTTATAATAGTTACGAACTGATTGATAATTGCATTCTTGAATCAATATGCCAAATAAACCTCAACAACCAACATTTTGGATGGATGGATGGAGAAGTTCCCTGGGCTTGATGCCGTCTACCTGTATGTATGGTCATACTCTTGCACAAGCAGGGAGTCTTCATGGAAACAACTGCTCTACTCTTTTGGGTAGAGGTTAGGTGTGGACTGAAACAACCACTCAGCTCTTTTGGGTAGAGGCCAGGTGTTGTGAAACAACCGCTCTGCTCTTTTGGGTAGCGGTCTGGTGTTGACTAAAACAACCGCTCTGCTCTTTTTGGTAGAGAAAATAGATTCTACTCTCGAGTGGGATTTACAGGGTCGGTTTGGTTTTTAATTTGGTGGGCGCATGCTATATATACCACTTTTGCTATGCAAAGATGGACAAACATCACAAGAAATATACGGTGAATGCCATGAAATTAGAAATAATAGATGTACATACATCTTTGTCCTATAAAAATTAAAAATTGCAACCTTTAAGTTCTGTATTATAATTGAAGTTCTATACTCGCTTGAAATCTTAATGTAACCTTCAATAACGACAAAATGTGGGACTATTTGCGAACATGATCACAATGGGCAAATACGTAATTTTAACCTAAGCTTTTGCCAACAAAATGTACCAGCTTAATGGGGCAAATAAGTAATTCAGATATTGGTTCTTGCATGTAATCTTTATATACTCCTCTCATTTGGTGAGGTTTAAACGCTTGACCTCCTGGGAGGTTGAGTTCTACCAATAACTGTGGTACACTGGGCCAATCACCCTTTTTGGCTCACACTCTTGCTAAAGCGGGATATCCATGGAAATAGTCGATTTACCCTTTGTGGGCAAAGGACTGGTCTACATAGATCCCACTCCATGGACAGTAGAACTACTTTCTAGTGAGATATATTGTGTCAGCTTAGTTTGGTTATAAAACCTAATTACCACAAGATTTTTTTATCAGGCTCTTGGATAGGAACGCGCCTTAGAATCGTTGTCGACATGGTTCCGTCTTCTCTTGATGGCGTAACGACTCCGCATCTATTCGTTCTCATTACCCTTTGCTTTCGAAAATTGTTTTTAGCGGTGCCGAAATTTGCTGCCATCATTGTACATATGGAGTTGCATCATGCATGAAGTTCAAGGCTTAGAAGAGAAGGGGGTAATTTGCAACTATTTTTTGCATGTTTATTCAATGTTGTAGTCGACATTGGTGAGAAGTGTAGAATGGTGGATGCTTAAATTGAAAGACCATTAGAAATGTTTGGATCTAATGGATGTGTACCTGACTTGTATTTTTTTAATGGTTAGAGGTGATTTGCCAAATGTTTATCGAGTTATTGGGGTCATTACAAGAATCGAAAATCTTTTAAAATTAACGGAAATTAATGGTAATGATTTTGGCCTTTTGGGTTTGATTTTATGAAAACTAAAAGTTATAAAAATTGGATAAGTGAACTTGAGAAGCTATGAAAATATATATTTGAAAATTTGGGTCTCCCTTTGGGACACCATTTTAAGAGGATTGTAATATAACGTTAACCAAAAGGAATAAAATAAAATAAATAAATCACAAGCCTTTACGGCTTTGTTATTACTTAAGAGTGTTATAGATAGTAGATTATTGATGAAAATAAATTATTAAATTGTGTCAAATTAAGCTTAGTTATTTATAATTACGTGTTTGATAACTTCACAAATGTAGAAGGCTTGGGCTTGTTTGGATGGAGCCATCCAAAGTTCCAAACACATTTCTAGTAACCAAAAATGGCTTGGGCTATATAAGGCCCGGTGTAGGCTTTGCGGTTGAAAAATAGCTCCATCGTTTTCTTTGGGTTTTTACGGCTTGAGTTTTAAACGGCCTTGAAAAAGAAAGTCGACTTTGTTGGTCGAACATAGGTTTGGTCTACTAGGCCCCTTCTGGGCTTGACTTGGATTTCGGTTTTGCGCTTGGGTGTTCTTCTATCTCTCAATTCTTTTGTTGGAAATGATCCATTGTGTTGGTTAATGGAATTGAAAAAACTAATGTTAAAAGCTTAGGCAAAGTACTATGTAAGAAGTTGAGTTGAACATAAGAATTATGAGAATTGAATCTAAAGCATTAATCACTTTTAGGCTATGTTTGGCAAGCGTAGCTTATAAGCTAGCTGGTAGCTGATAAGCTAGCGGATAGCTGATAAGCTAGCTGTTGATTGATAAGCTTGCTAGTAGCTGATAAGCTAGCTGTTGAACAAATTATGTTTGGCAAAAACTAGCTTATGAGTATGTAAAATGACCAAAAAGGGTACCTTTGAATTTAATAATTAATATTAATAAGGGTATAATTGGAAAAAGCTACAATAAGCTTCTCATAAGCTACTCAAAGTAGCGTTTCAAAAAGCTAGCTTATAAGCTAGCTGATAAGCTAGCTTCCTGGTACATGTTTGGATGGACTAGCTTATAAGCTAGCTTATAAGCTAGCTTATGCTTGCCAAACCAAGCCTTAATCTCATATCCTTTCATGAATTGTATTTTATAAAGAAATTGATCTGGCATATCCTATCCTAATGCGTATCAACTTTTCATCCAATGGTATACAACCATTTCTAACGTATTTCGGCTATGTTTGGCAAGCGTAGCTTATAAGCTAGCTAGTAGCTGATAAGCTAGCGGATAGCTGATAAGCTAGCTGTTGATTGATAAGCTTGCTAGTAGCTGATAAGCTAGCTGTTGAACAAATTATGTTTGGCAAAAACTAGCTTATGAGTATGTAAAATGACCAAAAATGGTATATTTGAATTTAATAATTAATATTAATAAGGGTATAATTGGAAAAAGCTACAATAAGCTCCTCATAAGCTACTCAAAGTAGTGTTTCAAAAAGCTAGCTTCCTAATACATATTTGGATGGACTAGCTTGTAAGCTAGCTTATCAGCTAGCTTCTAAGCTAGCTTATCAGCTAGCTTATGCTTGCCAAACACAGCCTTCATGTTTACCTCCACTTCTCAATGGAACACGACCAAAAGGACTAAACCTGTACATTGACCTGTAAACAAGGGGCTGTTTTTGTAACATTAGTATAAACAAGAACAGAGTAATAAATTAAAAAAAGTCACTACAGCAAAAGAAACCCTCTGCTAAAACCCTCTCCAATGGCATCTTCTTCTTCTTCTTCAATTGCATCTCTCTCGAACTCTCTCTCCTCCCTCTCTATCTCTCCGCCACCGCAACCACCACCACCACCGCCATCCGCCGTCTCTCTCTCCTCCGCTACCTCAAAATCACCGCCACCGAAGATCCTAAAGATCAAACAACCTCTAATAACTCCAGTAATCCGTGAAGTCTCTCCTGATCTCCAATCGATTCTGTTCCCTTCGCTTGCGTTTTCAAACACTTTGTTCTTCAAATCGGCCTACAACGTTCAGGTGATCGTGAGTCCCGATGAACCTGAAGAGAGCTTGATCGGCCGGTTCCGTCGAGAGGTTTTCAGAGCGAATATCTTACAAGAGGCTAAACGCAGGAGGTATTTCGAGACGAATCAGGAGAAGCGGAAACGGAAGTTTCGTGATGCTGCTAGACGAAGAGCCAAAAGGTCGTCTCATTCATTCGTTTCTGATTTCATTGAATCTGTATAAAGCGTAGTTATATATTGAATTTGTTGATCTTATAGTGCTTACTTTGATACTGATTTGCCGTAATTCATGAACAGTATCATCTACAAGTGTATGTATAATCTGAGATAGTAGATTCTAAAATTTATTGTTTATTGTTAGAAATTTTTGTATGATTTAACATTGAGACCTTCATAATAGGATCTGCTATGTGCAGATGAATTAGAGTTTGAGTAAGCTGAAAAATGAAAAATGTGATTCAGAGATCATCATTCTACAATCATACAAGGCATGAATAATCATTCCGTAATTATAATTTTAAGTTTTTTCATTAGTAATTGGTAGAATGAGGATTTCTGAATTAAGTTTTTCATTTATCAGATGAAATTCAAACTCGAACTCGAAGTTATCTGCACACAGCGGGTTTGTGACATCTTATTTATCAAAGGATTCATGTGAAATCATGTGAAATGCTAAAATCTGTTATCTCAAACAATACAATTGTAGGAAACTGATAATCAAAGACACAATGTTTGTAGGTTTCAATTCTGTGAAAGCAAAGCAGTCTGCTCTTGTGACTGCCAAAAAAGAACAGAAAAAACTGGCTTCTTAACCGTCAAAATAAGTACAAGATAACTGGATATGAGAAATTGTGATCCAGTTGCGTATTAGACTCTATATGATCATGTTAATTTGGTAATCAAAATGGTCAGTTTGACTCTGATCAGTATGCACACGGACTTTAGGGAATTTGTCTTAAAGCTCTATGTTTCTTTTGTCTTATCTGTACAGGCGCCCGCGACCGGTGGTTAAAAAGGAGGAAATGCCAAAAAAGAAGGAGGTCGATGATGAACGTGACAACTGGGAACATATTGATGTTGAAGTCCCCTATTGTCGATGAGTGCCAACAGAGATTCTTTTTGCCAATTTATCAAGGGTTCGATCTTGCACCTTGAAAACTCTAATTCACTGATCTGCTCAAATTTGCAACCTATGTGCATTTTGACTGCTAATGATTTAGGTTCTGTTTTCTGAATGCATTTCTAGAAGTGATTCATGGACCTTGTGTCCTACTGGTCTCAACTAGTCCTCCCTTTTCTTTTTGGGTCTTGGTTCTAACTGGCTTGACCTCTGAAGCTTAGCGGAATTGGATGTAAGTGAATCATGTTTGACCATATGTTTGGTTGACAAGAAATAGAAGGAATCTCTATCTGGTTGATTCTCGTAATATAACTTTGGAAAAGAAATGAAGTAATGATAAACAACTAAGCTACCCTTGTATGACATTTTCGTGCTTTCATGTTTAAAATATTAATGATATATAAATATAAATATAAAATCAATAATAATATTAATTAGTGATTTAGTGTTGGGTGCTACGGTGGTATGTGGTGGTGTGTTAGTGGTAGTGGTAGCGGTGGGGATTGTATCCTTAAAAGGAATTCAAATTTAGACTCATGTGAAGGAATGATCAAATCCCACAACCACAAAACCCAATCCATTCATCCGGTGAACCAATCAGACAAGGGAATTTGTCATTCCAATTCCAATAGAATTTGCAAACATAACGCCTCCTTAGGAGAAAAAGTAATGGGTGATATCGCAAGATTATACAGCAGTTCAAATTCGGTTTATATATGATAATAATATAAATTATACCTTATATGTTTTTTAAAAGATATTTAAATAAATAGGTAAAATTTAAAACACTAAGGTGTCATTTGTTTTTTAAGAGGTTTGAAGTCTAAAGTCTGATTTCACATCTAAGAAATAAGAGGTGGATGATGCACCTCTTAAAATTTCACAGGACGATAAGAGGTTTTCAGACATTTTCTTAAAAATAAAACAAAGTCTTAAGTTTGCAAATCTCTTAATTTTCAGACTTAAGAGGTTTGAAGAGGTATTTTTTTTAAACAAGCAGCCCCTAAGTCATTCCTCACTCTATCGGGTATTGTTAATAGAGTTGGTGATTGTGGACCACTTTCAAAGCAAAATAAGAACTATAAGGATAATTTCTAGACATATCAAAGTTTAGGTCTCACTTTCAAAATTTTCACCAAAAGTCAGGGACTAAAATTAGAGTTTACTCTTTTTATTTATTATATATTAACTAATATTGTAATAACATCATTATCATAAATATGTTAAAATAACATATATGATTCAAGTAACCCCACCTCCCTTATATCATACACTTTTAAATATGAAGGGTCATTGTATGAATTTGTCATCAATGTTACATATAATATAAACTCCCACCTGGTTCTCTTAACCGTTCCTAGTAATCAGTCCTCCGGAAACATAATTGATCCGGACCGACCGTCCTAACGGATCCGAGTCTATCCGACCTTAACCGTACCCAAATGCTCTAAATTTCTACGTTACATTTGCAAGAAGCATTCCATCACCTTCCAAGAACATTAAAAGACATTATGAAGTATGAACAAATACATGAACACAAAGAGTAAAGACGTTATCGAGAAAACTATAGCCGGATCGTCAATTGAGACATTATTATAATTCACCGGAAAATACCCAAGTGTTAGATTTGTCATACAAAGGTCCAACCACTTTAACAGACCGAGCTAAAAACCAAATCAAACAAATTCAGAATTCCCATTTGGAAGTAGGGTCTAGGGTAAGATGTATGCCGACATTTCCCTGTCTCAAAAGGTAGAGGGACTGATTCCGTAAAAACCGAAATTAAGCCATAAATGTTTGAAGCTCAGCATTCTGCTCAAACTTCTTCATATATTCTTCTTCCATCACAACCCATGCTTCAATTCCATCATCACATTTTGAATCTATAAGAATTATACAGTTTTCATCATTAAAAACAGCACTGCTGATCCAAACTGGCTTTCCCCATCCAAAATCACCTTCATTAACTGAAAATCTACACCAACTGCTGAACCTGAAAACCCCTACATCCTCTTGAATCATATACTTCCCTATCTGTCTGAAATTAGCTTTCGCTAATTCGACCCCATTTTCGCCCGTTAGACCCTTCAAATACTCGCTATCGATCTTCCCAAACGAACCTCTCAATTCAGCCACGAGACCAGCCATATCTAATGTCTGATTAGTTACCGCACCAGCCATCTGGAACAGATTGCCAAACTGATGATCTTCTAACGAAGGTTCCATCTTTCTCCTGAAGTTTACGGCATGAAAAGCGGCGACCTTTTACAATCACCCGAAGCCTCGGTCCCACATTTCCAGATCAACGCGGTCACGACCTCGACTCTCGTGGGTCCACCACGGCGCTAGAGCTCTCGACCACTTTGCTTTTCAGTCTGTTTATGGCTAACGAACTGAACTCGAATCTCTTCGTCACAAGATTCGGTAACGGACCACAAGCCGTTGGATCCTTCGGGTTCCGATGGTATACGTGTGACTCCATTGGAGGGAATAAAGACGCGGAGTCGAGAACCGGTTCGATCAACGGGACCTCATCTCCCTTGGCCGTCGCAAACCAGTGGCTTACGAACAACGAGAAGCTACAAGCGTCTGCGATCCTATGAGACACGCATACACCGATCGCCATGCCATCGCAGTCAAACAGGTTGACTTGGATGGCTAGTTGTTCTTCTTCAACACATGATGATCCCAATCCCACCGCCACGAGTCGGTTCAATTCTTCGAGCATCGGGCACTTGACGATGTCCTTAAGGCTGGACTCGACTCGGGCTACGAAAACCGGACCCCTTGGTCAGTGCAGTCGATGGTGTTTTGGTTCTTGGACAGCCTTCCAGCCAATGGGTAGAAATGAGTCAAGGTTTGAGAGAGTGCAGCCTTGAGTTTGATAAGCATTTTGGGTTGTGTTATGGTGGTAGATTCATCATGGGTGTAGTAAAGAATGAGTGGGATATAGTATGGAGGAAGTTGTTGATCTATATAGGAGAGCCTGTAGGTTTTGTGATTAAAAGGGGTTGGAGAAGATGGTGCAATTAGCTCTCTGGATAGTATACTCACCTTCATTTTAGGATTCTAAAGAGAAATAGATATGCATACATATACATATATGTATATGGTGCATACATATAGAGAGAGAGAGGGGGGGGGGATTATTTATGAAATCAGGAACCACCTTTTTTGGGAGTATTTTTAATGAATAATGTGATAAAATATTCATGATGAATGTGGTAATAGATATTCATGCTCACAACATAGTTAGTTGTTGGGTTCGTGAATATTTAAGGTTTGTAAATGAACAAACTCCTATATATATAGGGTTAGGTTTAAGGGAAAATCGCAAAAGAATGAAAAACTGATGATCACGTTAATAATCATTCATTTGTGTGGTATGAACCATGTGCATAGAATTGATTTGTACATGCGCATAGAAACTAGGAAACATCTTCGGTTACTTGTATGTATATGTGCATACTGTACTAACGAATGGTGATCAGGATGTCCCTATTTTTTACTTTTTGGGGGGTATCTCACTATTTATCTATATCTATATATATATATGTATAAAGTACTTCAAAAGAAGCAAAATCTTGATTTTTTATGAACCATCTTAATGTGTTTGACATATGTGGCTCTTTAGCCTAATGATCTTTTCAAATCTGAATTTTAAGAATTCAGATCAGATATTGATTATTGAACTAAAAAAACATATATGATTCCTGAAACAGTATTTTTTTTTTTCTTGGAGAAAGGAAAAGGAGCAAATATTTGGGTGTAAGCTATCCTTTTATGGCAAAGAAACATATTTAAAGAGAAGTGAATTCACATCTATAAGTCAAAAAGCATCAGGTGACTCTTTATAGAAGATCACATTGCTCTTCTTTATTCAGAATCTTTAAAAAGAATAACCATATAAAAGGAGATTTGATGCATCTGGATCCAGATCTTTTCATGATCCCAACTTTCTTGTTGTTAAGGATTCAATGCTCATCCATGGCAGATTTAGGATTTTGCCGGTCGAGTAACTGCATTTTTAAGGTAGATCAAAGGCTTGTAAAGTTGTCTAATATGATTTTAGCTCAATTCCATCGTTTCGGTAATCTTTTTAGTTTTTTTTGTTGATTTCCATGTACTCGGCCTTTTTGGTTGTATTTTTAATATTTTAGAGTAGTCCTTAAAGTTTAGCGTGTGCATATCTGATACCTCAAGTAAAGGCAAAAAAAAAATAAAAGTTGAGCGAGTATAACTGTATAAGAGACCCTCTTGAAGCTTTATAATATCTTATTATCAATGTTATTTAAAAAAAACATTGCTTACATCAACACCATTTGTAGTGTACTGACCACAGGCATCTTCTTCTTGTATCAATTATTTTATTTTTAGGGAATTTCAGAAAGGTCCCTGTACTAATTGGGAATATACACTTCTGATCAATTGGAAATCTTTTTACATTCTTAGTCCCTATCCCTATTATTGATCTTCAATCAAATTCCCATCCTACATCTTGTTATTGAGGTTGAGTGACTTCACTCTCGTCAACATGATAAGAGCATTTTCAACGGTATCTTTAAAATGGAGATATGCATATTTTGAGCTAATATTTTGTTCCAATATCTTTTCTAAAACTATCTTCAAAATAAAGAAAGTATAAAAGAAAAGTATTTTTTTTTTCAAATATGGAGATAACCTCAAAAATTAATTATTAAATGAAAGCATTAATAAAAAAAACCTTGAAAATAAAAAGCTAGAGAGAAATAATATATTTATTTGAATGGCAAAGAAAGAGTGCTCGAGGGGAGCTTTGGCATGATCATCACCCCCTCAAAAGCAACCCAAATTTATTAAGAAAGCATGAGAGAGAAATAATATTTTAAAAGATGATTGAAATGTTTTACTATTATAATCAATGTTGGAATTTCTAAAATAGGACATATGTTGAAGATCAATGTAAGGATGAGCATATGGTAGGATCGTAGTATTCATTTTTGGAGAGTTATTCAAATTTACAGAAATCCACTATCTTTTTCTTCTACTTTTTTCTGGTTTTCTTCATTTTGTATAAAGTTACAAAGAATTTGTTTGAGTAAAAAAAATCGTTTAAGATTTTCTTCTTCTCTGATTCGAAAATATATTAAAGATACTCTTATTATCTTATCATCTAAAACCCATGCTCTTATTAACTTATCACATGAAACCCGTTTGCTACAAAAATCAAAACACAAATAAAAAAATAAAAATTAGGTAGTAGTTGGACGATTTATATATGCATTTCAAAGATGATTGAGGTTTAAGAAAAACAAATAATCTAGAATATTCATATAGAAACGTAATGAGACGAATAATTTTGAAACATTGACGTCTTTTTTGTTCTTATTTTATATTCGTAGTCATTGTCATATATTTGATCATCCTACTAGTTATCATGTCATCGTCTTCCAACAAAGACCACTTTTTATGTGTGTAATAAAAAATTGTAACAATAAAAGCCTCTAACATGTAATCTAAGTTAGAGGCTATTTGTTTACATCTTAATAGTTTCATTAAGAGGCAACCTTTGAATCGCTAAGGCCATCCACGGCCGGCTGTGCAGGTCTCCTGCACCAGCCCCTTGCAGGCGGTAACACCGCCGAGGTGTACCTGCAAGGGGGTTGTATCCAGCCTCAACGGTGAGAGCTCACCGTTCAACAAAAATCTCAAACACACACACATATATACATACAATCTATATATATATGTATATATAAAGGTAATATTTTATTATTTAATCATACAGGTGGTATGACATGTACGGTTGTGGATGAAATGGTAAGGTAGTGGTAAAGCTGATGTGGCGCTGAGGTGGCAGCCTGTGCAGGTGGTATCACCTGCACGGCTGCGGATGGCCTAAGAGGTGAATTTTGTTTGAATTTTGTTTGGCAGAAGAAAGTTTCTCTTAATGACTCTAAAAGCCTCTTAATGATTTTGTATCTTGGGCCTCTCTTAACCATTTCAACACCATGATTTCATTCGAAACAATTACCAAACAAACTATATTTCATTTTGCACTATATCCTAAAAGCCTCTGAATCTTCACCAAACCATTCAGCAAATGTCAAACAAACAAGATGCTAGCAAAATGGATCATAATCCATACTTATTATATGTATAAGTGAATACAAGTACAGAAGTAGTTCATCTTTCTGGTTGTAACTTTAGGGCCTCGGTAACACTATTCGAGACGCAAACTAGTCCAAAAACTTACGGTTATCAAAAGATCGTTGATACGAGGTTCACGATGCACGTAACGTACCTTCTATCCTCATCCGTACTTCATTAAGTATGCAAATTAACTGCTTTCATTTAAACGAAGCAATTACGAAAACATACAACAAAAAGAATCATCATTGATTTGAACAAAAAAATCCCGACTACAAAACATCGGATATGATGATCGTAGAACACGTTTAGCTAACGCTTTAACGGATCTAAAAAGTGAGAACTAAAATCGAAGCCGGTCGAGCAAGCTCTTATTCTAACTAAAGCTCAAGTAAGCATCTTATATCTTCTTCCCCTTGTAAGTTCAATATCACATCTTTATGGTCTAAATTTCATCGGTACGATATCCCGCACATAGTCATTTGGAAAATTGCATATCTATATCGACCCCAAGTATGTACAAAAGGAAGAACCGGCTGCATTTCTGAAAACTCAAATCTTGGAATACACGAGTGAAAAACGGTCTTAAATCTGCATACCTGCCACCTGCTTATAGACCTAATTTCTTGACTTGAAAGAAGTTTGAACGTTCTTCATTTGCAGCATCCACGTCTTTCGGGGATGTCACTGCTACGACTACACCGTTATCTTTGATAGCATCAACAACGCCGGCAAATTCCTTGAAGTCGCTCACCCTTTTTTGGATGTAAAAGCAAAAGGATGAATTAATGCTTTTAAAGGTAGTTTCAATCAAAAGTTAAATTGGGATTTATGTTACATTATATATATAGATATACATATATAGGGGAAGGTTCAAATGAGAAGCATGTCAATTTAAGAAAAAGTGAGGAGCAATCTCAGCCACTCATCTCGCGGTTACGGTAACGTGATCATGGAGGATTGACGCGATTCATGGAGGGTAGAGATTATTAAAGGGGGACCGGTCAAAGCCGCATTTGTTGACCAAACTGAGATTGTTTCTCGCGTTTTCTTAAAAAGTTATATTTTCCGTATGAACCTCCCTCTACATAAAAATATATCTATACACATAGAGAGAGTCATGTGCGAAGTTAAACATTTTGCGAGAATGCAAGAAGTCTCAATATCATATATGATGCTCCTTTGGGTGTGTTTAATCATATATAATTAAGCGTCTATGTGTTGTCAATGTTACATGTGTTTAATCATGTATAATTAAGCTTGTGTATTATACTTGTAATCATATATTATTGAGACTTCTCACTTTCTCGTAAAATGTTTAGGGTGCGTTTGGTTGTGGAAAAATTTTCAGTTTTCCAAGGAAAATTTTCAAGGAAAATGAAAATTTAGAAAACGCGGTTGGTTCATTCAGTTTTCAAAAATTCCAAGAAAATGAATTCTTTTTGTTTTCCAACTTTTATGTGACTTAGAAAACTGATTTTATTAGTTTTCCAAAATTTTCAAAACGCGTTTTCTAATTCTCTAAAATGGAAAATGGAAACTCCACAATTTCAACCAAACGCGTTTTCTAAAATTTCATAGAAAACTAGAAATGAAAACTCAACTCCATTTTCTGAAAACGTTTTCTAAGAAAATGAAAACAGTTTTCCACAACTAAAAGCACCCGTAGCTTCTCGTTTGAACTTTCCCTCATATATATATACACACACCAGGAACAATTATAATAATCTTGAAATTCTGAGTACCTTGTTGATAATATTTCTTCACGTCTTGTTTCTCTTTCTTCTTCCGAAACTCCTGATAAGTATCGCAATAAACTGCAAACAAACAACCCGACATCATATAATGCTTATTGCCACAAGAAAAAAGATGATATATATATATACATATATACAAAGAGAGAGAGAGAGAGAGAGAGGAGGGGTCTCCTTTTATAATCCTAATAACTCATATAAACCTACGAACCAACTTTCATGTGTTTTCATACACAAGTAAAAATGCAATGTTTATACAATATTATTTCATGTATGAGATGTTCATAACTGCAATTCCACACATGTTTCCTATGTGAAACTACACGTTTGTAAGTTTGTACAGTTTATTGGGTTTGTAAATGATTACATGTGTACGTATATATATATATAATAATACGAACATACCTACTATAACCTCTAGCATTGGGTAGCTGGTATGAATCTAAGTCACCAATTGTCCCACTAATGGCCTTTCTAAGAGTATCATCATCCATTTCAAGTTGACGTAGAAAGTCAGATGTTCCATCGTAAACATCTACAGTCTTCAGTAAATTAGGATCCCGATATGACAAGAACGACAAAACTCCTGCATAAAGAAAGTATCAAGACAACAATAAATACTTATCTACAAAATGTAAGAACCAAACATAAGATCGACAACAAATAAAACACAAACTCGATTTTACCTGAACGGGTGTCAAAATCACACAAGGCTCCAAACGCCCCACCACCAACTCGAACCTTATCCCACAACCAGGTATTACTTATATATTTAGATATAACATAACCACTCCCCTTAAGTTGATAACCACTTTCATAAATGTTACCCGCCTTTCCAACATAATTCACCTGCAAATATGCACATTTCAAATTTAACAAGCTAAGCAACGGAAAGTGACACAAACCAACGACGGTGATCACACGTGCACCAACCTGAGTAGGTATCGTGATTGCTTCTGCTTCACTCTTCGATAAAAGTTGTGCATTTAAAGCTGATGCTGCAACCGGGGAAGTACTTGGAAGCAAATCAAGAAACTTGCTTACGTATGTCTCGGATTTTTTAAGGTTTTTGCCATCAGAGGTTAGATTCACGATACAACTTTTCTTCGAGAGCAACGTTCTACGAATCTCCTCGAGAGACGTGGAAATTTCACTCCACTCCTGTTCGATTTTCCCTTCAAGATCTTTCAAGAATTCTAGATAACTGCAATGCACTAGATAATAATCAAAATGTGTGTTTGCAGCTTAAACCAAAGATCATTTTATAATATGAAGCATGGCCTAAGATTGAAGCTCAAGTAAAATTAAAAAAAATTGACATAACAATGGGTAATTGTCCAAAAATACCGTTTTTTGACCTCTTAATCCTTTAGAGTGTTTTTCCAGATAATTGACTCTAATACACAAGATTTCGCAAGTTGCTAAAGTGCTACTTACTAAATGCTCACATGAAAGTGCCACTTTTGCAACTTGCTAAAACGATACATGCTAAAGTTCTACTTGCCACCAGTTGCGGACCCATTATTTTGCAGAGCAGGTGCACCTTTAAAGTGGATCAAAGACCCAAAAGTCGCCTGATGTGTATTTTAGCAGAACCCCACCATATTGAGGGTTTTTTAGGTTGATTTCGAGAGACTTTTTAGTTTTTTTGGTTGATGTTCCATGTATTTTCTAACATCACGGAGCACCACTAAAAGATTAGCGGGCGAACCTTTCATACCCCAGAAAAATTTACTTGCGAAATTCAGTTGATTGGGTGCACGGGACTTGGTTGGGCATGAATAGGTCGCCCCTGCTTGTCATGTTAGCATTTCACTAGTAGCACTTTAGCAACATGCAAAAGTATTATTTCATGAATATAAGCAAAATTCATAAAAGGTAGATTTCACAAGTTGTCAAAGTACTTGCGAAATCTTGGCTATTTCAGTCAACTGAGTAGAAAACGGCTATAAAGTAATTGGAGGGTCCAGAATGGCCATTTTGGACAAATTTCCCTTTAAGCCATGAAAACCATCGCTCTACTCTTCGAGGTAGAGGTCATGTCAGCATATGGTCAGGATTCCGGGTTCGTTTGGTTTGATTTTGTTTATTTGTATTAGTTCTTCTGTATATACACATGTTTCATCTCCAAGTAGAATATTGATTATTCATTATTAAAACTCATAAGACAGCCATATATAAAGGTACACATCACAACAACGATAAGGTCAGACCTGATACCACCCATCTGTTCAGCAATCCATCCTGCATGGTTCAACTTTGCGTTCATCCTTGCAGCTGCAAGCCCATGACCACCATTCCTTAATTGATTCTACAAACATGAATAATGAAATCAAACCACTTAATAGAAACAGCCATGAATCGTGATAACTGAAACTATCTACAGCTCCGATAAATACCTCTAATGTAGCTTTGCTTTGAGAGACAAACCGCTTGAAACGCTTTTGATTTGTAAATTCTACTTCTTGGAGTACACAAGCTATCTACAGAATATATATGGTTATAAGATCTCTATAATCAAATCTTAATGATTATATCCACAGCAAAGAGTCAGTTAGTACGCTGAAGAACGAGTGCTGAATAAACAACCAAAGAAATATTGCAACGTGTTCCAGCAGCATATATAATATAGATGCGTAACATGGGTTGCATCTTAAACTATGTTGTTACAGCGGTCAAAATACAAAATATCGGTCAAGACTGATATTTGAAATGTCGATCATATAACAATATATCAGTGGTATATCAGTCCAAAAATAGCAGCTCATATAATATTTCTAGAATTATATATACAATATATATATATATATGTGTGTGTGTGTGGGGGGGGGGGGGTGGGTGGTGTGGTGGGTGGGTGTATAATATGTATGTATGTAACATGATCCATAAACATATCATATGCATTAATTAAAAATATAGTTTCAACATCAAACATCAACTTAAATAAGAGCCCGGCTGCCCGGGTACTATTAAAAAAATCCTCTTTCAATCGGTATCTCAGACTGATTTTTGAAAAAATGGCCAAAATATTGGCAAATATCCTGATACTATCGGAGCCAATATTATGACCGATATTTTATGTATCGCCGATATTAACAGCATAGGTCTTAAAGAAGCCATAAGCACACTTTGACTCGCAAGACGCAAAAATGGACATACCAGGTTAAATAGATCTTCGGTGTTTGCTGAAATGGCACTACTTCGAACAACTATACGGCTGACAGGATCCTTTGAACCTTGCTTTGATGTAATGAAAGGGTACACCGAAATCCCGCCCGTCTTTCTTCCTATCAACTGATTGAGTTGTACGAAGTTTAGGTCTTTTGTACCCATTCCAAGTAATGACCGACTGTTCAGCAATTAAGTAAAACAACTTTAAGCATCATGTGGCTAAAAATCTGGCCATAAAGACAGAAGATATAATGTGTATTAACTTCTTCTATTTTTTAAATGACAAAACTATCTTATGTGTAAACAAGCTTGTTGTTTACTTCCCTCTTTGAATGATGTGTCTCTTATTTCTTTTATATTTGTAACTAGCAATCATATTATCGGATGAGAACCCCATATATTGTGAGAATCCTAAGAAGTTTTACCTTAAGGTATTGTTTCTCCTAATATTTTTCCATCTAAGGCTAATATTTAATGGATTGATCAACATATATTTGTTTTACGACGTGTTTGTTTCATATGTATTCGGTTCACCATGTGAAAACTTTCTACGTGTATTTTTTGTTTCAAAAACCAGCGAAAAAGTTTCACATTGTAAAACAAACACGTCGTGAACCAAATATATATTTAGCAATACCCTAAATCCTAGCTTTAGATGAAGAAATACCATATGAAATAGCACAAGATGCAAGGGTTCTCACAATTTTGTGGTTCTCAACTGATTAGCCCCCTACACAAATATATATACCTTACATAATATATATATGTTAGTATGTAACTATGTATACACAATATATATAGATATATATTAGTCTGCAAGCAATCTGAATCATTGAAGTATACAACATCATTAAACTTTAGCAAAAAGATTGGATAGCTTGTATTTGCATCTTTAATATAAAGCTTTCAAGAATTCCATCTTCGTTGAATGCTTACGGGAGGGACATGATAAAAAATCATTCAGAGGGGTTTTAGAACCATTAAGAGGCATAGTTTTTTTTTTTTTTTGCCAAACAAGATTCACCTCTTAGCAAGTCAGAAGTTGATGCTTAATGGAACTATTAAGACGTAAATTAAATTCAAATGATTTGTATCAAACTACATGTATACGTCCATCATAAGAGCCAAGTAACTAAAAACTTCATTATGCTAGTATTTACAATGATATAGATTTAATCGACTATCAAAAGCTTTCTCCAATATGAAAACTTGAATTATGACGAGACTTGGAATAACATATTACCAAAAAAGTGGAACCAAGGAAATTAGCTCCGGGTTTAGAGAACTCATATCAAATGCTATATCAGCATACAAAACATCATTTGCGACGAGGTCATGCTGCAACACCTTTACGCCATTGATATCTCCAACCTACATTTTGCCAATTTCAGAGCTCCACAAAGTCATTGGACCGTAGAGCAATAGATACAGCACTAGAAACAGTATATGATGAGATTATACATTTATACTACCTCTATTGGCACTTGAATAGGTTTTTTGGGAATACTCTGCAGAGAGGAGCTTGGAACAGCTTTTGAAGCTGCCTTAGGGTGAATAGTATCTTGCTTCAGTTGTAGATCACGTGTCACACGAGTTAATTCAGCAAGATCTTCTTCCGTCATACTTCCTTTGAGTTTTTCTAATTTCTCTCTCTCCACTAATTCATATCGAGAAATCTTCTCTGGATCAATCTGATTAAAGTAGAAACCCATCATCATATGTTTATTTTGAACAAAACCTATGTTCGATAGCCTCATAAGAACTAAGGAGCCATTTACCAAATGCTTGCAAGTAAGCACTTACAGGCAAGACCTCCCTTACCTTTTCGGTAACATTCTCACCCATTAAAATGGATTGTTAGTATGAATCTTTCACCAAGTAGTAGTCTTTTTCGTCACTTATCAGGTCGGATTCCCAATCTTTGCTATGTCTAAGGTGGCGTTTGTTTTTTAGGAGATATTGAAATCTAAAGTATGATTTCGCCTCTGATTTTTAAGATGTGGTGTTGATGTCTGATATCCGAGTCAATAAGACTGTTTTTATAACCTGACAAACGCCTGAATATGTATATTTGTCTATTTATCCCTCAAAAATTCAACTTAAATGTGCCAACTGAAAAGAGCATCAATGATCGAAGGATAGAACGGAAAGAAAAAAAGAAGAAGAAGAAGATACAAAAGAAATATGCTGGCAGATTTGCGAGGTTGTAGAGTTTTAACCATATCTCACACCCCAAAGCCCGATTTAAGCAACTCAAGATGTTCCGGAAAGCCAACACTAAGATCTACAATCTTCGAGTTTTGTGTTTTTGCAAATTCGGGATGCATCTAGACTAAAACCAGCATTGAAATCAGAAGAAATTGTGGTGGACGGAAATAAGAGGTAATTAAGTGGCCAGGTTGAAAATGGGAAGACAAAAAAAAAACATATTGTCTGTTGCCTATTTGCCTTATGCCTAACCGAATCGGATATAAGTGGCAATTAAGAGCTTATTTTAGAAAAACAAATACCACCTAAGATTCTAAGTGACACCTGTAAGCACTTACCTGTTGATAGTTTCGTAAACAGTCCCAACAATACGAGTTAAATCGTACCTGAACTTCGACAGTTGGACGATGCGGATTACTTAAAATGAATCTCTCTATCAACGAACTCGGTACCGCTTTCGACCCTTCCTTGTCTATTCTAGCTTTCAGAGCTTCCATAGGCTGTTAATAGAAACAACATCCTTCAGTTTTTCAAATCTATAAAAAAAAGAAACAACTCTTTCAACAACAGCAAACATTAAACAGTTTACAGATTAACTTACAACAGAACGAAGCATCAGAGCAAGACCACGAGAGAACGATTCACTGTTGTTCACTGGAAGAGAAGACTCAATCGAGCTAATGTTAACATCAACAGCATCTGCGTAAAAACCTTCCGTTGCCAGAGAATCAAGCGCCATCATTACAGACCGTTCTTCGACCGTATCGTCTTCGATAACATCGTTCGATCCAGGCCGAATGATCTCCCGAAGCTTTTGGTTGTCCAATCGTGTTTTGAACGAAAACATGATCTCGAATTGAGCTCCGAATATCCGCTGGCGTTTCAACCAGAAAAACCTCTTGCTCAATTCATGCCTCTTTGCTTCCATAACCAGCATCCGCTTGTTCGATTGAACGTGAAACTGTTCCCTTGCCTTCTTATGAACGAAAGGCGATTTCAACACGGTGAACAGGTGTCGTCGTGTAGGTAGTCCGATCTTACGTGTGTCTGGTGGAAGGTCCCAAAAGAGGCCTTTGTCGATTGGCTCGTGAGATCGGATTATGATCTGCATTTTGGTGGTGGAATCGGATTTGTATCTCCTCATTTCACGCCTGGCAATGGCGTCGCATGAAGAGGTTTTGAGTAGGAATTTTCTCAGTGGAGAAGCCATGGCGGTTGAAGGCGGCGATCTACGACGGCCGGCGGTGGTTCCACGGCGTATGAAGGTGGATTTCGGCACTGCACCTAGCAACAGTGAGTGTTAGGGTTTTAGCTGGTTCGTCTTTCTTTTCTTGTGGAATATGGCTATAAGAAAAGACGCAAACATGCCCCCTGAAGTTTTTGGGAATTACGAATTCGGTCCTTTACTTATTTTATATTTTTGGACACTGTACTTGGGTTTTTTTGGTACTAAAAAGCTAAAGCGACGTGATATGGCCATCCGTAGCGCCTTTGGGTGAGGGGCTCGGGCCTTTGACGGGTTCAGCAGCACACCGCTATGCGGTGTGTAGGTGAAGCCGACGGGTAAGAAGGTTGATGTAACACCCGTAATTTTCGGAATTAGACCTTCTTAGGATGAATATGAATAATAGGATTTTTGATCAAAACCTAGATTTTATGGTCTTGTTGGATGGGAAATTGAAATACGAATCCAACGGTTCTTTCGGAATCGAAATCGGAGCTATAACGAAGAAGTTATGGCCGAAACAAGAATGCACCAAAATCGTACAGATGCTAGCGACCGCTAGGGCTCACACCTAGCGATCGCTAGGTGCTGGTCAGACCCGAAATCGGGTTAAAAACCCCTCTTCTTCATTTGGGCATATCTTTCTCATACGAACTCCGTTTCTCTCGATTCTTTTTGCTATCTTCTCGATTTTTCGAGCTCTTCAAGAATACATCAATGGATTTCAAGTATTTGGTGGTTCAAAAACGTTGGTGTAAGTATTCTCTTCATCTCTTTCGAGTTTAAGCTTCGATTCGAGTGGTTTTTCATCTCCAAACCTTTTCTTCCATATTTGGCTTAGATCTAGTATTGTTTTAGGTGGAATTCATGTTTTGAGGAGTGTTGGAGGCTAGATCTACTCGTTTGGAGGGTGGAGACTTCCATGGCTTCATCTTCTCCACCTCTCACAACCTCAAATCAACATTGTGGCAAGGTGTTCTTCATCTAGGGTTTGTTCAAGATTTGGCTAGGTAAGCTTTATCTAAACCATTTGAGGTTGGTTAATCTATGTGATAGGAGTTATGAAACTAACCTAAGGTTCGATTTACTTGATTCTAGGTTCGTTCTCGTATTTGACCTAAATCGGAAGATTCGGGGGTTTTGGGTGTAAACCCTAAGGTGAGTTGCTAAAACCGTTTTGTTAAAACTGAGAGCACATCATCTTGTTCGACTTTACATGCCTTGCTTGGTATTTATGGATAAATATGACTGTGGATAAAATGCCTAAATTTCTAGGTCTAGGATTTGCCATGAAATGAATAAATGACAAATCTTGTATGAATGGCTTGGTTGGATTATTGTATACATGGAATAGCTTATCGTATGCCACTAGTGTATGAGTTAAACACATGTGGTTGCATAATGAACGTGTTTATGAGAAATGCTTGATATTCTGCATGCCATGAATTGGTGCAAAGGAATTGAATCCTCTTAAATTGTATGACTAAAACGTTATGGATGCACCGCTAGTCAAAAAGTGGGATGCTATTGGTCACCAGTCAAAAAGTGGACCGGGATGTCACTAGTCAAAAGGTGAGTACCCATGTTTTACGAAACATAAATTGGACAATGTGGCACTAGTCAAAAGGTGTACACTATGTCGTTTTTGAAAAGAGATTGATTTAAAGTGGCACTAGTCAAAAGGTGTGGACTTCAAGTTTACACGAGCTCGACTCAGTCTTGGGTGGCACTAGTCAAAAGGTGTGCACCTATGTCCCTCGCCATTCGTGTGGCCGCGAATGTGCCTGGCCTCTGAGGTTGTCAATTCAAGTCTTCGTAGGAGGACGATAACGGGGTGTCTCGTCGCTAATGTGTAACTTGCTTGGCAAATTGGATAAATGAAATCGATTTAAAGTGGCACTAGTCAAAAGGTGTGCACTTTCAAGTTTACACGAGTCCGACTCAGTCTTGGGTGGCACTAGTCAAAAGGTGTGCACCTATGTCCCTCGCCATTCGTGTAGCCGCGAATGTGCCTGGCCTCTGGGGTTGTCAATTCAAGTCTTCGTAGGAGGACGACAACGGGGTGTCTCGACCCTGAGGTGTAGCTTGCTTGTTGAAAGTGGGTCGCTCCCACGGTTTTCAAAGTTAAAAGATAAACCGGTTTAACGTGTTGCATTTTGTTGTTAATACACTTTCGTATATCTTACATGGCTTAACATGCTTTCATATGTATGATGTTTATTTGATACAACTCACTAGGCTCCTTTAGCCTAACACTTGTTTGGTGTCGATGTGTCTCTCAGGTACAAGGGACGCCGTTCCCAAGTAGGTGCCGGGAGTGAGAGTGAGCTTTGGGGAAAGTGTGAAGAGACCGGTCCTTAGACCGTACATGCGTTGACAGTTTTGACAACCCTTTTGTAGTCTTTTCCGAGATAGGAGTTAGACTAGATGGTTGTCGCATCCTTTAATTAATTTACAAACATTGTAATCATACACTACTTGTACCCCTGTTTTGGGAAGAGCTCGCGCTATGGCGCTATATTTGTGTACCACCTTTCGTTAAATGAAAGTTTTTGTTTACTCCAATTTTTGGGGTGTTACAGTTGAGTTTCCAAACCCGAGCCTTACTTGCTCTCTCTCTCTCTCTCTCTCTCTCTCTCTCTCTCTCATATTATATAAAAATAATACTAGAAGTGGAGCTTAGTTTATGTAAGTGGTACTCCAGTTAGCAAGGAGGGTACGAGAGGAAAAAAAAAGTTGGTGTTGAACTGTTGACACTGATGTGGCATTAGGGTTTAGAGGGTTGAACCTTGGTGCTACGAATAGCCTAATAGGATATAGCTACAAATCATTTTCAATGATTTGTTAGAGTGCTAATTAAATGTGTTAAATCACTAGTGTGTTCAAGAACCTTAGAGAGTTTATCGATTAGAGCAAATGATCGTGTGAAAATAGAAGTTAAGATGAAAATGATAAGAAGATATCTTGATCAATAATCACTTTCACTCTCACACTCACCACGTGAACTACAATTGATAAAAATCGATTTGATGCATCTCATCCTGATATGCATCTAAGAATAAAGATCTCTTCTTATACTTCTCACAATAACTAAACTCCTCACTAGAACCTGACGATATTTCCTAAAACCATTTTCTTACACCAAAGTATGTTATCACCATTTGATGCTAAAATGTTGGCATTCAAAATGTATCAAAAGAGCAAGTAATCGAATTTATGAGCAAATAACCAAATAGACAAATAAACAAATTGTCAAGATAACCTAATTATAAAAAACATAAAATAAATACAACTTATTTGGATACATAGTTTTATCACAATTACACCAAAAAATATCAAAAGAAAAAATAAACACAAGAACAAAAAGAGTGTTGTTTAGACACAACGGAATTGTCGATACTAGATGAGAGTAATGAAAATGTTACTCAACAAATTGGAGGAAATGAAACTCATATTGAAGCAAATAGCTAGTTATACTATATGATATAGAGAAATAAACGAGTAATACATGCTTTATTACCTTTATTAGAGCAAAAATGTTGTATTCCTGATAAAAATTTTCAATAATTACATGTCATCACAAAAAGATAACTCCCATGTATCAAAACTCTACAAGTTTGTCCCTTCGGATGTATCCGATAAAATTGCTCGATTCAAACCCTTCTGATTGCTCAAAGATTCCACATATTTCATTATAGTTGGCAAGTGAATAACTTAACAAGTAATAACTAATAACTTAATCAGTAATCGCATAATCAAAAGGTAGGGCATAACCTGAACTGTAGAAGTCAGAACTTGTAGTGATAACCCGTAAGGGAGAAGCCAATAGGCAGAGCTAGAGCATCAAATCAGGGGCGAGGATGAGAGGTTGAAAGCATATGCATATGGTTGAGAGACGAGAGCGCATGTGTATGTTCAATAAGTAACGATCGAAGAACAAAATTGTAGGTAACTTTCTGGAAAAAGATTGGAAGCTCAGCCTACAATAGCATATATAAGGGTTGCACTCTCAGTGATAGATCCCATTTTGTTCAACATATGGGTCGGCGCTGTTAATACATCATTTTATGATCTAGAATGAATGATACACCATCCATAACAAATACCCTATAAATATTTCACGTTTTTTACCATCTTGCTTTTTTATAATATTTTCTTATTTAACCGTTAATGAATAATATAACCCTGAATTAACCGATTTTTATTTTAAATGGTAAACTTATCATCCTCTAATCACCAATAACCTCTTTATTCTCTCTTAAAACATGTTCATAACTTTCACTCTTTTTTTTTTCCTTTTTTTAGATATCAAATTTTTATTTCCTCCCCCATTGATCATGGATGCTTCATCTCCATTGATGTTCAGAGATGAGTTCTTTATTCAAGTTCACACACACACACAGTAGCTTAAAATGGTCATCAATGGCGGCCAACGTCCAAATCCAGATAAGTTTCAAACATCCATCATCACTTTAACATTTCCAGCAAGATACAGCCACAATTGGCCTTGATTTCCAGCCAAGAACCAAACAACTTTTCTCTTCCGCAATCGTAAACCCGTCGCAAATCTCGAGTTTTTCGAGCCATTGTTTCGCCTGAGCCGCGAGTTTGACCGGTGCCGCCTGGAACCCCGCCCGGCTCATCCTCCGCCGCCACTGATCCACCCGCTCGTGCCTCTCCACTCGATTCGGCCCCTCGCAGCTCACGATGTTCTTGATCTCTTCCGCGAAGTAAAACTGCTCGATCTTGGCCCGTTTCGTGTCGTATTTCGGCAGCATCGCGTCAAGTGCATCGAAAATGGCGGAGTAGTAATGCAGCGATTCCATAAACCTCCCGAGAAAAAAAGGCCCGTTGTGGTTCGAGTCCTGCTCGACCAGAACCACGACTTTCGGGCTGAGCCCGTGGACGATTTGTAGAACCGAGTTTAACGCACCCCGGCTCTCTTTTACGACGCAGTGAAGTTGGAGAACGCTGTTTACTACCAAAACTTCGTTTTTGTAGGTTTTAATGTCGTCCGGATTCAGGGTTTCCAGACTGCTCTCTACAGCCGAGAACTCAAAGTTTATGCTGAGTTCTCGGGCGTAGGTTTCCAGTTCGTTGCCGATGTCAACGAACTGGCTGGCGCAAGGCCCGACTGCGGTGATTCTGAGGCGGTGCAGGGCCCGAGTCTGGCTGGCACGATCGGCCAGACTCTGAATCAACGCACGCCACTGTGGCCCATGTCGTAGACCTAGTGTCATTCCCAGGTCCACGACATGAACAAAACTCTCTCCCTCAAAGGCTTCCAATATCGTTAAATTGGCAATGTAGTGACCGAACCGAATGTGCGGACACGTTTCGTAAACGAGGCGTAACGCCTCGTCCTTTCTTTCGAACGCGGCGGGGTTCGGGTTGGGGTTGGGGTTTCGTGCATGGGCTACCAGACCGACCACACCGAGCGGTTGCACGAGTGCAAGCCGGTCTGTGAGCCCCTGCATGAAACACGACGCCACGCGTTGGAACGCCGAGCCGAACACCAGGGCGTCGGCCCGGAGCTCGGCCAGCAGGTTCGACGCGTGGGCCTTGTCTCGGCAGGCGACGGCCTCCGCACACGAGACGAGCAGCTGGACGAGATGCATCTCGTCCTTGCTACCGTCATCGTCGTCGAGATTCCCGTATCCCGAGATCTCGTCCTCGATGGCCTCGGCTTCGAGGTACGGTTTCGTGTACGTCCATATATGGTCCCGAAACCTCGGAAAGCTATTCGTACTGCTACTCCGGTGGATCCCGAGGACACTTGCTCCGTCCAATAAGCTCGATTCCGGCATGCTTTTCGACCGTTTCATCTTGCAACTCGACGACCCCGGAAACTGCCAGCTACCGGTGACCGGATTGTCGAAAACCGGAGAGTAACGGCGGTGGTGGAAGGAGGAAACGGAGAGATTCCGGCCACCGTCGTCATCTTCGCCGGTGACCGGAAGTTCACCGGTACCCAGATCGGAAAACACTTCTGCTTTTCGTTTGATGCCACCCAATCGGCATCTTGGATCGATTCCATTAACACCCTTTTTAAGACGATTGAAGATTTGTTCATTATAAAGTCGATTTAATTGAGTCATTGAAATCTGTTAATGGCTCTGAAAAAGCCATAAGCCATACGAGATGGGATTAAATAAGAGATTATTTTTCTTGTATGTAACGAAATTTTATGAAGTTGTAATGCTAAATATTGTTTGAAATGGATTAAAATATGGGTATTTTTGTTGAATTATTCTTGTGTCTTTTTTAAAGGGAAATATATCCATACATCGAGCAATCATATAATTATTGTATGACAAATATATCCAAGATATGTGGAGGGCAAAAATCGGTGTAGAATGACAAACATAAAGAGTCGAATTGAGATCGAGCCAAACCGTATTCGGAATCAACTATAGTTTCTAGAAAGAAAAAAAAATTGGTTTAATTCGAGATTATTAAAAAAAATTGTTTCATCGTTTGAACAGGTCCACAATTCGAATATTTCTTTTGGGCTAGAATTGAATTATCATTTTGTACCCGGTTCACGGTCTGATTTTCGACAAACTAGATGGAAAATGGCTTAAATCAGTTTAGTTTTTAGATTGGTTGTTTTTTATTTTTCGGTTCTAGTTTGGTACGGTTGGCTAGGTACGATTTCCGAGCGATTCAAGGAGAGAGCGATGACAGTGACTTTCTCCTAGCTAAGAAAATTGTCTCCTTTCATAGCTCTCGGGCCTATTCTATTCATTACAAGAGAAAGTCACTATCCTCCGTTGGTCTATTTCTAATTTAAAGAACATCTAGAGGTACATGTAACACTTAGTGACACATTTATATGAAACTAAGTTAATTTGGATTTATATTTTATAAATATAACAAATCAAAAAAGATAAATCTAAACTTCTATTAAATAATATAATTCCAACGTAACCAAAACATATTTAATTATTTTCTGATTTTATAGATTATTTGACTCTAAGAAAATAAATATGTTCAATTTATAATCGATATAAAGATCTAACTAATAGTTATTGATGTATGTTTTTTTTTCTTTTAAACAACATTATTGATATATGTAGGTTAGGAAAATTAAAAGTTTGCTAAGTTTTCATGCTAAAATCAACCTACTTCTCCATTTTGCACCAATTCAAATTATTTATTTCAATCCAAAAGGTTCTTGTATTTGGATTTTACTTAAGTATTGCTTAAAATGTTTGGTTGCATTTTATGTCTAGAGTATTGTCCATTTGGTCAACTAGATTTAGGAATATATACTAATATACTTTGAACCAATATCTACTTTGAATCTATATTGATACATGACAAGAAATAAACTTGTTATTGAAAATTTTATATAACTCGGACAACACACATAATGTGATATAAAACGTATGTTTATATCTAGTCTCGTCTACATATAAATCGTACTCTTTAAAGTTTATCGTCATATATAATGGTATGTTTGATACAATAAACAAGAGATAGAAACAAAAAGGACAGATCGTTAATAAAAGAAATGAATCAAACAAAGTTCTTTTGAATGTATCCCAAAAATATTAAATTAATCAAATTTTCATCATGAAAAAGCTGTGTTTCTAAATTTTTAATTTTTATTCGTCAATTTTAAGGTTACCAATAAGGCTGCTCGCACCGCTTAAGCGGTTCGCAGCGGGTTAGCATTAGGTTAAGCCGGCGGGTTTGATGGCTTGGGTGCGCCACTTCTTGAAGCCGGCGGGTTGGAGGTCATACGGGTTGGGAGAGCCGTTGTCAAACGGCTCTCCAACGGTCCAATATTTTTTTTTTTACTTTTTTTTTTCAATTTTTACTCCCTATAAATACTCATTTAACCCAACTTCTTTTTTCACATAAACAACCTTCAATTCTTCAACTCTTTTTTCACACAAACAACCTCCAATTCTTCAAACCTCCCACTCTTCAAACGATGAATCCAAACGATCGAAACCTCGGATCTTCATCACGGCGCGCGAAATGTAAACGTCGGGCGGAACCCGAGACCCCTTCGAAGCCCTCTTTCAAAGTCGACGTTACGCATACCGGGTTCCCTCCAGAATATCCACCCGATTACAATCTCGACATTTCGCCGAAAGGTTTTTCGATCACAATTACTCATCCTCAAGTTCCTCAACCCGGGAGCTCTTCACAACCCAATCAACCCGGGAGCTCTTCACAAGCTCCTCCACCCGATTATCAATCGCTTCCTTCGTGGACTAATCCATTTTTTCCTCCTCCTTATCAACCACAATTTGTACCCGGTTACCAACCCAATTACCAACCCGTAAAAGAGGAAGACACTTCCGATGAGGAAGAACCTTCACCAACGACCCAAGAAGAGGAAGACATTAAGTTTTACACCACCCCGCACTACCATCTCCGGGGTAAAAAGCTCTTCGATACTTTGAAACGAAAAGAGGAGATCAAAGCCAAATATGGCTTGTAATTTTTAGTTTATTTAATGTTTTAGTTTATTCTATTTAATTATGTAACGTTTAATTTTAATTTTTAGTTAATTTAATTATGTAATTTTAATTTTTAGTTAATTAATTATTAATCTTATTATTAATTAATTAATTACATGTTTTATTTAATTAATGTTATTTAATTAAATGAAATAAATAAAATAAATTGAAAAGTGAGAGGGTTGGGAGGGTTGGGTGTGTGTTGTAGAGGGTTATGGGAGGGTAAAGAGAGGGTTGACCAAAAGCTGATGTGGAAGCTGATGTGGCATTCAAAAAGTGAGTGGGTTGAGAGGGTTGGAGAGCATGGGTGCGAGTAGCCTAAGGGAAGGTCATGGGTTGGACTTTTGGAGTATGGTGCTATTTTTTATTTTAAGATAGGAAATTACCAAAATAAAAGGCAACCGGCACTAAATAAATAGTTAAATAGCATCACCTAATTAAAAATAAATGAAATACTTAATTTATCGAAATACAAATGCAACAAAATAATGATTTTTCAAACTTATACATGAAATCTCGATTTGCAATAAAATAAAAATTAATGGCTTTGTATTATGTATACATATAGTATGTACTATATACATATAAATACATAAGGTTGAGTTAGAAAGAAAATTTAAATTTTAAACGAGAACTATAAAACGTATTTGAAGTCATCAATGTGAATTGGTACAAAGGAGCTTGTCGTGTGCCCATTCTTGTAACATATAGGTACTTTCGTCTTTTGATATTTTGCATATGGACACAGACTAATTGATTTTTGTGAAGGTCGGTTGTAATTTGTTGTATTTCTTATGAAGGTGCATTTATAAAAAAAATATGAAATTAGATGAAAGTATATATATGTAAACATGTGAAATGTTGTAACAATATTAATTATATGTATAGATTTCGATGTTTTTCACGTTAAAGTATGTGCAAGCTCAATTTTTACATGTTAAGATATGTAAATGTTTAATGTACGTGTTTTCATGTGAAGGTATGTACATATTTGGTGTGTATCTTACAATAATGCCATTGAAATTCGACTTATAAAAGAAAGATGTTATGAACTTCATAACATCCTAAAACGAGACATTTAAATATTCAAAAGAGGTTTTCACACTTCTCATAAAAAAGTTATCACATGAGCACAAATATATGCATATGTATAGTTTAAGACGTTAATATCTACTGGTTGGAACTCTTACAATGATTTTAAAAGTAACCAATGTTTACAACGATTAAAAGATTGTAAGGTTAAAATAGTTATCTTAATTAGATACACAACAAACTCAAAAGGATAACATGAATTGATTATTAATTTATTCCCCCATCAATAAACCGTTAGTTGCATATGATATATATTATTGTATGGTTATATATCTAGACTCGCCATCGTTACAACGTATGGTTCCGTGTCAATCCGTTCTTCTTAGATCCATCCAAAACGTCGTTGTGTGCAAGTATCCTTCACCAATGCAAAAGAGAAAAAAGATAACCTCGTTATAAAACCGAGGTTTAAGTTACGTGTCTAAAAGATTATAGGTTTTTCTATCTAATAATCTATTCAATGTAAAACCGACCAATCGAAGCATTTATAATGATAATTTTGTAATTAATTAATTGATTAAAGATTCGAATAGAATTAGCCGAAACAATTGGAAAATGGAAATATAAACAAATCGCATATAAACAAACAATTGCATAGTTGGTTGTAGCCCAAGGTAACCCAACAAGGAGAAAAGCGTTCATTGGCTAACTTCAGTTTACCGTTTCTCCACTATCGTTATTGTTATTGTTATTTTATTATTTTTGTAATATCTGTGTTATAAACTATAATTTTATGAAATCTTTAAAAATCAAACCTAAAAGTAAAAACTGTTTTTGTAGTTTTTCATTTGATTTTAAAAATGGTTTTCAATTATTAACTCTATTAACAATTTTCATTAGGCCGTCGATACCGTCCCATCGGGCTCGGCAGGCATACCAGGTGGTTTAGGTAGGATCTGCTCGGGCTAAGGTAGGGGGTGGGCAAGCTTGAAGGGTTGGGTTCCACCAACCGATCAAACAACTCTCTCTCTCTCTCTCTCTCTCTCTCTCTCTCTCTCTCTCACACACACACACACACACACACTCCTTTTTTCTTTATTTTATATGTGCGTGTGTGGAGGTTCAAACGAGAACCTTTACTATTTGAGAGAGCGCGAGAACTTTCGTCCATGTACAAAATCATCTGTGATTTTACACCAACGAAAAAAAGGAAAGTGGACCATGTACCAAATCACATGTGATTTTATATGTGAATCATATATGATTTTGTACGTGAATTATATATGTGATTTTTGTACATGTGATTTTGTATATAAATCATATATGATTTTGTACGTTAATTATATATGCGACATTTTACGTAAATCATATGTGATTTTGTACATGAATCATATGTGATTTTGTACATCGGCGAATGTTCTCACGTTCTCGCAAATAGCAAGGATTTTCGTTTGAACCCTTCCCTATATATATATATATATATATGGTATTCAGTTTGTGGGGCGTGGTACTTGACATGGTGGCTTATTGTGGGTTTATGGATAAAACTGATGTGGCAGAGTGGGATTGTGGGCTTTTAGGTTGTGCTACCAATAGCCTTAGAGTGAAAAAAATATTGTTTTACTTTTACCTATTTTTGCAAATAAGAAATATATAATATATTTGTTACAAAAGATAGATTTCGGCAACCCCAACCGGCCCACCACGGATTGCCGATGCCCGTCGTGGGGGGCATTCCTGAGTTCACTCAGCGGTTGTGGCTATGGAGGCGTTCGTGCACAAGCCGAGTATCAAACCCAGACCATTTGATATTTGTTACAAACTCGGACCATTTAATATATATTATATAATATGTATTATGTATACATAAATTAGATTATCTACATCAATTCAATGTCACTCATCTTTTAAAGTCGTAGATCAGTTTTGCAATAAACCTCCACATCAATGGAATATCATACTTTTTTTGATATGATTTATACCAACTAATTTATATTTTATATTTTATAATATCACAAAAATACTAAATATGATTTATTTATAATATAAATATTTGATTGATTATGATATAAATAATTATAATATATAAATAATAAATTAATTATAAAAATATATAACATAAATTTATAACCTTTTGTTTTCTTTTACTATACTTTGTGTAAATATAATTCAACTGATAATGAATAAAACATATATTTACACACACAACGTTTATTAAAATGCAAATATTAAACAAAACTATACAATAAACATTACATTACTAATCATGTTGATCTAATGTAGATCCTTGTATGACATCGAAGATAATTCTCATATTTAGGAAGACGACTTTGAGAAATTTCAGGCATAGACATATTAAAACTAACATCCTCATCCATATCATCAAATTGACGATTATATGAATCACGTCCATCTTCAATAATCATGGTGTACGTGATTATACATGCTCTCATTATTTTACCAATTATTTCTTTGCATCACATACAAGGGAACACTAATGATAGCGAACCATGACTATAGTACCCCAAAATGCATTTTCTACATCTTTCCTAGCACCCTCTTGTTTCTTTGCAAATAATGCATGTTTGGTCCCTTGCGGTAATGAAATTGACTTGACAAGTGTAGCTCAATTAAGATATATTCCACCAGTTAGGTAATATCATAAATTATAATTGTTGCCATTGACAGAGAAATCAACCTTCAGTACTTTACCTTCTAAAACCTCATGAAATACAAGAGAGCAATATAATTATACATAAATGACTATGGAAAAGTTTGATACTTTGCATGCTTGGAGATATTGCGTAATAAAGAAAAATAGTGCACTCTTCGTGAGAGATCGAAGGACGCTCATGAAGATGAAGGTATAGGGCCAAAAGGACTAAAAATAGCATGTCTGATCAATATACATCGTCATATTCAAATACAAACATGTCAATCTCTGAGTCCAACAGGAAAAAAAACTTCTAAGGACAAAGGTAAGCAAAAATCTTTGTCATCTAAATCTGTTGAAAGTATGCAACTAGCAACAATTTAATATTGACAGGAAAAAAGTATACGCAATAAAGTTCACGGACATTGTGCAAGAACGAGAAAGGAAAAAGGAAGAACATCGAAAACAAATTTTCGTAATCAAATTGATGGAAATTGATACATCAAGAATGAGTAGGATACAAGGAAAGTTTGTACGAAAAGCAAATTTACATGCTTTTAAAATGAATGATGATGTAATATTTATGCTTTATGTAACTTGAAATAATTATTTAATAGGGTTATAACTTGTGAGTGAGTCGAGCTAATCTTGAGGTCGAGTTCGGCTCAATGATCTTGGTGGTTAGATCAAAATTTCATTTGCTTAACAAGCTTGTATTCCATATGTTGGCTCAAATTAAAATAGCAAGGAATTGTTGTAGAACTTGTTACTCATTTTCTTCCGGAAATAAAAATTCCTTATTAAAAACAAGAAAATGGTGTTATTGTTGCATTTTCTAGTCAACTAAATGATAATTCCGTCCTTGATAAAAGAGGAAATAAGTGGTTTTTAGTTTAATAATTAAGGATTGAATTAAAAAGTAAGAAACTAATTATGATACAAATTAAAATAAAAATGTTAGTAATTTTAAACAAATAAAGTATTAAAAAAACATGTTTGACCCAAAAATATATACCAAAATTTATAGCAAGTTTGAAACTAATTTAGATTAGACGAATCTAATCACAATAAAGTCCAACAATGACATCTTTTCAAGAACAATTAACATTAATTAGGTGCATATGCATAGAATTGTTTTTAGTATATAGCATAAAGGGATTAAAAACTCGATAAAAATAAAAAATCAATTTAAGAGGGTATCAAAAGCATGTCTAGCCTAGTGGTTAGGAATACATACAGATTGAGTTGATCAGGTTAAAGGTATTTTGAGAATTTAACCCGATGTTGATGGTTTGAAACTTTTTCAACCCAACCCAACCTTACCCGTTCGAGTTGATCGAGTTTGTCGTGTTATGTTTAAAATTATGTAATAAATCTACAAAGGATGAATAATTAAAGGGTTAAAATGTTACTTTTTGGTATTACCGTACACAAAACTACTTTTCTTAATTTCCAAATGTATGTGTGATATATATGATTTAGTACACACACACACACACACACACACATATATATATGAGTTATATAGAGATGGAGAAAAGATTTAAAGTATATATATGTAATGGTGTAATTATCTAATGTACATATCAATACGAACTTAACAATCAAATTAAATTAAAAAAACAAAGAGATATCAAGTTCATCGGGTTGGGTTGGGTTCGTATGACACTAACTCGATATCAACCTAATACCTACGGTTTGAAAAAATTTCAACCCGATTAGACGTCAGGGTTTTCGGGTTGGATTATTTTGCATCGGGTTGGGTTGGGTTCGTCGGGTTTTTGAACACCCCTACTAGTGGTGGTATCCTGTGGAGAGCATGTAGCGATGTCAAGAACATAGGTCTGCCAAATAGTGGTACCCTTAATTGGGTTGGGTCGTGGTTGACGGAGATTAGTCGGGTGCCCTTGGATTCCGGGAACGTGTGTGTATGTGTGTTTACTTGCCATTAAAAAAATCAATCTAAGAGGGTGTTCAGGAGTGCGTTCTGAACTCCAAAAGTGTTTATTTACTTATGGTGGTGGCAATTGGCAAAAGAAGCTTTTAAAAAATGTTCGAATTAGTTTTTTGTGGTGGTAAAAACCAATAAATCAATAAGTTGTTTTTTAAAAGAGAAAATTATTATTTTAGCCAAAAAAAACACCCCAATTAACCTCTTACCCAATCTCTTGCACCGGTTACTATTTTACCCACCTAGCCGCTCTGTTGGGTTTTTATGCGTTCCTCGTATCAAACTGACACGAAGAAAACTGTGGATTTCAATCCTAACTGGATGAGATACACGACAAAACTTTGTGATCAAACTGATCAATAAGTTTATCGAATCAAACCTAACTAGTTTGATACGTGCGGAAGCGATTTGGATATAAAACCCAAATATCCACAGATCTTTTCATTTCAATTATAATAGCAATAGATTTGTTAGAGTGTTACCTGGAATGCTCGAGTTAGATCCACCCGTGATCGACCAAACGAAGATCCCTCTAGCAGGAATGAGTCCCCGATACGATGAAAAACAGCTAAGGATTAATCAAAGAACCAAAAACCGAACTGGTTTTGCTCTTGGATCGGCGCCGGTTTCAAAGGAGGAGGGAGGAGAGAATTTTCTGGTTTGTTTTTCTTGGTGGAATGAATTATGAAAACTGATAAGCCATAGGCTTATTTTATATGGAGGAATTTCCATACAACTCAGTTTCCATAATTAGTTTCATAATTATCTTTGGCAAATATTCTTTTCTTTTCCTTAAAGAAAAATAACTAGATAATTATTTGTATTATTAATTATTATCCTATTATATATTTATTTACCTAATAAATATATAATTCAATAATTAATAAACTTATATATTTATTTATCTAATAAATATATAATTACTAACAAACCTTTAACTTTGGGATTTAGTACGGAAAATGCCCAACTGATTTATAATTAACTATTATAAACCTTAATCTCTCCAAACTGGGACTATCTTATTTATTCGGTTTACAGGTCCTCACAGGTGTGACCCTCGAGTGTCTAGTAACGTTGGATGTGTAATCACTGGTTTGCCAACTTCTGCACATAATTACTAACAGACTCCCACTTGTGCAAGTTGGCAATACCGTCTTGATCACACGGACCTAAGGAGGCCCCTAGACAGGCGCTTAGGCTAACCAGGTTACAAGAACTCTTATACCCAGATAGGTGATTTAAAATTTCCATATGAAAATGACATTAATGAAACAACTGTTCATAAATTGGGTATATCTTGGCTTTTCCCTTTGCAACACGATATTTCATCTATGAGTATGAGCATGGATTAAGTCAACTCTAAATACTCATGATTCTGTTTCTCGACTATCCGACCTCTACTGATAGGTAAACGACAAAGAACTAATCAGTTCGTTTGGGCATGGCCATGCACTTCATCAGTATATTCAGTCAGTCAAGGGGCCCAGAAATATCTCTCTTCGGAGAAGAGGTGCAAATCCCATCTTGCATATCTGCATTTAACACCACGGCTTCCGCTGAATCTAGTCACGCCCTTTATAGCCACCCTGTTACGGCGTAGCGGTTGAACGCACTAAGTATCCAGCAGTCCTCATGATATCAAACCGGATACCTCAGGTGATAGGGACAACCACTGTGAGATTCTACTTATGACAAAATCCAAGAAGTAGTCTCAACCGCGGATCACGTCCGATATTCGCTACTCTATCAAATATCTGTGCAACTCCTGGTCTACAACGCTTGTAGCTGTTATTCAACCACTGATCATAACTACCCAGAGGCTCACAATGACTTTAACGCCCTAACGGGTTCCCACCACGATAAGTTGTCACGGACAAATTTCGAATGAAAGACTGGAAACTAGTCTCATTCCTGGATCATAAAACATGCAAAATATAAAAGTGATAAAGAAAATAATTTTGTATAGTCCATATTACACTCTGTAATAATAACAAAATTAATAGCATTTCTTAATTACTTTTACGGTGTCTATTCAATGTTTTACTAAAATACTGATTTAAATGAAGTATCACCCAACTTCAGTTTAAACCCTTTGATTAATGTTTACCGTATTAATCAAAGTAACAACCAAAATAATACAAGTTTTGTATCATCTGATACAATCTACTTGATTCTACTAATCTTTGTTTTGCAAACACTTTTAAACAAAGATTAGACTTTTCTTTACCATATTCCATGAACTTGGAGACACTGGAATAACTCCTAGTTTTCCTGAATATGTAAAGTTTAAACTGCAACTTCCCTTAGTTGCTGTGTAGATGAATGATTTCTACCTGAAATCAGATAAAATTTCCATTTACCAAGCTGGCAAATTTCAGGAAATTTATTCTAGTGTTTACGACACTTTTAGAAAGATAATTAATATCTTTAATAATTATTCCAACACATTTTAATTATTGATTTCTCTCGGAGTCAATTATGACCTTATTTAGTTTCAACGACTTTGAAACTTTCGTTCTACCCTTTTGACTAAAAGATAGATTCGTATATCTTATGAATTTACATCCTTTCTGGATCATGAATTCCGAGATATATACTAAATCAATAATTTTATCTTTTATTCTTTATCATGCACTAGATAGAGAATAACCTGGGCTCCCACTAACCTATATGAAAACCAACTATTACTTAAAATTAACTATTGACTTAGTCAAAACTTGATTACTTAGTCAATTCTATTTCAAGTAATAAACACGAGAATTTTAACATTTATAAAACTTAACTGGATTATATTAAATCCTAATTCCGAAACTTGGAATTTTTCCTAGTTTTATAAATACTGATATTATCAATGATATTTGAAATAATATCCTAAATTCTTCTTAAAACATATGAGTAATAAATTTTGATCATAAAATACTTTCATAATCTTTTACTCATAAATGTTTTATTTAAAAACACATTCCTATAATTATAGTACTTCGTGTGTTTTTGACAGTTTTCATATACATTACTTCAAACTATTTTGATTGAAGCAATACTGTTAGTGTAATAGGCAACATCTCGGATCTAATTTTGAATCAAGTCTAATTTGACTTATACAGATTCAAAATATCATGCATAAAGATATCAAGACAATAGTTTTAAATTTTAAAACCGATAAGAATTCAAAAAAACAAAAATTCAAATTTTGGAAAGACAAGATTGTTTTAAAAATTTAAAATTGTCTTGATAATATCTAAAAGTAATCTTGCATGCTGATCCTTGCAATCTGGGCACTTCACTTTTAATGACCACCTACAAATAAACATTTGCTTCTAGGTGTCAACACACTTGTAAACTAACAAGCGAAAGTGATAATCTGAAGCAGTCACGAATACCTGAGGTGTTTATATCTGCTTCGTAACGCTTCGGGCAGTTATGCCTTCAATGACCGACTTCATGGCACTTGAAGTATTGATTCTCGGTTATTATTCTGTTAGGCTTAACCTTTTTACCCTTGCCTTTGCCTATATCATAAACATTGGGTGCACTCAGGGTAGCCAGAACTTGGCCCTTTCCCTTACTGGTGTTCCCATGCCCACGCTTCTTCTTTACTTCACCATTCTTGACCATAAGCACATCTTTGGTCTTGGTCTCCATCCTCAACTCAATTACTTATAATCTTCAGACAGTGAGTTGAGTATCGTATTTGTTGCTAACTGCAACAAAACTGGGCGACTGAGCCTCTCTAGGTGATTAATGTGTCTCTTTATTTTCATCATCACTAACTGAGGTCCCCTTTTGCCATCTTGCACGCGTTCAGTGCTCTACTGGCATCATAACGCTCTGTGCGTGCTTGCGTCTGAAACATGTCCCTCAACTGGCGGATCATGTTATAGGCATTTGTGTTTATGAGCCTCGTACGAAAAACTGGGCTCATAGTCGCAAGCATAAGATAGCCTACGTCCAGCAAATAATCGGAATGCTTTCTATAAGCGTTCCTGACAGTGACAGTAGCTTTTGCTGGAAGGGCCTTCACCTAGAGGCTTTTCTAGGACATACTGCTTTCTCTCGTGTCTGAGCACAATCATCAGACTGCGCTCCCATACGAAAAATTATACCTAGTAAGTTTGTCCTTTCGAGAATGGAGCGAAGAGGGAGTTTATCAGTGTTGGTAATAGTGTTTGCTATCTACACATTTTAAAAACTTTGGTTTTAGTAACTGTGAAAGACTATTTCCAATAAATATCAATAAACCCTTAAATGATCAATTATTGGACTAGGATCCTAATTACATACGCCCTGATGACCGGTGTGTTCACGTCTCACCAGGACCACGTACTAACTAGGTAGGTAAGGACTTTTACCAATCATATCTAACTGACACGACTCCTAGATCTTTTCGGGACAACGGTAATTATCCGTACATGTTTCAGTCCCTCTAAGTGCTTTTTGGCCCGATACCACCCGGTAAACTTAACAGAACCAAAACAGATCTCACCATTTTGGGACTTGGACACTTTACTCTGGCCGGTACCACCCGGAGATAATTCGCAGAGTCTTGTTAATCCCCTCCAGCTTCGGTTTGAACGCGGTCGTTCAAGGTGTGTTCACTTACAACGGCCGCGTACCTTACGCCGGAGGTGCCCCTAGATGGGTTGCACTCTGATCTATGATTTTCGGGGTTTTTAATTAATTTTGAAAAACCTTTTAGTTCCAGTATTTTTGAAAATCTATAATTTTGAAAAACTGATTGTTTAGAAGGTAACTGATGTTTAAACTAACTGTTTAAACATGCTTGCTATTTTAAAACTAACTGTTTTAAAGAGCACTTGCTAATTAAAAACTAACTGTTTTAATAAGCACACTTGCTAATCAAAACTACCTGTCTTGATAGCATATTTGTTGACCAAAACTAACTGTTTTATCAACTTGCCTTTTCATACAAAACAGTCTTATTATTAAGGTTTTAAATAAAATCTACCGTTTCAAAAAGGTTTATAAAACTGGTAATTTTAATTATAAAACCTGTCCGCTCTTGTGATTTTATCTAGTTTTAAAAAATTCTCTTATTTTAAAACATTTTGATATAATTATAAAATCACAACCACGCAGTTAATATGTCAACAACCACGCAGTTAGAGCTAACTAATTGTAGGTTTGCCAACTTTTATTCCTAAGGACCAATAATGACCTATTTTTCTAAAGGATTTCTAACACCTCGCGTAGCTCCCACTGGCTCCCCGGTATCTTCGTTAGTACTCCAGAAAAGAAAATTTGGGTTTTTCTTGCGTAGCTCCCACTGGCCTTCGGCATTCTCGATGGAACTCCCAAAAAAAAGGAAAAATAACTATCCTATGGTCATTATTACAAAGGGGTTGTAAATGGCACGCAGGCCTCCCCAAATTTAATCCAAAAGGTCTAAGTTGGCAAGCCCTATAATAGATATATACGAAAGCATATATATACTCAAGCAACCACGCATTTATATACATTAAACAATATAATAAAGCGATAAAGAAATCCTAGATCCGTTAAAAATTATCTTGTTCCGTTTATCGCAAAACTTGGTTTATAAAACAAACTGTTTATAAACCGAAACTAATATTTTAAACTGAAAACGGTTTTTTACTTGAATTATAAAAATACTAAGATTTATAATCAATAAATCTATTTATAAAGCAAAACCGATTTTCTAAAATATTTGCTTTTTTATCTAAAAGTTATATCAAAACCCGGTCCTCGAACAAACTGGTCGGAAAAATAAACATTGGACCGTAAACTGTGTCGTGGTTTGACCAACTGGTCAAAACATGATACTAGACTTATTTGACCAAACGGGTCAAAT